>JARWMC010000008.1:2078310-2605810 GCA_029959065.1 Colias behrii | reverse complement strand
AACGTTAAACTACTAACTCACTGGGATAATCGTGGTAAAGTTTTAAGTGCTCAGGATTGGATTGCAAAACCAGAATTCCATAGTTTATCAATATTTTCAGAACATTAATTAGTTGCAATACAATTACGGAAAACAAAATTAATTTATGATAAGCCGATTTATTTAGGATTTTGTATTTTAGATATATCTAAGACCCTTATGTATGAATTTCATTATAACTACATGATTAAAAAGATTCATAATAAAATTAAGTTATTGTACACCGATACCGATAGTTTGATATATCAAATTTTTGCAGACAATTTTTATGAGGATATAAAACCAGATCTACTTCACTATTTCGATACATCAGATTACCTGGAAAATAATATTTACGGATATCCAAAAATAAATAAAAAAAGTTAGGTTTTTTTTAAGGATGAGAATAATGGTAAAGTATTGAAGGAATTTGTAGGGTTGCGATCAAAAATGTATGCCTTAGAAATAGAAGATAAATTTATAGCAAAGGCAAAAGGGGTTAACAAAAGTGTTACCAAAAATGAATATGGAAAATTACAAATCGTGTTTGTTTAATAAAAATGTATTATATTGTAGTATGCTTCGATATAAGTCAATCAAACACACTTTTTTTACACAAAAATAAATAAAACATCTTTATCATATAATGATACCAAACGATGTATTATGAACAACAACACTGATACATTGGCTCGGGGACATTATAAATTACGCTAAGTGACTTTATTCTATTATTTCTGTGTGTATATACAAAATTTGTACTGATTGTAAAATTATGATATTGCTATAATGTTATATAATAGTTTATTACATATTTAAAATGTATTGTTTGATTGTAAATAATGTAAAATAATTGTAGTTTTTAAGAAATGTTACTGTAGACTATAGTAGTGTGTGTTATGTTTTCAAACTCAAACATTTATTTATTAAATTAGACTTCTTCGAGAAGCACTTTTGAAACGTCAATACATATTTTTAACATTTACCACCGATTCGGAAAGCAGTATCTATGGAGAAGAACCGGCATGAAACTCCATAGTTGCTCTTTTAAATCATTTCAGTATTACAATTTAATTTTACAAAATATGTAACTGTATATTATCATAATATTCTAAAGAACTGTCCTATGGTTTTTACGCGACAACCCTCCATGGGTTTTTATCTTCCATATAGTTATTCCTTAATGCTGTAATAGGCTCTCTGAACTAATACGTTTTTTACATAATTCAATGTTTTAGATTTATGTGTTATGCTTAATGCATTTTGTGTATATGTAACTAAAGGAAACATTATAAAATTAAATAAAACAAATTGTATGCAATTTACTATTTTTTATTTCCTTATAAACTTCCTATTTAATCTTAAAAAAAACACTATAATTGAACATTCCTATGACAAGTGACAACCATTGAATAGATTGGTACTGTAATAATCTGCTAATAACAGTAATATCATGGATACACTAGAATTACAAAAAACATATGAAAAAGATTCATCCCAGTCTAGAAAATAATGTTTATGCTCGACCATTTTCCTTAAGGCCTGAATCGGGTAGAATTCCCTTTTAATACCGAAAATTAACTCTAGTTAAAACCGTTTTTCTTCTTAGATTCTTAATGTACATATCTAAAAAAATGTATATTAAAGTTTTGAATACGATAAAGGGCATGGTTGTTTTAATTTCTTTATTTTACAATCAGGTTTTTTGGAAAAAAAATCATGAACTGAGGTCGATTTTTTGGTCTTTAAACCAAAACGCTAAGTCAATATAACGTCAATAATTATTGTAGTATTTTTACAGTGTGTTTATGAAATTGAAGCACAGGGCATGGTTGTTTTAAATTTTGATTCCAAATCCAAATATCTTTGTAATAATTTTTATGCGTACTTTTACTACGGTAGATTCGCGCCGGTCCCCCGATCCCGCCTTGTAAATCACCTAGCAAGGTCGCTAGCCCCTATTAAGGCCATAAGCACACAAATCAATAGATAATAAGCAACATGTTCGAAATAAAAAATGGCAGTAAAATGAATGTGTTTTATTGATGATTCAGAATAGCGAGGTAGGTCGTAACAAAGAAGTTTAATCAATGTTTCATGATTTGGTCATCGATATTTGGCCAGATCGTATAAAATAAAGAGAGTCCATCAAATATTAAAAAAATGCTGAATATTTTGCGAATCGCTTTTTATAAAAGAAACTATTAAGTATAGTAATATAGTGGCCATCGACATTTGGCCAGATCGTATAAAATAAAGAGAGTCCATCAAATATTAAAAAAATGCTGAATATTTTAAGAACTTGTTTATTGTCATTTAAGTCAGTGCCGCGGCAGTGGCCGGCGAATGGTTTTTGCAATAGAAAACAGTTAGGTTAGGTTAGGTTAGATTTTGTTTATTGTCATTTAAGTCAGTGCCGCGGCAGCGACCGGCGAATGGTTTTTGCAATAGAAAACAGTTAGGTTAGGTTAGGTTAGACTTTAATAAACAACGCACGAGCCGAGCGAGCAATGCGAGCGTGCCGCAGCAGCGGCCGGCGAGTGCCAGAAGCGAATCGCTTTTTAAAAAAGAAACAATTATAATAATACTAGATGTCCGTCCGCGGCTTCGCCCGCGTTTTCAAAGGAAAACCCGCATAATTCCCGTTCCCGTGGGATTTCCGGGATAAAACCTATCTTATGTGTTAATCCAAGTTACCCTCTATATGTGTGCTAAATTTCATTGTAATCCATTCAGTAGTTTTTACGTGAAAGAGTAACAAACATCCATACATCCATACTTACAATTACAAACTTTCGCCTTTATAATATATATTAGATAGTAGGATATAGGACAGATTTTAGACGCATTTTGTCTACAATATAAGATATCCGCAGTTTCCATAGTACTCGAACCTCTTCGTCGTAAATTATTTGCTATGACTTTTTCATATTGTAATTAAACGAATTATGAAGTTTTTAACTGCAAATTAAGGAAATAATGTTTATGCTTGACCATTATTTCCAATTGGACTTCAGTTTGTGGTGAATATTGCTTAATGTATTTGCTATATAAGTTTCAGGGATATTCAATGCATAGTTTTACGAGCATATTTACAGGGAACACACTGTACAATGATATTTTAGTGGATGAGATGTTTCGCTCCTATTTTATAAGTAGATGAGGAAGCACACAAACCAGTAGATAATAAGCAACAACATTTTGGAAATAAAAATGGCAGTAAAATGAGTGTGTTTTATTGATGATTCAGAATAGCGAGGTAGGCCGTAACAAAGTTCGATACATCAGATTACCCGGAAAAACAATTAGGTTAGGTTAGAGTTTGATAAACAACGCACGAGCCGAGCGAGCAAAGCGAGCGTGCCGCGGCAGCGGTCGGCGAGTGCCAGAAGCGAATCGCTTTTTAAAAAAAACAACAATTATAATAATATAGTACGATAATATATAAATATAGTTATAGTATTTTAGACGTATTTTTTCTTGAATATAATAATACATCGTTTGGTTAGAATAGCGAGGTAGATCATAGCAAAGAAGTTTAATACAAAAGCAGTGATAAGCGAGGTGCACAATGAGTAATAGATAAGAACGCCGAGTTGGGACGGTGTTGATAGATAATAGGAAAAGGCCACCGGATATCAATTAGATAAGAGTTAATCGATCTGCACATCTCCGAAACCGTGCATCCTATCGCTTCGGGAGTGAGTGCTATCGACTCAGCGTGGCCGCTTTAGTGGGAAAAGAGTCCAAACTTTTTTTTTTTTTTTTTTTAGGATGGGGTACCACTGATTTGCGGGTTCGCCAACACGTGATTCGCCGGTTTTGGCGCTTGCGCCAGAACCGGCGAATCACAACTACTAGTTATATCGTGATGGATGTGATTTAAGTTTAGTGACATCAGAATTAAGGCCATTGACAGCGTTCTACATTAATGTGAGTCGTTCAGCATTTTGTGGCTTTGTATAAAATTGTCATGCATTTACCTGTAAATAAGCCAATAATATAAGTTTTCTTTTCCTTTTAATGTTTTATGTGAAGATTTTTTTTTAATAATTTAGTTTGTTATTAATATTGTTATAAAAGTTTAATGCCATCGTGTTATAGTATGTTTTTTATTATTTGATAGATTAGTGCACGTGTAACGAGAATCGTAGTTTATCATTATTTTTTATCATAAGAGTATTTTATCAAATTAGGTATTTGATTTTATTTTCTCTTTTTTATCAATTTCACTTATAATAGTTGTTTGACATTTTTTAATATGTTAGCATATCGTCAGTACCTAAAGGAAAGATCCTTAGATCATTTAATGATCTTAGGATAGATCTATTAAAAACGAATTTATATTCACATCTAGTCGTTCAACCTTGTTGACATTAATAGCCGTACATTATCTCTTAAACAGCCTTAGAAAGTCAACATAAAAGAGCAATTTTAAATGTAACCCAATTTATTGGCAATTCGCATAGTAATGACTATAAAACGAACCTCATGAGTGTCGTTTAATCTGTATCAAACATTGCATGTTAATTTAAATTACGCATAGGAAGCTATACTATGGCAACACTGCTTAGTAATTTTCGCTAATTGATTTAAATATACTTGCAATATCGCGTGATAATTTATACTCATTAGCATAGTGAGTTTTTTCGTGATCTGTCAATGTCAAAAGCCACAGATAATGCTAGAATATAGAATAAAAATAATAATGAGAACTGGTACCTAATAATTCTTTTGTTATAGTTTAGTATTTTTAATAAGGATATCTTCTTGATATCTTTAGAATAAGTACCTTTAGAATTTCTTACTAGTTTAAAATAATGTGTAGCTTATAATCTAACTAGCTTACCGCCCGCGGCTTCGCCCGCTTTGTCTAAAACCTAATAAATTATATACTAAAACCTTCCTCTTGAATCACTCTATCTATTAAAAAAATCCGCATCAAAATCCGTTGCGTAGTTTTAAAGATTTAAGCATACAAAGGGACATAGGGACAGAGAAACTAAAGCGACTTTGTTTTATACTAGGTATGTAGTGATGAAACAATAAAACAAGGCAACGCTCTTTATTATAAAAGCGTTTTTATTTAAATTGTACATTGAAGCAAGTACGACGATAAAATATAGCAGCTAGGGTGAATAATTCAATTATTGTTATAATACACTTCTTTCAAGTTGTTTTAATATTTTGTTTTTATGTTGTTTTAATTAATCTCTTTGCACAATGTTTTTTCAGCCTTTAAAAACTTAATTTCATGACTATCAAACATCTATTCTCCAAAGTAATAAGTTACAATAGTGGATACAACTTATAACTTATCTGAAAAGGCATTGTGCAAAAGACATCTACATATAATCCATTTAAGCATGACTAATTAAAAATCTTATAAAGCGATTTCGTAGCGAGCGTTGATCGCGTCCATTAGATTTTTTATTGCTTGTTGGCACATTATGATTTGGTCGTGTTATAATTTTTATGTTTTGGTTGCATCGTTTCGCTGCACGCAACTACAGCCCGGGGAGGAGCACAATACGATGAGTGTAAGTAAATGTTTGCACTGCGTTCTCGGGTCGGCTTGGGAAAGTATGGAGTTGGGTAAAGGTGGAATTGTAATGTTGAATTGTAGAATATTGTAAACAGTTTCGGGAATGGTTGTATCAATTTTTTGTAATGCGCCTGGCCCAACAAATGATCGTCGATGTTTGCCGCCATTACGGCTATTATGAAAAAGCATCTGCAATGACGGCAGATCATAGACATTTAGGACTATCCGTGATTGCCTCTTCAATCGCTTAGTGTAGAGGGAGGTTATTGTAGAATGTAGAGGGTCCATAAGCTTACTTTTGCGGTTTCGCAAATGTTCGATTATGATTGGTATTATGTTTAACTGCACTACACTGTACGGCTTCGTTTGCGTTGTTCAAGAAAAAAAATAGCATAATGTTTTAGCAATAATCTGTCTGCCTGCTATATTTCATTCAATTTTCAATTCGATTCAGTAGTACCTTCCTAAGTATTTGCAAAAAAGCAGCAAATAAATATTCAATTAGTACACAGAATTAGTACACATTCCATTCAATATTACAACTCCATCTTTATAATATTCTTTGTCATTTTCTTCGACTACAGCTTGAAGTTTGCGCAAGCAGTTTGTGCAAACGGGTGAGGCACGCTTGCTGTAAATAGCGTGAGGGTGTACCAATAAATAATAATTAGCTTTGCGCTCAAGATAAATGCATTTCCTACTTGATGAAGTAATGATTAATAATTCTTATAAAATTGTTTCAAATATATTTCATTTTTAACATGTTCAAAAATGTTGAATTTGATAGTTTTGGTTTTAGGCATTCAAATGAGTTTGAAAATGTCGAAAATCAAAACTTATTTTTTTTTTCTAGTTGCATTTAATAAACAGGACACTTCATAGGCATAGTAAAAAGAGAGGCTTACTATGCCTATGAAGTGTCCTGTTATTAAATGCAACTAGGCGAAGAGTATAAAAAGTCACTGAAGCAAATGTTTCAAATATATTTTCTTATGAGATCAATGTTATGTTATAGACTGTTCTTATTGTACATATAAGTGATAACTGATAACCATATCTTCAATTAAGGTATGAGATGCATGTATCTTCATACAACTTTTTGCACTGTTTTTCTAACGCTTTGAAATAACGCTTTTTATTTATTTCTCTATCCTATTTCGCTAACAAGAAGAAGAATGTGGTAATGTAACAGTTTTGATACTTTTTGTAATTTATTAAATTTTATTATGCTTATAACTTTGAGGTGAGGTTGTTTTAGGATTTCAGGGGATTAATTCAATGTAATTGAATTTACAAACATAACCAATTTGTTTGGATAATGGTTTTTTAAGTTTATAATTGCGATTTGCGATAGCTAGAATTGAGGCTTACCTTTCATTAAAATGTATAATCTGAGATTATTTTGTTTAAATTATGGTGTTGGGTAATTTTCATAAGATGTACAATGTATCTAAATTATGTGGAATCTAAATTGGAACTATGTTGCTCTTACTTTTATATATTCCTCGAGCGACATTACATAGCTGAACTTTGGACCTTTAGGGTGCTTTTTCACCAATAATGTGCGAGGATGTGTAGCGAGGATTCTGTTTGTAAATAACCACATATCGCTTCATTAAGTTTGAAGTTTGAAGCGATACTATTGGTTATTTACTAACACCCTTATGCTTCAAGAATTTATTTAAAGAAATTGTACGTAAAAGATGTATAGGTCCACCATTTGTTTTAGCGGCTATTTCGCAAACCTTGGCGTTAAAAACACATTTTAAACTTCCCGTGTTGGACCAAAAGTATATTTTGTGCTCAAATACCTAATTTTTTCTCACCAAATAACAAAAATACTGCTAATTGCAGAGCGAAACTCTCGACCCGTTGCTAGCGGCGTGCGCGGAGAGCCCCGCGCGCGGCAACGGGCGCCGCCCCCCCGCCTCGCCGCTGCACCCCGACGCCTGCGCCGAGATGCGGCGACAGATTGTCTATCTGCAGGTACATATGTACATACATACACACACACACTCAGTACACACTAGACAGAATAGACTAGGTACTTAGCACTCACACACACACACACACACACTCAGTACACACTAGACAGAATAGACTAGGTACTTAGCACTCACACACACACACCAACCCTAATAACATAGGTGAACACATTTGAAAACTATTCACAATAGATTAGCATGTAAACACATCAACATGCATTTGTCACACTAAGCAAGCGCGCAAACACACACACTAGACACGTGAACAAACACACACAAACACTAGACACGAGCGCACACATGCGCACGCACCTACGCGTACATATCCGCATTCACACACACACATAAGCATAAGTCAAAATAGTCACGCGCGGAAACAAACGCACACATACATAATTTTCCAACAAGTTCCCAACTATGCTTTAATTAACAACTATTGTACGTTTTTTCAAATTATATTTTTTACTGATGAACAAAAAATATACTATAGAAGATGCTGTTTCTAGCACCCAGATAACAGTGTTTACTACACACGCGAACTGTAACTGTAAATTTTGTATAAAACTCCGTCAGATTTGAAGCGAAAATCATAAAAAAGACAACTATCTTCACCTCAGCATCATTTCGAAACGATTCCTTGTTTAGATTTGATAGAAAAGATTGCATATAGAATATAACTATGAAATATAAGCATTTCCATACCTTTGTCAGGTTTAAACTTTAAAATCCGCCGTTTCAATTAGCACCGACGAAATATTTTTTCATTATGAAAACATTGCGAGGAAGTGAGTCATTTGAGGTTTTTAATTATTACAATAATATTATTTGTCGGTTGTTCATAAAACATGGTTAGGTATTGACGACGTTACCAAATCCTGCACTTACCTTTTGAAATATGAGAATACTAAGTTTAATTATCTATATAAATTACTCTGACAATATAGTGGGTTTTCTTCACGTACGTATTTATTAAAATTATTTTCGTTTGTCCATTATGTTGGGAGGATTTCCTTTACAATAATAATTTGTGAAAGTAAAATGTGTAAATAGCTTAAAAGTTCCGGAAGCAGTACATTGAAATGTGACTAATTAATGATCACTGAATGGATTTTATCAACTTTGTACCGTAATGTTAACTTTAATTATTAGGTACAAATAAATGCACTTTCTTTCTTTCTTTGTAATTCGATTAATATCATTTGTCCTCCAAAAAGATAGCAAAAAAATTAGTTGTCTGTAAAGTCGGTTTACTGACGATAGTTGAACGTGACAACGTCCGATTGTGCTTCTTTGTCGCTCGTTCTGCGCTCTCGCTTGCACTGGAACGCCTCAGAGCGAGGTAACGCCGCATGAGTCATGTTCTTTCGTGCGTGCAGCCGGCTCTATCGAATTATAAGACGTTGTCACGTCAAAAATATATAGCTTCTCCCAAATACATTGCAGAGCCAGCTCGAGGAGCGCGACCGTCTGGTCCGCGTGCTGCAGCAGCAGATGCTGCGCATGGCGGAGGGCCACGAGCCGCGCGCAGACGACACCTGCAACGTCGCCACGCAGACGGATAGGGTGAGTTATCGATCTGGTCTGGCTGGTCCGTCTGGACCGTCTGGTCTGGCTTATTTTCTAATGAATTATATATTTTAATTTCTCATACTGATAAAATTGTAGGCAAATAGGTATTTACATTTTGCATTGTGGACAGGATGAGTATTCCGTTTTGTTCGTCTAGATTCTAGTCTGACTCATTTTAAAATAAATTATGCATTTTAATTACTTTACACTTATAAAATTGACAGGAAAATTGGAATTTTAGTTTTGTTTTGTTCATTGTTTCATAAGATCTATTGCCTGTTTTTTTATGATTATGTTCACTTGTAAATAGTTTTTTTAAGAAAGAACTACAGGTAGTAAAAATATCATATTATCAAAACACGCATGTCCTTTATTCCCATCCATCCAACTCAAAATTTATGGCAACAATATTTTATAATTCTATTAGTACGTAAATCTTTTAGTACCAATATTACAAAACTAATCAATATTGCATGCTTTCTTTCAGTTGCGGCCGCCGATGGGTTCAACACTTACCAGTTCTGATAATTCCGGATTAGTGAGGTAATTATCTGAATCTTATCTTTTATATCGATAAACACATCTTCATATCGATGTCATCCATCACTGACTGTCTTTATAATGTCAATTTATATGTAGTATCCCTTTTATATTTATTTATTTTTGTTTATAAATATAATAGATAATAATTGACGTGAAGTTGCTTAGTCAATATATTATTTTTATTTCCATTTAAACCTTATGTCTACTTCCCATATTATACAATTTATTCCTATTATCAGTAAACAAATCCACTCTATCTATTATGTCTATTGTTTTAGGTTTTTCGCCGCCACGTTAAGCTCATTGAAATACTATTATATCACCTTAATATCACCCCTTAGAATATTCCGCCCCCTCACGCCCTTAAAGTTCTCACACTACAAAGAGCTATGCTATAAAGGCACCAAAAACACAATCTCAAAAAGCTACCAGCTAACTACAGACTTGCGCAATTCCAAATGGATAAGCATTTTCAAAGATTACATGAATAAGAAAATGACCTTTTCGACAACCTCTATGTGCAGAATCACGCTCACTATGACACCATATTTCACTGGCGTCTTCATTTAGCGTATTATTTCATTCATAGTTTTAGATAGTTAAGCTTCGTATTAATGGTAAACATTTGTTGGGCCACAGTTGATCGACAATTGCTGGACACTTTAAATGTTGTCGCTCCAAGAACATTTAAACATAGGTTCAAACTCTTGAACATTACTTACTTACTTACTTACTTAATATCCTAAGGCCCCTAGGTGGGGCAAAGGGCGTCGACAGTACATCGCCATGTATCCCAATTTTTGGCAGCATGTTTTATTTCGCTCTAGCATTTTCCTATAGACTTGGTCTCTGCGATGACAGTCCGACGCCAAATTCTTGAACATGCAAGGTTCAAATGTTCTTCCGAAAAAATTTCAACATGCTCTATCGACTCGTTGAAAGAAAAATGTTGGTTCAAGTTTTGCTGCACAAATGTTTACCATAAATACGGGGTTAATTGCTCCCGTAGCCAGACCATTGTATAATCTCGGTGCCCATTAATTCCATTTCTATTTCCTCACATGCTGCTTTCATTTCTTTGGATATATTCGAAATGTATGGATATTGAACGACAGTTTCCACTTGGGCGGTTCGAGGGTTCGTCCGTCAGATCAGGTAGCGTGGTTGGATTGCTTGCTTGCTGTGTTCCTTCTGTGTTCCATCAATGTTGTCTGCTTCTTGCATCTCGCGTACAAAAGTTCCGAGAACACCATTCAGATTTATGAAAGCGAAATTAACGACTATTGCAGGAAACTTTTCGATTCCCAATAGGGAATTGCCGACTGTGCCTTCTTTACACTGATTAACTTTTCTGTGATACTTGCCTTACTCTGCTGAACCACGCACAAACTAATATCGCCTAATAAGTCTGAAACTGTCGTGTTTTAAGTCGTTTTGTGATTGTTTTGGTTTTTGACTGACTGATTTTTTATTTTATACTTTGATTATGAAACTTTTGTCTGTGTTACACGCTGCCTCGTCAGAATTTGAAGGTGAGACATGTGTACATGTATGAATTCGCATATTTTTTAATATTTCACATTTACTAACAAATTTTCAATCTATATCAATACACAATACCACATATGCCACTATATAATATGCCCTTTAAGTTATTTTCAACTCAAAAATTAAATGTATTTAGGTAATAAATATAAATTAAAAATAACCATAATTATTTTTGATTAACTACAATCTGATTCAGATTATATATCATTAAAGAAATATCTTTAATAATTAAAACGAATATTATTATTTCCAGTTGGAATGAACAAGGGAGCGGAAGAAAGCTGCCGTTATACAGTGAAGCACAAAAGACAAAGAGACCTGTTACCAACGGGCTAGTGAAATGTCAGTGCGGTGCGAGAAATGTGAACGGACTTGACGACAACGTACAGACAGACAGACAGACACGGGACGCCATACTCCTCAAGCCGAACAGCCGGGTCGGAACCAAATACCTACAAGCCGTAGCCGGGAATACCGAGAGGAGATACGTCAAGAGAGACTCCTCGTTAGGAGAGAAATCCGATAGAAGAAACCTGTATGCAAACAGATCTCGCTCGATAGAAAACTTCCAGAACCAAAACTATTCGACAGCAGAACCCTTGCTGTCCAAAACGGCCGTCATAGAAGAGACCACGATGAAACACCACACTTCGTACGGGGATCTGTATAATGGAAAGATCGGGAGTAGAGAAAGCGTGAACAGACACAGTCCAAGCTTAAACGGACAGTCCACAGATACAGATTATAGTTCAGATGGAGGCTACAAGTCCCTACCCTCGTCCATAAACTACGGATCCCCGAAAAAAGTCAGCGGAATTCCGAGAAGATCGCTCGAACAAAAGTTCATATCGACGAAGCAAATCCGAGCGAGCGCGGTCTGAAATTTTTCTAGAATATTCTGGAAATTTCTCTTGAACGAAATCGTGAACGAATCGTATCTCTGATCTCGGGTCAAAGACTGGTCCTAGGGTCGCCGCTTCTGCCCTAACTTGACAATATTAAAGAGATAATTTATTGCACATAAATAGCATTTTCGTGTAGCGTAAGCTTTGCCGATATTTAGCGAGTTTTGTAATATGGCGACTCCATTGGTGCATATCGTGAAGACCCTGGGGCGCCATTGTCACAAGGCTTACTCGCATTCGCGACGCTAATGTTAAGTTAAAGATGCCAAAATGTTTGCTTATGCAATTTATTTTTTACTTGACTTGAAATCGATTATTTCAGAAGTGTTTGCGTTTCGCAATTTTCTTTGTACATGACACCTGTATCATACGTAGGATATCGGGAGTATTCCATAGTTTAATTTATATACGGGCGAAAATTATCTTAGATTTTCTATGATAGACAAAGTAGATGATAATGCTGTTATGTGATAAGAGTGGCTGTAAGTTCTTTTTTTCGATATTTTATAATCGTCTAATCCTCAATGTACTATGAAAATGTATTTGTAATCGGTAGTTAGGTATCAAATAGGTACAAAGTTGTATTCCTTGTCATTGCATTTGTTGATTACTGGAAAATAAGTTGTAAGGGAGGGCTAGGAGAAGGATAAACTTTATTTTTTTAAGAGAATAATAGCAAATTATTAATGAAATATATCGCGAGCGGGCTTGCGCATTTACCTCGTATTTTATTTATCTTAATAACCCCGCAATATTTTGTGGTTTAATTTTACTAAAAAAATGAAATAGATTTATATAAAGAAAAAGCCTATACCCCTTATTCTAGCCTTCTCTTAGACTATATAATCATGCCTATTAAATAATAATATTATCTTGTATAGATATATTTTCCGCATTGCCTAATTTAAGTCCTATTGATACCTATTTATGAAATATTAGTATGCATTTTGTGTACTTTACGCTATTAACAGCAAAATTATGTTATTGTACATTTCTCCTCAAATAAGTGAAAACCCAGTAGCTTTAGTAAAATATATATTATCATTAATTTAAAAATCAAATTGTTTCAATAAATAACTTTAATTTTGTACGTGTTTCTTATTTTACCCATGTGTTTCTATTTATTCATAAGTATACAATTTTATAAAAAAAAAATACTTATTAATTACTAGTTTTCATAAAAGCATTCACCTTAATACATACCCATTTGTATTTTAAGATAAAAAAATCCTATGTTCATTCAGTCTACGTATAAAATTTCATTAAAATTGGTTCTGTAGTTTAAGCGTGAAAAAGTAACAAAATTATACACGGAATAACTTTCTCATAACATTAGTATGGGTTTGCTGACCTGTGCCGGTTCGCTGGACAACACAATTTTGTTGCTACACAGTAAATAATTATTCATCATAAAAAATAATATGATTTAGGTCACTCAGGAAATAATTTTATATAAGAATCGAAACTTCGATAATTACAGACATTAGGTACTTTCTGTAATCAAATTTCTGTAACACTAAAATTAGATTAATCAAGTATGTTGAAAAAACATAACGCCAATTTTTTATTAGATTTAAACAACATTCTATTTCGATATACTTGACTTATTTAATAAGTGATAACCTCGAGAAAATAACATTTTATAGTATTGCTTTTTAGTACTTTCAACTCCTATCACTCCGGGTTGCTTGTTCAAAACACCTATTTATTTTCCCATATTTTATTGAGAGGAGTGCAAAAACAGTAAATATTTAAAATAGTAATAGTCCATTGAAATGTTACATTTTTTAGGCCTAACCTTGCATTTTTAAGAGGACGCAATTTTATTTTTTTATGTGTAGGAGGGGTCAGTGTGAAGCTATCACCAAGTTTGTGGGGTCGCCACCCTTGTCCCACGGCTGCCATCTTGAAAATAGCGGTTGAAATGGTTTTTACGATATATCTCTTAAACTATTTATCTGATAAAAAAAATTTGTTAACATTATTTGTTGCAAATTAAATTCTCTACAACTTTGGTCCAGTAACTTTTTGACGTAGAACTATAAATAAAAAAGTTATAAGCGAAAATGTTCAGAAATTAGAGCTATTTATATTTTTCAATAAAACTTTTTTTTATCATTTTACAAAGAAATAATATCAGACCATTTTTGTAGATTGTTTTTCGAGGAACAACTATTATATACAACATTTTTTCATTACGTTAATAGCTAAGGTTTTACAGCGCTCCGAAGTGAGTACTATTTTTCAGTACTAACTATACATAATATATTGGCTATTGGCTCTTTTACCAGACTCCAGAACAATTCAAGCACACTGCAGAACATTTCAGCCCTGCTTTTCGACGGAAAAAAAACGCGCTTCCAGACTCTACCTCCTGGATGGTGGGGAAAAGAGCCATAATAATTAAATATTAATAATATTGCAAAATTAATTATTAAAAATATTATAATAACAAAAAAAAAAAAACAATTACTGATGACAAATTATTATTAGTACAAACATAATATATGTAAGTGTATAGTTAAGAGTACTGAAAAATAGTACTCACTTCGGAGCGCTGTAAAACCTTAACTATTTACTTAATGAAAATATGTTGTATATAATAGTTGTTCCTCGAAAAACAATCTACAAAAATGGTTTGATATTATTTCTTCGTAAAATGATAAAAAAAAGTTTTATTGAAAAATATAAATAGCTCTAATTTCTAAACATTTTCGCTTATAACTTTTTTATTTATAGTTCTACGACAAAAAGTTACTGGACCAAAGTTGTAGAGAATTTAATTTGCAACAAATAATGTTAACAAATTTTTTTTATCAGATAAATAGTTTAAGAGATATATCGTAAAAACCATTTCAACCGCTGTTTTCAAGATGGCGGCCGTGGGACAAGGGTGGCGACCCCACAAACTTGGTGCTAGCTTCACACTAACCCCCCCTACACATCAAAAAAAAAAAATTGCGTCCTCTAAAAAATGCAACCCCAAATGTAACTTTTCAATGGAATATAATGTTTCTATTTTCTAACAAGAAAATAATGAATGCATCCAGGGCCACACGTTATTGAATAACAACAGATACTTAGAAAGAAGAGTAAGATCCCAGAGCCGTAAGAAAACTTATTTTCTAAAACATATAAGTTTCGGTTCACAGTAGTCTCTAGTGTATTTTTTAATACCTGAATGTGTGTAGAGCTTACCCGGTGACACCTGCGCAGATACCAGGTGTGAAAGGTGACTAATTAGGTGACGAAGGTGACGAAGGTGACGAATATTCAGTGTCTGATTTTTATACATGTTAGCAGATTATTACTCTAAAGTCATATACCTAAGAAAAATCAGACGCTTTCCATGGGCCAAAACTTTTATCAGACGCTTTAAGCTCTAATGAACTTAATTTACTTTTAAATGTCTGATTTTTTTATATGTTTTTAAGATATTGCAATGTCATATTTTATCAGTCAGACAAATTGCAATGACCAAACATCCTCTAAACACAAAAAATACTCAACCATGAGTGAGGGCGAGAAGTATTTCATAAACCTAAATCTATGTCAATTATACAGATATCTACACAAATAGACCAGATCACAAAAAGGAGCGTGTGTGCCTAGCACATGTGTCAGAAGTGAAACTTCTATGGCAAGATTCAAATATACCAAAATCGTCGCGTTACTCCATGACGTGATGTTTACATGACCTTGAAATTTTACTCTCAACGCGCCTAAAGAAGTTTCACTTCAAAAATATTTAATACAGTTTCTGGTTACGAATGTAATCTAAGCTTCGTCTGTTACATAATTTGACCTGATACGTTTTTATTTAAAAAATTGATAGATGGGTGAGGGCCGACATGATATCACCAGCACGAGGTCATGACCCACTGACATAATAGTAAAAAGGTTCACATTATAAATATAATGATACAGATTTTTTGAGAAACAAAAATTTGGAGATTTAAAGAAGACAAAATAATTTTGAACGAAAGTAAAAAAGTAAAGGGTTGAATAAGTTGAATACCTATTATAATTTTAATTATTATATTTATGTTCAAAATATGGATCACCATTGTCGTATCATATATCTAAATACTTTGATATAATGAGGAAACTTGAAGGGATGAAAGGACCAAAAAAAAAAAACACTTTATTTTACTTATTCATGAAATGTACTTTTACTTTCCAAAAATTTATGCATCATTGACGATCAATAGAAAAACTTGCAACACAAAGTTACGCGATAATCTAGCAATTTTTGGTTTGTTTTCCAATTTTGTTCATGACTGAATCACGCAACTTCTACTGCCCTCAAAAGCAATTTATTGCTGCTCCGCTCCCACCGGCCGTAGTATGCTGCGAGATGTTGTAATTATTGACTATAGCACCCCGATAAATAAACTTTGTAACACGAAAACATTTTTTTAATTTGAACCACAAATTCCTAAGATTACCTAGGTACTCCTACCTACCTACTCGAGCCGAGCAGCTTCTCTTCAGCTATAGTAGCTAAGAAAAACTACCCACAAGTAAACGAAACCGTATCAACATAGTAAACATGCTTTCCACGTCCATTTATTAATAACCGCCGTTCTTGAACCTTGGACAAAGCGGTGATAAGCAGTACTGCAGTAGCCAGTCTACAGTCGACACCCACAAGCGACTTGGTACACAGTCGACCGCGGTTGCTTCACGACACACTCTGAATAATTTGTTTTGTGAAAACATTGTGTAAGTGAGTTAATTGTGTTGTGTTTACAGTAAGTTTTTTTATAAATATTTTTTTCAGTTTTGATCGTGTAAACTTGTTCATTTATTACAACATACATCGGTTATTATCAAAAGTATTCAAAAGGTTATCGTTACAATTATTTTCGGTACTTTTTTAAATATTCTAAATAAATAAACTAATCCTCATCAGTGACTTCATTATTATAAAATACCCAGTCTAAAATATTTTTTTTTGGTGAAGTTACGCATCTTATTAGGCTTTAGGGATGCAACTACGAATGTAAATATTGACTTCGTTAATTGGGTCAATTTTTGTATGTTATTTCGTCGCTTGTTTTAATCTTTATATGTTTATATATAAAAAAATTAAGGGACTTTAATCTCTTAGTAATCATCAACACTAAATTAAAAGGTCAATTAATGAATTCAGTGAAACCTTTAGGTAATTTTTATTACGTATCGCAACACAATTATAAAAAAAATATAAGTACGGCATTTAAGAACGTATTGATTGGTTGAACAGAGAAAAGGATGATTATTTTCTGATTCTTAAATTATTCTAACAAAATAAACAAACACGTTAAAAACACATGAATGCTGAAATTTTGAAGAAGTATGCCGGTTTGTTATATCTTATACAAAATGCTTGTATAAAACATATTATGTATAATATTTGGCGAAATAAGGAACGCTTGTGACCCCCAACAAAAATTGTTACTGGACGCACAATCATAGGTAAAATTAGTTGATCGTCTTCCTTTCACTTAACTTCGTGACTCTCCTAGACTATTAATTATGAACTATTTAATCATGACCTAAGTATATGATGCATTGATGATTTCAGGGTATATTGTTAAAGGTCACCAGCGCGCTCTTATTATCAAATAAAGATAGAATTGATGTTATCTCTAATAGTAAAACTAAATGGGGCATGATAGTTGTTTTATAATAAGATAATACTAGATAAACTAGTAGGTTATATAAAAACGTTTAACATTATAATCATTTTATAATACAAGCATGCAGAGATGACTATATTTTGTAACTTTGTTTAATTGCTTGTCATTGGAAACCTATAACTCAGTCAAAATAAATCATAAAGGTACTTCTCATTCGACAGACGATGTTCTAATTTCTACCACGATACCCTTTTCACCTTGCAGTAGGTATGCACTTTAGTTACTATTGTCATACCAACGTAATATTTTGGAAATGTAAGCTACCAACACAGTGACCACCAATTTATAGTTTATAGTTTTAAACAGCCATCTCAAACATTTGTTCTTATTGCCCCTCTTTTGATATTTTGCAGGTGACCTTATTATATGATTATTACTTTATTAGGCAGATGTTTTAGCCAAAATTTGAAAAATCGGCCCTAATACATAGATATTATATAATTTGCATTTTAATTTAAACTGTAATCACAGTTTTACAATATATTTCCTACTGTAATCATGTATTTACGTAAACTTCTGCATTTCGATTTTTAATGTATTTCGTAGCATTGACTTTGAGAGACGGTATGTAAATGGAGAGAGCTATCGATTTTAACTCAAAACTTAAGAGAAAGTAACCATTTCCACTTCCACTAGCTTTAAGTATTTTATTATAATAGCCAGTTGCTCGATTTCGCTGATCAATGTGTTACTTTATTAAACACCTATAAGTAGTTAGTTAATATATTAAAATAAAATATTTTTTTTTAATTATAACATAAAACATATTCATCTTTATTTTTTATTGGATTAAAATTATTTAAAGGTGTACGAAAATAGTTTATTCTGTAGAAAATAATAACTTTGCTTGAATTCGATCATATCTTCTTTAAACATTAATTCTAAGTAAAATAAATATCAGTCGACCTTAGTTAATATTATTGACCTAATTTGGTGCCCACTAATTTCTGATAACGTAGTGGAGAAATCTCTAAAATAATCAATTTAACTAAACCGCAATATTTTATAATTTTAATGCAACGCTTTATTCTAAAAACAGTTAATTTCACTAATTTATATTCAGGTATATAAGATATTCTCCAGGGATATCTCCAGTTAAATACTTACGTAAAAATGAGGAGACAGCCGCTCAGTTTCAGATCAAGATTGAGAGAGGAATTCTATACATATTGTGCTTTCTGGATTGCCGTGTCTGCTCTGCCTGCACTCGCATTATCGTATGTTGGTAAGTTATTAATCATTTCAAACAATATATTACTAAAATTAATGTTTTATAGATTATTTGTTGACAATTAATACTTTGTGGTTTAATTTACATTGTTAGCATGTACGTACATAATTTATTTGTCAGGAGGTCAATGCGGTGTTCACTGAAAATCAGTGGTGAATCTAAAGTCACACAAATGTGATTAGATTCTCATATCACTGAGTGGACATTCCATTTTATACATTGTTTAGTTTTAAGTTTTTATATGTTATTTTGTATTTCAATAATTCTTACGTGTATAGTTATCTATTAAATAAATGTTTTTTCTTTTTTTCTTATTTGTATGTAAGCCCAAAAATGGCGCGTGAATAATTTTTCTACTTCGCATACATGCATGAAATAATATGATGTGCGATTTATTTGAATTTCGGCATTAATATCACAATATTGGTACTTTACTTGTTTTTAATTTTTAAAATTTATTTGCATAGGAACAGACAAAGATAGCGATTTATGTTGATAATTCGAAAGGTCAATGGCCCCGCCGATTAAGTATCATTGAACTATTTCGAATGAAAACAATTTGCCTATCGATATCGATAATTAATTTCCGTAAATAATAAAATAATTTCGATGCCGGTGTAGGTGATGAAATTAGCATATCTTTAGCTGTAGGCTTGATTTCATATGTAGAAACCAGGCCTTGGGTTTGATGTACACTATAGCTGTTTAGTTTACCAATCGATATTTCTGTATTATTTTAAAGCTGTAAGCTGTAAATAAAATTCAAAATTTTTTAAATACCTAACAATTTTCTTAATTTTATTAGTAAACCGGGAAAATTATTCGCAACAATTAATTCCAACACATAAAACTAATGTTATTAAACTTTTTTACAGTTGTTCGAATAAGCAAGCACTTATGGCTAAAGTTACTTGCCAGCAAATATCCAAGTTTGGAATTTATAAGAACAGACACAGTCCGCTCCTTACTGGACACTCACAGGAACCAGGGAATTATCAATGTTCTGTTATGCGTTAAAGGTAAATATTTGAAGGTATTAAAAATAAAATTATTGCTCTAATTTCGTATGTACTGTTTCGTAATTGTATCGAACACCCAGTAATTGACGATGACTGTTTATATAACAGGTGATTTAAGAACAATAAATTTTTACTGTGTGTCCAATGGACTCATTCATCCATGGATCACGCTTTGACTTTCAATGTAAAAATATATTGGTAGAAAATTTTGAGAAATTTGGTCTCTACTCTTCAATGCCCTTCATCTGGGCACCTCTGTAATAAACTAATGGCTACAACTTCAACCATTTCCATGAGATAGCTCGTAGCACGAATATTTTGAACACCAACATGACCATTATAGAATCAAATATTTTCTAATCGATATTATTATTTTTTATTATTCACAGGTACTCCCAATATAGATGATATTAAACTCCAATTATATCAATACGTTATTGATAGAAGGAATCAAAATGGTGATCTCATGTTCCCGCGCCTGCGGCAACTCCTAGTGTCTTGTTGGGGCAACTATGCCTGGGACAAACACGTACCTTTTAGACCTGATAATCATGTACTAGTAGCTAATGCAATTTATAGAGGGAGGCCTGTTACAGATACTAATATACAGGTTGTATATTTATATATTGTTATATTTAGTTCATAAACTATCCATCCATACTATCTAAGTCTAAGTATATAATATATCCATACTTAATATTTAGTCTAAAATTTACCAAAGTCACAATAAATGTTAACCTATTAAAATTAACACATAATTAAAATACAACATTAACCTATTAAAATAACATTGTTCTTTTAATTGCGAAGGAAAATTACTAACTTATTGTTTGGGTTCATTCCAGGATTATATCAGCGATATAATATCAAAATATTTTCCGAGTGATCATCCTCCTTGGCAGTATATAATAATTCCCTGTGTATCAACAGAGCCAAAGTATTACATATTAATTAGAGCTCACCATTTACTGCTCACTGGGAAAAACTCACTTAACATTGGAGATTTTCTCCTTATGGAACAACTGCCAAATCGATCTCTAGACCGTGATATCAGACACTTGAGTCCGCTAGCACAACTATTTCCAACACCGTCCGCTATTCCAGAATTATGGTCAAAGTTAAATGAGAGCCTATCAAATATATGGAATGAGTTTATTTGTGAATATGATCCGGTAGAAAGCCCTCGAGCCTTGAAATCATTACCTGGAGCATTCCATGTTGCTGGATTAATCTCTATATCAGTAGCTAGCGCGTTAAGAGAAATTTCCAAAAAGAGATTTCAAGAAAGAAACGGCCCAGCCGAGTTGTCGGCAGCTAAATTCGTTCTAACCGTGCAAAAAGAATGCAAACGAAGGAACTTAACTTTACCAAAGGTATGCGACAAATTCTTCTTTAAAATATACAAATTATTCTTGCATTGATTTCAGTTTTGTAATTACAGATAATTATTTCACCTCTTGTAACAGTGGACCCTCGGAAGTGGCCAAGAAGAATGATAGATGCAGCATTGACAACTACGAAAATTTTTGTAACGCTACCCTTTAAAATGCGGGATGAAATCCTGGCTCTCAATGAGTTGAAAAATACAAGACAAGTTCGTCAAACCCATACGTTGACTTGGAAGTATGGAGATTTGATTCAACTGTTTGTCAAAGCTGTGGGTGAAACAATCAGGGGCACGGTAGAAGCGTACAGGGCTCCTCGAAAGTTATGGACTGATACCATTGGAGCTGACGATGGAAAGCGGCATTTGTTGCAAACTATATCGTTATGTGGAAGGAAGGTGAGATATTGTCTGTTATAGAAAATAAAATAACACAATCACAAAGTCATACATTTGAGATGAAAAAAATTACAGTTTATTTGACACGACATGTTAATTTCTACAAGCCTATAAGTATATGTATTTAGTTCTAATGTTAGGTCAAGACGTAATTGATTGAATAAATGATTTAACATCAAACGATTTAAACGCAACAAATATAAAGCCTTAATATAGTGCACAATGAGCAGTAGTTGTTTTCATTAAAATAAATTAGAAAATTATAAATTTGTATTATTATAATCAGTTAATTCTATCTTACTTTCAGGTAACCTCATGGTCCAGACCAGTCCCTAGAGCGAACATAGACAGAGCGGCCCGAGCTCTCGGAGTATCATCTACTGATATAGCATTATTCGCAGCCACCGAGGCTCTCCGGGCATTCTTCGAACAGTCCCAATGTGGTACACCTGATTCTGTTCTAGTCACTGCAAGAGCCGCTTGCGAAGATTTTCTATTTACTTTTGCTGAAGGCAATGGGAAGAACTATAAGAAATCTAAAACTGGAGGTAAGGTGTTATGATTTAAATAATGATATCATTGATAAAATATTTGTCTAATATACTGTGACGTTCTGTTAGAAGAGACAAAAAAGTCTTGGCCATAGTTTCACATTAGAAAGATTACACGTTGATTTTGGTTAGCAATATTGAAATGTCTAATCTTTAACTTAACGATTCATTAATTTTACTGCACATTATCTAGTAATAACTCAGGCCCCGGAACCACAGACACAATAGAAAATCTATTGTATCGTGGACCGATCGGGCCGCTTGGGGCTCAATAGGGTAATAAATAAATAACAATTAAATATCCCTCCTCATATTTCCAGGAATGGTCTGTCTATCTCTACCCGTTGGTGCCACACCACGTCGAATAGCATCCGTTGTAGAAGAAGCATGTAACAGGCAAGTTGCCTTAGCCGGTGCATGGGCAGCCCAGGCCCGCTGCGGAGCCCTAACACGCTCCGTGCCTTCGCCCTTCGCTAGACTGACTCTTAATGCATTATCCAGGAGATATGCGGTGTCGTACGCCGAAATAAATGCCCCATTGGACTCGAGGCAACGGAAAACGTTATGGGGGCAGGAAGTAGATGCTGTTATGTATTGGAGACCGCCTCAAGCTAATATAAGTAAGTTTTTGTAAAATTGTAATTAAATATGCTTTGGAGAAATTGGTCATTAAATAATTAAGTTCAGCGAAAAAATTAAGTTCTAAAATATATTTGTTTATTCAATAAAAGCGTCTTTTATGCAGAATAAATTATAACTTTTTGAATATGTATTAAGTAATTAATGTGTACTACTTCCTCCTTTAAGTAAGGTAATTTCAATTCTAACACTTTTTACAATTTAAGAAACAACATTCCTCTTTTTTCAGGTATGTCACTAACAGTAATTCAATACGCTGACACGGTTCGCTTAACCGTAATGGCCGACGCTCGTCTCACGCCCTCACACACGATACCCACATCAAGATGGCCGACAGCAATCGAACAACTAGTCAACAAAATCGATCAACAAATCGCTCGAATTGCCGCGCAAGCTCAAGTCACAATACCACAGACTATACAACAGATAGAACCGAGCACTAGTCAAGAACCAGAGACAAGAGAATTCATACCAAAGACTGTTCGTATACCAGAGATTATAGAACCAGAACCAGAGATAGAAAGCGGTATAGACGAATCACAGGAAGTTGAAACTAGTCAAGGAACTTTGATGCCGCCTACAACGTTAGCAGATAGTCCACCGCCAATAAGAAGGCATATTTACGAATGAATAAGTGTTAATTTTAATTAGGATTGTACCATTGTGACTTTGGTTTAGACTGTTATTTAAGTTTGTATCTACGTTGTTATATTGTATTTTCAATGAAAAATAAAAGTTTTATTTTAAATCGTCTTTTATTAACCTTAAAGCGTTACAAAAGTAATTATTGCTTCGATTTCTTTTTCTTGCCCTTTCCTTCTGGCGCGTCTTTGCGTTTCTTCGTTTGTTTGTCTATGGTATCCACAATCTCTATGACTTCTGTCTTGTCTATGATTTGAACGTCCATATCTTTATCTTCTACGTAACTAAAGCCGGGTATGGAGGGTTTAACTAATTGGAAAACTAATTTCCTGTGCTGTAAGTTCGAACTGTCTAGACTCAAACGCACAACTATTTCGTCAAATGTCCGTAATACCACTCCATTGCATATTTGAACGTGTTCCTGTAAAATAACAGTGTAGTTAAAGTAACGATTGATAAAATTTAATAATAAACAAACAAATATAAAATCAAACGCATTTTCTGTATGACAACAAACCAAGACTTTTTCTAGTCAAAATCGGAAGTCATATTCAAGACTTCTTGCTGTAACACTTATATCCTAATTACTAACCACTTCGTACTGATACTATGCCGTAATTTACAATTTCTTCTATTTATTTTTATTCTGTATTGTTCTTTGAAGCATTGATAAAACAGAACATTCATACAATAAACATAACACAAAAAATTACTTTATCTAAACTGTCTCCTCTATTTAAGTTTAAACAAAACATTGACAACTAAACAAAAAAAAAAAAAGAAAATCACAAAAATTTCTACATACCTCTTCATTATAAACAAATTTATCGGCGGGCAGATATAAAGGCCCTTCCAGACCGTACTTCGGTATGAGCACTTGTAAGGCGTTGCGTTTCACCGCTAACACCACTGCTGACTCGATCTCAATACGATTTTTGAAGAGAATCTGTAAATAGCATTATAATCACATTGTACAATTTTTTTCGATACATAACAGGAATAAATATCAATTTGGACAGAATTATATGATCATATCTATGGGTATTTAGATACAGTGTACTCTATATAACGACACCGAAGGGACTGTGCATTTTATGGCGTTATATAGAGTTGTCGTTAAATGGAGAGAAGAAAAATCAGAATTAGAAAAAGAGAAAATTTATTTCAGACTAGTGTTAGTAGTTATGCCAACGTTTGCCAACATCACTTATCTTCTCTCCCGTTTCTATTGCGCGTATCAATAAAACTTTTTCGTCAATACACAATGATTTTCTTTTACTAGCCATGTTTACAGTTTGAAAGTTTGTGAGCAACTAAGAATATGATAACGTATAGATAATCCATGACTTATACTTATTAGTCATGGTCAAAAACAGTCTACACGTGCAAGCAATCCCAGTTTGTAAACAAAAGAACGAATTTCTTAGAAAGTTCGGTATGCATCACGTCGAGTTTATTACTTAATTGTTGTCGTTATTGAGAGTGGGTGTGATGCTATGTAGAGTGTATCATTGTATGGTAGATAAGCTAAACCAACCAAAGGCAATTGATTTTGACGCTTTAGAGAGTTTGTCGTTAAATCGAGTGTCGTTATATAGAGTTTACACTGTATTTATTATAACAAAATGCTTCCATCGCCTTAAAACGAAATAAACAAACGAAAATCCTTTGAAAAATAACAACACTGCACCATCTTATACCTCGTTGATAATTTGCAAAAAAATATACCTTATTTTACAAAAGAGATAAGATAGATATAAAGTATTATAAATAAATAAAATAGTAAATTTATATTGCGAGAAAAAAAATCAATATCAGTTGTACGTGTCTTCTAATGTTTAATTATTTATTTGATTATAATTGTAACGATTCTGACACGAATGACCCAAACATGTCCTTCACACAATGTCATACTTTATGACGCTTTGCTTAAAGGGAATCCCGCCGCATTCATTTGTGACGCAATATAATATTATTAGCTTTTCACCCGCGGCTTTGTCCACGTATTTAATAAGAAATCCTCATATTTCCTGTTCCCACGAGATTTTCGGTATAAAACCTATCCTATCTCATTTCTTAGGTCTCAAGCTATCACTGTATCTAATTTTATCTAAATCGGTTCAGTGGTTGAAGCGTGAAGGCAGACAGTTACTTTCGTATATTTTAGGATTATTAGACAATTTCTTTAGTTCTAGTGAGCTGCTTTGTCAACATTTAACGACATTTTAAACACACATTTAAAATGTGTATGTGAATGCAAAACTACACAATATTTTCGACAAAGTACTGAAATAGAAAATCCTACTGTAACATAATTTAAAACCAAAATGTTTTAGTCATATTTTTAAATAGTGTTTTTTTATTATATGATTATGTTTTTTATTATATGATATGAATTAAAACTACTCGACCGATGTTTATATGTCTCTAGTGTATAGCGGGTGTTCCACCGTCAGTGTACCATGCTCATGAGAACTTAATAGTTTTGCATATGAAAAAAAAAATATTATCCGGAACAATAATGTATTTTTAGAAATGTACACACGTGGCGCTGGGTTAAATATTAATTTGAATGTAATAAAAATGTACCGAGATGCTACACAACTGCCCAATTGATGTAGACAGTTGATAACAATTCATAGCAAGTCAACGACTATTAACAAAGTGAGGGTAGTTGGGTCAAACGTCGTATAAACAACGTCCGAGCCCCTAAGTACGATTCGTACGAATGCGCCACGAGTCAAAGGAAAGCGGCAATTTATAGTATTCGACAGCTAAGCATGTCCTGACAGGAAATAGTGACAACTACATTGACAACTATTCATCCACAAAAATATTAAGTGAAGTGAAGTCTCGTGTCCCCTTAGTAGGGGCAGATGCATTATACATCTGTTTCACTGATCGATTTTCTATAGGGACAAGTAGGTGATCAGCCTTCTGTGTCCTACCAGACCGAGACATTGTTTTTTTTTCGTCTCCACCGGGAATCGAACCCAGGACCCCTCGGTGCTACGCTCACGCGTCAATCACTGTACCAAGGAGGCAGTCAAAAAAAATCCATACCATATAAATGCGAAATCGATATATAAAATATAAATGCGATCCATCCATATAAATGCGAAAGTAACTCTGTCTGTCTGTCTGTTACTCAATCACGCCTTAACTACTGAACCAATTTGCATGAAATTTCTTATAGAGATATTTTGATACCCGAGGCATAGGCACATAGGCTACTTTTTATCCCGGGAAATAGGATAGGTTTTATCCCGGAAATCCCACGGGAACGGGAACTATGCGGGTTTTTCTTTGACTGCGCGGGCGAAGCTGCGGGTGGAAAGCTAGTATATATATAAAAATGAAACCCGTTTCGCGTTGTCACGGCATCACGTGTGAACGGGTGGACCGATTTCGATAATTCTTTTTTTATTATATTCCTTAAAGTACGAGGATGGTTCTTATGTAGAGAAAAACGTAAATATGTACTACGGGCGAAGCCGGGGCGGACCGCTAGTAAATAAATAAAAAAAGACGGGTTGCACTCCGGGAGTGCCGGCAGAAGTGAAAACTTGATTATTAACGTTGAGCATGTTTGATATCATTTTCGATCAGGTCACGTGTCCTGACGCGAGTTTAAGAATTTATACCCATTACAGAAAAAGTGCTCAACGCCGCTAAAGAAGTTTTCACTTCAAAATAAAAATAAATATTCAAACAAAATTCCAAACTACCCACATGTGTGTTCAGCGCGACGGACGCCCGGCCCGCGTACTGCGCCTGCCGGTGCCGGTAGTTCAGGTTCTCGCACAGAGAGTACGCGTACTTTGTGTCCAATATGGACGCGTGCGTTGAGTCCGCGCCGATACAGGACGCTAGCAGACGGTGTACTATCACGTCTGCGTATCTGGAATTTAAACAGTTTAGAATATTTTAAACGCTTGAAGACCTATGTCCTATATGTTATCTCATCTTCAGTTGGTTGCCTGGAAGAAATCACTTATAAGTGATAAGGCCGCCATCTGTGCTGTGTCTTCTTTTAGTATAAGTTTTCTTTTTGTAATTTTTGTTGGCAGTACAATAAAGTATTTAAATAAAAATAAATAAATAAATATGTCATTTTTAGGGTTCCGTATCGAAAAGGTAAAACGGGACCCTATTACTGAGACTTCGTTGTCTGTCTGTCTGTCTCCAGGCTGTATCTCAAACCGTGATAGCTAGAAAGCTGAAATTTTCACAAATGATGTATTTCCGCTGCCGCTATAACAACAAATACTAAAAATTAAAAAAAATATATATTGAGGACCCCCATAGTACGGAACCCTTCGTACGGTTTTTTACACATTTTGGCTGCTTTAAGTCACCATGGTCACTAGTCAAATAAACATTTTGTATTGATAAAAAATTAAATGATTGTTCTAAAAATACTTCTTTCCTTAACCATTACATTGGTAGTGGTATATGATTGGAAAAAGAATCATGATAATATTAAATCCAATTACAAGGTCAAACTTTATAAATTTTAAAATTAAAATGCGTATACATATATAGGACACGCTAGTCCGTAATGATAGAACAACAAGCTTCTAAGATTTTTGGAAATTCACCCCTAAAGCTATAGCTTTAGTATACTAAAGTCTTGGAAAATTCGCCCTTAAAACTATTAGAAATAGAGTCTACATTCACTCACCTACGAATCGGTGACGTAAAATGCGTATAAATAGGACACGCAAGCCCATAGTGATAGAACTCCTCTTGTGCGATACTCCCACTTGAGAAGTACACCGCTTGCTGCATGCAACGGGTTGCCATTATACGCAGTAATGTGTTGAAAAATGGTCGTTCTGGTATTATGGCCTCGTTGAGAGATTTAGAGAATGCTTTATTTGTTGATACGTCGAGATCGAAACCCTGGAAATATTTAGTGTTTAGTGTCGGGAGTTCGACATTTTTAGTACATAAATGTATTAACGGAAATCTTAAATTAACTTAGTGTGTCTGGCGAATTAAATTTTTAGCACATACATAAAGAAAATTTAGATTTTTTTTTATTATATAGATTACAGACATTACTTTTGTTGAGTAGAGGAGATATTTTCAGTCAAATTTAACTACGGTCCAAAATGTTTATGAGAATATAGAGCCTCATATTGCAGCAAGACATTCGTATTTGGTATTCAATTTGTAGTAAAAATAACCAATGTACATATATGGTAAATTAATGTAAAGGGTGGCAACACTAATTACTAATCACCAGAACTTAAACAATTTTTATCAATAAAAAATAAGCATTTTTATACGAAATAAAAAACTATGATTAGTTGAGTTAGAAATAGTGTCTAGAATGCTTAGAACACTATTCTCCCCTCTATTTTTTCATCCTTTTCCCTATAAACACTCACTTGCTGAGCAGCAGCCTTCAGGAAAGTGTTGAAGTTGGCCGGCGGCGGTGCCGGGTGTCTCCGCAGCAGAGCGCTCTGCGGGAACTCGCCCGCTATGTGCTGTGCTACACTAACGTTTGCCAGCAACATGAACTCTTTTACCATAGAAATAGTGTCTAGAATGCTTTGAACACTATCATCCCCCCCTATTTTCCATCTTTTTCCCTATAAACACTCACTTGCTGAGCAGCAGCCTTCAGGAAAGTGTTGAAGTTGGCCGGCGGCGGTGCCGGGTGTCTCCGCAGCAGAGCGCTCTGCGGGAACTCGCCCGCTATGTGCTGTGCTACACTAACGTTTGCCAGCAACATGAACTCTTTTACCATAGAAATAGAGTCTAGAATGCTTTGAACACTATCATCCCCCCCTATTTTCCATCTTTTTCCCTATAAACACTCACTTGCTGAGCAGCAGCCTTCAGGAAAGTGTTGAAGTTGGCCGGCGGCGGTGCCGGGTGTCTCCGCAGCAGAGCGCTCTGCGGGAACTCGCCCGCTATGTGCTGTGCTACACTAACGTTTGCCAGCAACATGAACTCTTTTACCATAGAAATAGTGTCTAGAATGCTTTGAACACTATCATCCCCCCCTATTTTCCATCTTTTTCCCTATAAACACTCACTTGCTGAGCAGCAGCCTTCAGGAAAGTGTTGAAGTTGGCCGGCGGCGGTGCCGGGTGTCTCCGCAGCAGAGCGCTCTGCGGGAACTCGCCCGCTATGTGCTGTGCTACACTAACGTTTGCCAGCAACATGAACTCTTTTACCATAGAAATAGAGTCTAGAATGCTTTGAACACTATCATCCCCCCCTATTTTCCATCTTTTTCCCTATAAACACTCACTTGCTGAGCAGCAGCCTTCAGGAAAGTGTTGAAGTTGGCCGGCGGCGGTGCCGGGTGTCTCCGCAGCAGAGCGCTCTGCGGGAACTCGCCCGCTATGTGCTGTGCTACACTAACGTTTGCCAGCAACATGAACTCTTTTACCATAGAAATAGTGTCTAGAATGCTTTGAACACTATCATCCCCCCCTATTTTCCATCTTTTTCCCTATAAACACTCACTTGCTGAGCAGCAGCCTTCAGGAAAGTGTTGAAGTTGGCCGGCGGCGGTGCCGGGTGTCTCCGCAGCAGAGCGCTCTGCGGGAACTCGCCCGCTATGTGCTGTGCTACACTAACGTTTGCCAGCAACATGAACTCTTTTACCATAGAAATAGAGTCTAGAATGCTTTGAACACTATCATCCCCCCCTATTTTCCATCTTTTTCCCTATAAACACTCACTTGCTGAGCAGCAGCCTTCAGGAAAGTGTTGAAGTTGGCCGGCGGCGGTGCCGGGTGTCTCCGCAGCAGAGCGCTCTGCGGGAACTCGCCCGCTATGTGCTGTGCTACACTAACGTTTGCCAGCAACATGAACTCTTTTACCATAGAAATAGTGTCTAGAATGCTTTGAACACTATCATCCCCCCCTATTTTCCATCTTTTTCCCTATAAACACTCACTTGCTGAGCAGCAGCCTTCAGGAAAGTGTTGAAGTTGGCCGGCGGCGGTGCCGGGTGTCTCCGCAGCAGAGCGCTCTGCGGGAACTCGCCCGCTATGTGCTGTGCTACACTAACGTTTGCCAGCAACATGATTTAGATAATATAGTTTATGTTAGTATTCCTAGTATAATTAATCCTAAACGAAATTATAGCTCATTAGATTTAAACTTAGCATGTATGGATTTAATTAATAAGCAATATTTTAATTATTATAAAATATTCACTGACGGCTCCAAGGATGGGGAGGGGGTCGGCTCTGCATTCTACGACATCCAATGCGATATAAATTTAAAACTAAAAATTAATAACAATTACTGTTGTATAATGGAAGCAGAACTAATATCAATTTGTGAGGCTCTGTCCTACGCAACTTCGTTAGTCCAAAATAATATTGTGATATTTAGTGACTCCAAAAGCGCGTTGCAGCATTTAATCCGCTGTACTTCGGGCCTACCAGGTACCCCTATAGCTTACACGATTTTAAGTCATATTTTAAATTTAACTGGTAATTCCAAAACAATTAAACTACAGTGGATTCCATCACATTGTGGACTGGAACATAACGAGCGAGTAGATATGTTGGCTAAACAGGCTATTTCAGATGGAGTGGATTATAATATGTTACCTTATTACTCGAATTGCATTTGTTTAATTAAAAACTACTGCTATAACCTATGGAAGGAATATTTTGATGCGCGTTCAAAAGAAAAAGGCATATGGTATAAAACCGTCCAGCCACAGCCGCTGAGGATTCCATGGTTTGAGCATCACAGCTTTTGTAGAAAGGACATAGTTTTGATTATGAGGCTGCGTACCGGGCATGTCCCATCAAATAAGTTTGCGTTTCTGATGAAAAAGGTTTTGTCACCGAATTGTGAGCAATGCGGTGTTCCAGAGGACATAACGCATGTATTGATGGAATGTTCCCGTAATGCAGCCTACCGATTATCGAATTGTAGCGACATATTGAAAACGTTTGCTGACATTAACGTTATTTTGTCTAACCCCCATTCGGAAGAAATAAAACGTATTATCAGACTATATAATATAGGTTTCGCCTCGGATCAGTCTCCGTAGCTAGATATATAATTATTAAATTACTGAATTTATGTACATATTAGCGTGTAAAATAGTTACCTATAAGTATGTGTGTACCTGAGCGACATATTCATTTTGTGATTAAGCTCATTAAATAAAGATTTGAAAAAAAAAAAAAAAAAACTCTTTTACCATAGAAATAGTGTCTAGTATGCTTTGAACACTATTCTCCCCTCTATTTTTTCATTTTTTTCCCTATAAACACTCACTTGCTGAGCAGCAGCCTTCAGGAAAGTGTTGAAGTTGGCCGGCGGCGGTGCCGGGTGTCTCCGCAGCAGAGCGCTCTGCGGGAACTCGCCCGCTATGTGCTGTGCTACACTAACGTTTGCCAGCAACATGAACTCTTTTACCATAGAAATAGTGTCTAGAATGCTTTGAACACTATCATCCCCCCCTATTTTCCATCTTTTTCCCTATAAACACTCACTTGCTGAGCAGCAGCCTTCAGGAAAGTGTTGAAGTTGGCCGGCGGCGGTGCCGGGTGTCTCCGCAGCAGAGCGCTCTGCGGGAACTCGCCCGCTATATGCTGTGCTACACTAACGTTTGCCAGCAACATGAACTCTTTTACCATAGAAATAGAGTCTAGAATGCTTTGAACACTATCATCCCCCCCTATTTTCCATCTTTTTCCCTATAAACACTCACTTGCTGAGCAGCAGCCTTCAGGAAAGTGTTGAAGTTGGCCGGCGGCGGTGCCGGGTGTCTCCGCAGCAGAGCGCTCTGCGGGAACTCGCCCGCTATGTGCTGTGCTACACTAACGTTTGCCAGCAACATGAACTCTTTTACCATAGAAATAGTGTCTAGAATGCTTTGAACACTATCATCCCCCCCTATTTTCCATCTTTTTCCCTATAAACACTCACTTGCTGAGCAGCAGCCTTCAGGAAAGTGTTGAAGTTGGCCGGCGGCGGTGCCGGGTGTCTCCGCAGCAGAGCGCTCTGCGGGAACTCGCCCGCTATGTGCTGTGCTACACTAACGTTTGCCAGCAACATGAACTCTTTTACCATAGAAATAGTGTCTAGAATGCTTTGAACACTATCATCCCCCCCTATTTTCCATCTTTTTCCCTATAAACACTCACTTGCTGAGCAGCAGCCTTCAGGAAAGTGTTGAAGTTGGCCGGCGGCGGTGCCGGGTGTCTCCGCAGCAGAGCGCTCTGCGGGAACTCGCCCGCTATGTGCTGTGCTACACTAACGTTTGCCAGCAACATGATTTAGATAATATAGTTTATGTTAGTATTCCTAGTATAATTAATCCTAAACGAAATTATAGCTCATTAGATTTAAACTTAGCATGTATGGATTTAATTAATAAGCAATATTTTAATTATTATAAAATATTCACTGACGGCTCCAAGGATGGGGAGGGGGTCGGCTCTGCATTCTACGACATCCAATGCGATATAAATTTAAAACTAAAAATTAATAACAATTACTGTTGTATAATGGAAGCAGAACTAATATCAATTTGTGAGGCTCTGTCCTACGCAACTTCGTTAGTCCAAAATAATATTGTGATATTTAGTGACTCCAAAAGCGCGTTGCAGCATTTAATCCGCTGTACTTCGGGCCTACCAGGTACCCCTATAGCTTACACGATTTTAAGTCATATTTTAAATTTAACTGGTAATTCCAAAACAATTAAACTACAGTGGATTCCATCACATTGTGGACTGGAACATAACGAGCGAGTAGATATGTTGGCTAAACAGGCTATTTCAGATGGAGTGGATTATAATATGTTACCTTATTACTCGAATTGCATTTGTTTAATTAAAAACTACTGCTATAACCTATGGAAGGAATATTTTGATGCGCGTTCAAAAGAAAAAGGCATATGGTATAAAACCGTCCAGCCACAGCCGCTGAGGATTCCATGGTTTGAGCATCACAGCTTTTGTAGAAAGGACATAGTTTTGATTATGAGGCTGCGTACCGGGCATGTCCCATCAAATAAGTTTGCGTTTCTGATGAAAAAGGTTTTGTCACCGAATTGTGAGCAATGCGGTGTTCCAGAGGACATAACGCATGTATTGATGGAATGTTCCCGTAATGCAGCCTACCGATTATCGAATTGTAGCGACATATTGAAAACGTTTGCTGACATTAACGTTATTTTGTCTAACCCCCATTCGGAAGAAATAAAACGTATTATCAGACTATATAATATAGGTTTCGCCTCGGATCAGTCTCCGTAGCTAGATATATAATTATTAAATTACTGAATTTATGTACATATTAGCGTGTAAAATAGTTACCTATAAGTATGTGTGTACCTGAGCGACATATTCATTTTGTGATTAAGCTCATTAAATAAAGATTTGAAAAAAAAAAAAAAAAAACTCTTTTACCATAGAAATAGTGTCTAGTATGCTTTGAACACTATTCTCCCCTCTATTTTTTCATTTTTTTCCCTATAAACACTCACTTGCTGAGCAGCAGCCTTCAGGAAAGTGTTGAAGTTGGCCGGCGGCGGTGCCGGGTGTCTCCGCAGCAGAGCGCTCTGCGGGAACTCGCCCGCTATGTGCTGTGCTACACTAACGTTTGCCAGCAACATGAACTCTTTTACCATAGAAATAGTGTCTAGAATGCTTTGAACACTATTCTCCCCTCTATTTTTTCATTTTTTTCCCTATAAACACTCACTTGCTGAGCAGCAGCCTTCAGGAAAGTGTTGAAGTTGGCCGGCGGCGGTGCCGGGTGTCTCCGCAGCAGAGCGCTCTGCGGGAACTCGCCCGCTATGTGCTGTGCTACACTAACGTTTGCCAGCAACATGAACTCTTTTACCATAGAAATAGTGTCTAGAATGCTTTGAACACTATTCTCCCCTCTATTTTTTCATTTTTTTCCCTATAAACACTCACTTGCTGAGCAGCAGCCTTCAGGAAAGTGTTGAAGTTGGCCGGCGGCGGTGCCGGGTGTCTCCGCAGCAGAGCGCTCTGCGGGAACTCGCCCGCTATGTGCTGTGCTACACTAACGTTTGCCAGCAACATGAACTCTTTTACCATAGAAATAGTGTCTAGAATGCTTTGAACACTATTCTCCCCTCTATTTTTTCATTTTTTTCCCTATAAACACTCACTTGCTGAGCAGCAGCCTTCAGGAAAGTGTTGAAGTTGGCCGGCGGCGGTGCCGGGTGTCTCCGCAGCAGAGCGCTCTGCGGGAACTCGCCCGCTATGTGCTGTGCTACACTAACGTTTGCCAGCAACATGAACTCTTTTACCATAGAAATAGAGTCTAGAATGCTTTGAACACTATCATCCCCCCCTATTTTCCATCTTTTTCCCTATAAACACTCACTTGCTGAGCAGCAGCCTTCAGGAAAGTGTTGAAGTTGGCCGGCGGCGGTGCCGGGTGTCTCCGCAGCAGAGCGCTCTGCGGGAACTCGCCCGCTATGTGCTGTGCTACACTAACGTTTGCCAGCAACATGAACTCTTTTACCATAGAAATAGTGTCTAGAATGCTTTGAACACTATTCTCCCCTCTATTTTTTCATTTTTTTCCCTATAAACACTCACTTGCTGAGCAGCAGCCTTCAGGAAAGTGTTGAAGTTGGCCGGCGGCGGTGCCGGGTGTCTCCGCAGCAGAGCGCTCTGCGGGAACTCGCCCGCTATGTGCTGTGCTACACTAACGTTTGCCAGCAACATGAACTCTTTTACCATAGAAATAGAGTCTAGAATGCTTTGAACACTATCATCCCCCCCTATTTTCCATCTTTTTCCCTATAAACACTCACTTGCTGAGCAGCAGCCTTCAGGAAAGTGTTGAAGTTGGCCGGCGGCGGTGCCGGGTGTCTCCGCAGCAGAGCGCTCTGCGGGAACTCGCCCGCTATGTGCTGTGCTACACTAACGTTTGCCAGCAACATGAACTCTTTTACCATAGAAATAGTGTCTAGAATGCTTTGGACACTATTCTCCCCTCTTTTTTTTTCATACTTTTCCCTATATATACTCACTTGCTGAGCAGCAGCCTTCAGGAAAGTGTTGAAGTTGGCCGGCGGCGGTGCCGGGTGTCTCCGCAGCAGAGCGCTCTGCGGGAACTCGCCCGCTATGTGCTGTGCTACACTAACGTTTGCCAGCAACATGAACTCTTTTACCATAGAAATAGTGTCTAGAATGCTTTGAACACTATCATCCCCCCCTATTTTCCATCTTTTTCCCTATAAACACTCACTTGCTGAGCAGCAGCCTTCAGGAAAGTGTTGAAGTTGGCCGGCGGCGGTGCCGGGTGTCTCCGCAGCAGAGCGCTCTGCGGGAACTCGCCCGCTATGTGCTGTGCTACACTAACGTTTGCCAGCAACATGAACTCTTTTACCATAGAAATAGTGTCTAGAATGCTTTGGACACTATTCTCCCCTCTATTTTTTCATTTTTTTCCCTATAAACACTCACTTGCTGAGCAGCAGCCTTCAGGAAAGTGTTGAAGTTGGCCGGCGGCGGTGCCGGGTGTCTCCGCAGCAGAGCGCTCTGCGGGAACTCGCCCGCTATGTGCTGTGCTACACTAACGTTTGCCAGCAACATGAACTCTTTTACCATAGAAATAGTGTCTAGAATGCTTTGAACACTATCATCCCCCCCTATTTTCCATCTTTTTCCCTATAAACACTCACTTGCTGAGCAGCAGCCTTCAGGAAAGTGTTGAAGTTGGCCGGCGGCGGTGCCGGGTGTCTCCGCAGCAGAGCGCTCTGCGGGAACTCGCCCGCTATGTGCTGTGCTACACTAACGTTTGCCAGCAACATGAACTCTTTTACCATAGAAATAGAGTCTAGAATGCTTTGAACACTATCATCCCCCCCTATTTTCCATCTTTTTCCCTATAAACACTCACTTGCTGAGCAGCAGCCTTCAGGAAAGTGTTGAAGTTGGCCGGCGGCGGTGCCGGGTGTCTCCGCAGCAGAGCGCTCTGCGGGAACTCGCCCGCTATGTGCTGTGCTACACTAACGTTTGCCAGCAACATGAACTCTTTTACCATAGAAATAGTGTCTAGAATGCTTTGAACACTATTCTCCCCTCTATTTTTTCATTTTTTTCCCTATAAACACTCACTTGCTGAGCAGCAGCCTTCAGGAAAGTGTTGAAGTTGGCCGGCGGCGGTGCCGGGTGTCTCCGCAGCAGAGCGCTCTGCGGGAACTCGCCCGCTATGTGCTGTGCTACACTAACGTTTGCCAGCAACATGAACTCTTTTACCATAGAAATAGTGTCTAGAATGCTTTGGACACTATTCTCCCCTCTATTTTTTCATTTTTTTCCCTATAAACACTCACTTGCTGAGCAGCAGCCTTCAGGAAAGTGTTGAAGTTGGCCGGCGGCGGTGCCGGGTGTCTCCGCAGCAGAGCGCTCTGCGGGAACTCGCCCGCTATGTGCTGTGCTACACTAACGTTTGCCAGCAACATGAACTCTTTTACCATAGAAATAGTGTCTAGAATGCTTTGAACACTATCATCCCCCCCTATTTTCCATCTTTTTCCCTATAAACACTCACTTGCTGAGCAGCAGCCTTCAGGAAAGTGTTGAAGTTGGCCGGCGGCGGTGCCGGGTGTCTCCGCAGCAGAGCGCTCTGCGGGAACTCGCCCGCTATGTGCTGTGCTACACTAACGTTTGCCAGCAACATGAACTCTTTTACCATAGAAATAGAGTCTAGAATGCTTTGAACACTATCATCCCCCCCTATTTTCCATCTTTTTCCCTATAAACACTCACTTGCTGAGCAGCAGCCTTCAGGAAAGTGTTGAAGTTGGCCGGCGGCGGTGCCGGGTGTCTCCGCAGCAGAGCGCTCTGCGGGAACTCGCCCGCTATGTGCTGTGCTACACTAACGTTTGCCAGCAACATGAACTCTTTTACCATAGAAATAGTGTCTAGAATGCTTTGAACACTATTCTCCCCTCTATTTTTTCATTTTTTTCCCTATAAACACTCACTTGCTGAGCAGCAGCCTTCAGGAAAGTGTTGAAGTTGGCCGGCGGCGGTGCCGGGTGTCTCCGCAGCAGAGCGCTCTGCGGGAACTCGCCCGCTATGTGCTGTGCTACACTAACGTTTGCCAGCAACATGAACTCTTTTACCATAGAAATAGTGTCTAGAATGCTTTGGACACTATTCTCCCCTCTATTTTTTCATTTTTTTCCCTATAAACACTCACTTGCTGAGCAGCAGCCTTCAGGAAAGTGTTGAAGTTGGCCGGCGGCGGTGCCGGGTGTCTCCGCAGCAGAGCGCTCTGCGGGAACTCGCCCGCTATGTGCTGTGCTACACTAACGTTTGCCAGCAACATGAACTCTTTTACCATAGAAATAGTGTCTAGAATGCTTTGAACACTATCATCCCCCCCTATTTTCCATCTTTTTCCCTATAAACACTCACTTGCTGAGCAGCAGCCTTCAGGAAAGTGTTGAAGTTGGCCGGCGGCGGTGCCGGGTGTCTCCGCAGCAGAGCGCTCTGCGGGAACTCGCCCGCTATGTGCTGTGCTACACTAACGTTTGCCAGCAACATGAACTCTTTTACCATAGAAATAGAGTCTAGAATGCTTTGAACACTATCATCCCCCCCTATTTTCCATCTTTTTCCCTATAAACACTCACTTGCTGAGCAGCAGCCTTCAGGAAAGTGTTGAAGTTGGCCGGCGGCGGTGCCGGGTGTCTCCGCAGCAGAGCGCTCTGCGGGAACTCGCCCGCTATGTGCTGTGCTACACTAACGTTTGCCAGCAACATGAACTCTTTTACCATAGAAATAGTGTCTAGAATGCTTTGAACACTATCATCCCCCCCTATTTTCCATCTTTTTCCCTATAAACACTCACTTGCTGAGCAGCAGCCTTCAGGAAAGTGTTGAAGTTGGCCGGCGGCGGTGCCGGGTGTCTCCGCAGCAGAGCGCTCTGCGGGAACTCGCCCGCTATGTGCTGTGCTACACTAACGTTTGCCAGCAACATGAACTCTTTTACCATAGAAATAGTGTCTAGAATGCTTTGAACACTATCATCCCCCCCTATTTTCCATCTTTTTCCCTATAAACACTCACTTGCTGAGCAGCAGCCTTCAGGAAAGTGTTGAAGTTGGCCGGCGGCGGTGCCGGGTGTCTCCGCAGCAGAGCGCTCTGCGGGAACTCGCCCGCTATGTGCTGTGCTACACTAACGTTTGCCAGCAACATGAACTCTTTTACCATAGAAATAGAGTCTAGAATGCTTTGAACACTATCATCCCCCCCTATTTTCCATCTTTTTCCCTATAAACACTCACTTGCTGAGCAGCAGCCTTCAGGAAAGTGTTGAAGTTGGCCGGCGGCGGTGCCGGGTGTCTCCGCAGCAGAGCGCTCTGCGGGAACTCGCCCGCTATGTGCTGTGCTACACTAACGTTTGCCAGCAACATGAACTCTTTTACCATAGAAATAGTGTCTAGAATGCTTTGAACACTATCATCCCCCCCTATTTTCCATCTTTTTCCCTATAAACACTCACTTGCTGAGCAGCAGCCTTCAGGAAAGTGTTGAAGTTGGCCGGCGGCGGTGCCGGGTGTCTCCGCAGCAGAGCGCTCTGCGGGAACTCGCCCGCTATGTGCTGTGCTACACTAACGTTTGCCAGCAACATGAACTCTTTTACCATAGAAATAGAGTCTAGAATGCTTTGAACACTATCATCCCCCCCTATTTTCCATCTTTTTCCCTATAAACACTCACTTGCTGAGCAGCAGCCTTCAGGAAAGTGTTGAAGTTGGCCGGCGGCGGTGCCGGGTGTCTCCGCAGCAGAGCGCTCTGCGGGAACTCGCCCGCTATGTGCTGTGCTACACTAACGTTTGCCAGCAACATGAACTCTTTTACCATAGAAATAGTGTCTAGAATGCTTTGAACACTATTCTCCCCTCTATTTTTTCATTTTTTTCCCTATAAACACTCACTTGCTGAGCAGCAGCCTTCAGGAAAGTGTTGAAGTTGGCCGGCGGCGGTGCCGGGTGTCTCCGCAGCAGAGCGCTCTGCGGGAACTCGCCCGCTATGTGCTGTGCTACACTAACGTTTGCCAGCAACATGAACTCTTTTACCATAGAAATAGTGTCTAGAATGCTTTGGACACTATTCTCCCCTCTATTTTTTCATTTTTTTCCCTATAAACACTCACTTGCTGAGCAGCAGCCTTCAGGAAAGTGTTGAAGTTGGCCGGCGGCGGTGCCGGGTGTCTCCGCAGCAGAGCGCTCTGCGGGAACTCGCCCGCTATGTGCTGTGCTACACTAACGTTTGCCAGCAACATGAACTCTTTTACCATAGAAATAGTGTCTAGAATGCTTTGAACACTATCATCCCCCCCTATTTTCCATCTTTTTCCCTATAAACACTCACTTGCTGAGCAGCAGCCTTCAGGAAAGTGTTGAAGTTGGCCGGCGGCGGTGCCGGGTGTCTCCGCAGCAGAGCGCTCTGCGGGAACTCGCCCGCTATGTGCTGTGCTACACTAACGTTTGCCAGCAACATGAACTCTTTTACCATAGAAATAGAGTCTAGAATGCTTTGAACACTATCATCCCCCCCTATTTTCCATCTTTTTCCCTATAAACACTCACTTGCTGAGCAGCAGCCTTCAGGAAAGTGTTGAAGTTGGCCGGCGGCGGTGCCGGGTGTCTCCGCAGCAGAGCGCTCTGCGGGAACTCGCCCGCTATGTGCTGTGCTACACTAACGTTTGCCAGCAACATGAACTCTTTTACCATAGAAATAGTGTCTAGAATGCTTTGAACACTATTCTCCCCTCTATTTTTTCATTTTTTTCCCTATAAACACTCACTTGCTGAGCAGCAGCCTTCAGGAAAGTGTTGAAGTTGGCCGGCGGCGGTGCCGGGTGTCTCCGCAGCAGAGCGCTCTGCGGGAACTCGCCCGCTATGTGCTGTGCTACACTAACGTTTGCCAGCAACATGAACTCTTTTACCATAGAAATAGTGTCTAGAATGCTTTGGACACTATTCTCCCCTCTATTTTTTCATTTTTTTCCCTATAAACACTCACTTGCTGAGCAGCAGCCTTCAGGAAAGTGTTGAAGTTGGCCGGCGGCGGTGCCGGGTGTCTCCGCAGCAGAGCGCTCTGCGGGAACTCGCCCGCTATGTGCTGTGCTACACTAACGTTTGCCAGCAACATGAACTCTTTTACCATAGAAATAGTGTCTAGAATGCTTTGAACACTATCATCCCCCCCTATTTTCCATCTTTTTCCCTATAAACACTCACTTGCTGAGCAGCAGCCTTCAGGAAAGTGTTGAAGTTGGCCGGCGGCGGTGCCGGGTGTCTCCGCAGCAGAGCGCTCTGCGGGAACTCGCCCGCTATGTGCTGTGCTACACTAACGTTTGCCAGCAACATGAACTCTTTTACCATAGAAATAGAGTCTAGAATGCTTTGAACACTATCATCCCCCCCTATTTTCCATCTTTTTCCCTATAAACACTCACTTGCTGAGCAGCAGCCTTCAGGAAAGTGTTGAAGTTGGCCGGCGGCGGTGCCGGGTGTCTCCGCAGCAGAGCGCTCTGCGGGAACTCGCCCGCTATGTGCTGTGCTACACTAACGTTTGCCAGCAACATGAACTCTTTTACCATAGAAATAGTGTCTAGAATGCTTTGAACACTATTCTCCCCTCTATTTTTTCATTTTTTTCCCTATAAACACTCACTTGCTGAGCAGCAGCCTTCAGGAAAGTGTTGAAGTTGGCCGGCGGCGGTGCCGGGTGTCTCCGCAGCAGAGCGCTCTGCGGGAACTCGCCCGCTATGTGCTGTGCTACACTAACGTTTGCCAGCAACATGAACTCTTTTACCATAGAAATAGTGTCTAGAATGCTTTGGACACTATTCTCCCCTCTATTTTTTCATTTTTTTCCCTATAAACACTCACTTGCTGAGCAGCAGCCTTCAGGAAAGTGTTGAAGTTGGCCGGCGGCGGTGCCGGGTGTCTCCGCAGCAGAGCGCTCTGCGGGAACTCGCCCGCTATGTGCTGTGCTACACTAACGTTTGCCAGCAACATGAACTCTTTTACCATAGAAATAGTGTCTAGAATGCTTTGAACACTATCATCCCCCCCTATTTTCCATCTTTTTCCCTATAAACACTCACTTGCTGAGCAGCAGCCTTCAGGAAAGTGTTGAAGTTGGCCGGCGGCGGTGCCGGGTGTCTCCGCAGCAGAGCGCTCTGCGGGAACTCGCCCGCTATGTGCTGTGCTACACTAACGTTTGCCAGCAACATGAACTCTTTTACCATAGAAATAGAGTCTAGAATGCTTTGAACACTATCATCCCCCCCTATTTTCCATCTTTTTCCCTATAAACACTCACTTGCTGAGCAGCAGCCTTCAGGAAAGTGTTGAAGTTGGCCGGCGGCGGTGCCGGGTGTCTCCGCAGCAGAGCGCTCTGCGGGAACTCGCCCGCTATGTGCTGTGCTACACTAACGTTTGCCAGCAACATGAACTCTTTTACCATAGAAATAGTGTCTAGAATGCTTTGAACACTATTCTCCCCTCTATTTTTTCATTTTTTTCCCTATAAACACTCACTTGCTGAGCAGCAGCCTTCAGGAAAGTGTTGAAGTTGGCCGGCGGCGGTGCCGGGTGTCTCCGCAGCAGAGCGCTCTGCGGGAACTCGCCCGCTATGTGCTGTGCTACACTAACGTTTGCCAGCAACATGAACTCTTTTACCATAGAAATAGAGTCTAGAATGCTTTGAACACTATCATCCCCCCCTATTTTCCATCTTTTTCCCTATAAACACTCACTTGCTGAGCAGCAGCCTTCAGGAAAGTGTTGAAGTTGGCCGGCGGCGGTGCCGGGTGTCTCCGCAGCAGAGCGCTCTGCGGGAACTCGCCCGCTATGTGCTGTGCTACACTAACGTTTGCCAGCAACATGAACTCTTTTACCATAGAAATAGTGTCTAGAATGCTTTGAACACTATCATCCCCCCCTATTTTCCATCTTTTTCCCTATAAACACTCACTTGCTGAGCAGCAGCCTTCAGGAAAGTGTTGAAGTTGGCCGGCGGCGGTGCCGGGTGTCTCCGCAGCAGAGCGCTCTGCGGGAACTCGCCCGCTATGTGCTGTGCTACACTAACGTTTGCCAGCAACATGAACTCTTTTACCATAGAAATAGAGTCTAGAATGCTTTGAACACTATCATCCCCCCCTATTTTCCATCTTTTTCCCTATAAACACTCACTTGCTGAGCAGCAGCCTTCAGGAAAGTGTTGAAGTTGGCCGGCGGCGGTGCCGGGTGTCTCCGCAGCAGAGCGCTCTGCGGGAACTCGCCCGCTATGTGCTGTGCTACACTAACGTTTGCCAGCAACATGAACTCTTTTACCATAGAAATAGTGTCTAGAATGCTTTGAACACTATTCTCCCCTCTATTTTTTCATTTTTTTCCCTATAAACACTCACTTGCTGAGCAGCAGCCTTCAGGAAAGTGTTGAAGTTGGCCGGCGGCGGTGCCGGGTGTCTCCGCAGCAGAGCGCTCTGCGGGAACTCGCCCGCTATGTGCTGTGCTACACTAACGTTTGCCAGCAACATGAACTCTTTTACCATAGAAATAGTGTCTAGAATGCTTTGGACACTATTCTCCCCTCTATTTTTTCATTTTTTTCCCTATAAACACTCACTTGCTGAGCAGCAGCCTTCAGGAAAGTGTTGAAGTTGGCCGGCGGCGGTGCCGGGTGTCTCCGCAGCAGAGCGCTCTGCGGGAACTCGCCCGCTATGTGCTGTGCTACACTAACGTTTGCCAGCAACATGAACTCTTTTACCATAGAAATAGTGTCTAGAATGCTTTGAACACTATCATCCCCCCCTATTTTCCATCTTTTTCCCTATAAACACTCACTTGCTGAGCAGCAGCCTTCAGGAAAGTGTTGAAGTTGGCCGGCGGCGGTGCCGGGTGTCTCCGCAGCAGAGCGCTCTGCGGGAACTCGCCCGCTATGTGCTGTGCTACACTAACGTTTGCCAGCAACATGAACTCTTTTACCATAGAAATAGAGTCTAGAATGCTTTGAACACTATCATCCCCCCCTATTTTCCATCTTTTTCCCTATAAACACTCACTTGCTGAGCAGCAGCCTTCAGGAAAGTGTTGAAGTTGGCCGGCGGCGGTGCCGGGTGTCTCCGCAGCAGAGCGCTCTGCGGGAACTCGCCCGCTATGTGCTGTGCTACACTAACGTTTGCCAGCAACATGAACTCTTTTACCATAGAAATAGTGTCTAGAATGCTTTGAACACTATTCTCCCCTCTATTTTTTCATTTTTTTCCCTATAAACACTCACTTGCTGAGCAGCAGCCTTCAGGAAAGTGTTGAAGTTGGCCGGCGGCGGTGCCGGGTGTCTCCGCAGCAGAGCGCTCTGCGGGAACTCGCCCGCTATGTGCTGTGCTACACTAACGTTTGCCAGCAACATGAACTCTTTTACCATAGAAATAGTGTCTAGAATGCTTTGGACACTATTCTCCCCTCTATTTTTTCATTTTTTTCCCTATAAACACTCACTTGCTGAGCAGCAGCCTTCAGGAAAGTGTTGAAGTTGGCCGGCGGCGGTGCCGGGTGTCTCCGCAGCAGAGCGCTCTGCGGGAACTCGCCCGCTATGTGCTGTGCTACACTAACGTTTGCCAGCAACATGAACTCTTTTACCATAGAAATAGTGTCTAGAATGCTTTGAACACTATCATCCCCCCCTATTTTCCATCTTTTTCCCTATAAACACTCACTTGCTGAGCAGCAGCCTTCAGGAAAGTGTTGAAGTTGGCCGGCGGCGGTGCCGGGTGTCTCCGCAGCAGAGCGCTCTGCGGGAACTCGCCCGCTATGTGCTGTGCTACACTAACGTTTGCCAGCAACATGAACTCTTTTACCATAGAAATAGAGTCTAGAATGCTTTGAACACTATCATCCCCCCCTATTTTCCATCTTTTTCCCTATAAACACTCACTTGCTGAGCAGCAGCCTTCAGGAAAGTGTTGAAGTTGGCCGGCGGCGGTGCCGGGTGTCTCCGCAGCAGAGCGCTCTGCGGGAACTCGCCCGCTATGTGCTGTGCTACACTAACGTTTGCCAGCAACATGAACTCTTTTACCATAGAAATAGTGTCTAGAATGCTTTGAACACTATCATCCCCCCCTATTTTCCATCTTTTTCCCTATAAACACTCACTTGCTGAGCAGCAGCCTTCAGGAAAGTGTTGAAGTTGGCCGGCGGCGGTGCCGGGTGTCTCCGCAGCAGAGCGCTCTGCGGGAACTCGCCCGCTATGTGCTGTGCTACACTAACGTTTGCCAGCAACATGAACTCTTTTACCATAGAAATAGAGTCTAGAATGCTTTGAACACTATCATCCCCCCCTATTTTCCATCTTTTTCCCTATAAACACTCACTTGCTGAGCAGCAGCCTTCAGGAAAGTGTTGAAGTTGGCCGGCGGCGGTGCCGGGTGTCTCCGCAGCAGAGCGCTCTGCGGGAACTCGCCCGCTATGTGCTGTGCTACACTAACGTTTGCCAGCAACATGAACTCTTTTACCATAGAAATAGTGTCTAGAATGCTTTGAACACTATCATCCCCCCCTATTTTCCATCTTTTTCCCTATAAACACTCACTTGCTGAGCAGCAGCCTTCAGGAAAGTGTTGAAGTTGGCCGGCGGCGGTGCCGGGTGTCTCCGCAGCAGAGCGCTCTGCGGGAACTCGCCCGCTATGTGCTGTGCTACACTAACGTTTGCCAGCAACATGAACTCTTTTACCATAGAAATAGAGTCTAGAATGCTTTGAACACTATCATCCCCCCCTATTTTCCATCTTTTTCCCTATAAACACTCACTTGCTGAGCAGCAGCCTTCAGGAAAGTGTTGAAGTTGGCCGGCGGCGGTGCCGGGTGTCTCCGCAGCAGAGCGCTCTGCGGGAACTCGCCCGCTATGTGCTGTGCTACACTAACGTTTGCCAGCAACATGAACTCTTTTACCATAGAAATAGTGTCTAGAATGCTTTGAACACTATCATCCCCCCCTATTTTCCATCTTTTTCCCTATAAACACTCACTTGCTGAGCAGCAGCCTTCAGGAAAGTGTTGAAGTTGGCCGGCGGCGGTGCCGGGTGTCTCCGCAGCAGAGCGCTCTGCGGGAACTCGCCCGCTATGTGCTGTGCTACACTAACGTTTGCCAGCAACATGAACTCTTTTACCATAGAAATAGTGTCTAGAATGCTTTGGACACTATTCTCCCCTCTATTTTTTCATTTTTTTCCCTATAAACACTCACTTGCTGAGCAGCAGCCTTCAGGAAAGTGTTGAAGTTGGCCGGCGGCGGTGCCGGGTGTCTCCGCAGCAGAGCGCTCTGCGGGAACTCGCCCGCTATGTGCTGTGCTACACTAACGTTTGCCAGCAACATGAACTCTTTTACCATAGAAATAGTGTCTAGAATGCTTTGAACACTATCATCCCCCCCTATTTTCCATCTTTTTCCCTATAAACACTCACTTGCTGAGCAGCAGCCTTCAGGAAAGTGTTGAAGTTGGCCGGCGGCGGTGCCGGGTGTCTCCGCAGCAGAGCGCTCTGCGGGAACTCGCCCGCTATGTGCTGTGCTACACTAACGTTTGCCAGCAACATGAACTCTTTTACCATAGAAATAGAGTCTAGAATGCTTTGAACACTATCATCCCCCCCTATTTTCCATCTTTTTCCCTATAAACACTCACTTGCTGAGCAGCAGCCTTCAGGAAAGTGTTGAAGTTGGCCGGCGGCGGTGCCGGGTGTCTCCGCAGCAGAGCGCTCTGCGGGAACTCGCCCGCTATGTGCTGTGCTACACTAACGTTTGCCAGCAACATGAACTCTTTTACCATAGAAATAGTGTCTAGAATGCTTTGAACACTATCATCCCCCCCTATTTTCCATCTTTTTCCCTATAAACACTCACTTGCTGAGCAGCAGCCTTCAGGAAAGTGTTGAAGTTGGCCGGCGGCGGTGCCGGGTGTCTCCGCAGCAGAGCGCTCTGCGGGAACTCGCCCGCTATGTGCTGTGCTACACTAACGTTTGCCAGCAACATGAACTCTTTTACCATAGAAATAGTGTCTAGAATGCTTTGAACACTATCATCCCCCCCTATTTTCCATCTTTTTCCCTATAAACACTCACTTGCTGAGCAGCAGCCTTCAGGAAAGTGTTGAAGTTGGCCGGCGGCGGTGCCGGGTGTCTCCGCAGCAGAGCGCTCTGCGGGAACTCGCCCGCTATGTGCTGTGCTACACTAACGTTTGCCAGCAACATGAACTCTTTTACCATAGAAATAGAGTCTAGAATGCTTTGAACACTATCATCCCCCCCTATTTTCCATCTTTTTCCCTATAAACACTCACTTGCTGAGCAGCAGCCTTCAGGAAAGTGTTGAAGTTGGCCGGCGGCGGTGCCGGGTGTCTCCGCAGCAGAGCGCTCTGCGGGAACTCGCCCGCTATGTGCTGTGCTACACTAACGTTTGCCAGCAACATGAACTCTTTTACCATAGAAATAGTGTCTAGAATGCTTTGAACACTATCATCCCCCCCTATTTTCCATCTTTTTCCCTATAAACACTCACTTGCTGAGCAGCAGCCTTCAGGAAAGTGTTGAAGTTGGCCGGCGGCGGTGCCGGGTGTCTCCGCAGCAGAGCGCTCTGCGGGAACTCGCCCGCTATGTGCTGTGCTACACTAACGTTTGCCAGCAACATGAACTCTTTTACCATAGAAATAGAGTCTAGAATGCTTTGAACACTATCATCCCCCCCTATTTTCCATCTTTTTCCCTATAAACACTCACTTGCTGAGCAGCAGCCTTCAGGAAAGTGTTGAAGTTGGCCGGCGGCGGTGCCGGGTGTCTCCGCAGCAGAGCGCTCTGCGGGAACTCGCCCGCTATGTGCTGTGCTACACTAACGTTTGCCAGCAACATGAACTCTTTTACCATAGAAATAGTGTCTAGAATGCTTTGAACACTATTCTCCCCTCTATTTTTTCATTTTTTTCCCTATAAACACTCACTTGCTGAGCAGCAGCCTTCAGGAAAGTGTTGAAGTTGGCCGGCGGCGGTGCCGGGTGTCTCCGCAGCAGAGCGCTCTGCGGGAACTCGCCCGCTATGTGCTGTGCTACACTAACGTTTGCCAGCAACATGAACTCTTTTACCATAGAAATAGTGTCTAGAATGCTTTGGACACTATTCTCCCCTCTTTTTTTTTCATACTTTTCCCTATATATACTCACTTGCTGAGCAGCAGCCTTCAGGAAAGTGTTGAAGTTGGCCGGCGGCGGTGCCGGGTGTCTCCGCAGCAGAGCGCTCTGCGGGAACTCGCCCGCTATGTGCTGTGCTACACTAACGTTTGCTAGCAACATGAACTCTTCTACCATTGAGTTAGTGTCTAAAATGCGTTTCGCTTGCACCTCCATGGGTTCGTGCGTTTCGGAGTCCACCTGGGAGATATTAAGACATACTTTTAAAAAGATTTTAACGGATTTTAAACACGATTTATTCATATAATCTCAAGGTTTCGCACACTTTGCAGCGTGGAGCGGTCTCTCCGTGACAACCCCTTTCTCGTCGAGATTAGAATATATGTAATGAATAAATCTCGTTTAAAATGCATTAAAATCTTTCATATCTAAATGTATATACTCGCGTAAAATCAAACACAATGAAATACCTAGACATACTTTTATTGAAAATTTCAGCCAATCACAACTGAAACTGGATAACAAATTGTACACTTATGCACGAGTACGAAAACTATCGTATTCGGATTGCAATTGAGAGCATTTGTATGGAATTTTGAAAAGCGTGTCGTGCGTAAAAGGAACTAATTTTTATATATAATAATGACGTCATGTTCTCGATGACAATACGAATACTTAGACGAATTTTCATGTTCGCGCATCTAATATAAGAGTGCTCTAAAATATGATAATATAATGTTGCACTATACATGTGCTTGTATAATTAGTTTATGTAAATAATAAAAGCTTTGCAAGTGGCAACACTCATAAGTTCCTTTATGATCTTTTTTATTGTATGGTCCGATTAAATTCTAAGCTGAGTAATTATTTACACCTTGATGTGTTATTTGGATTTAAATAAAGATTTAATTTTCTAAATTTTAAAATATCAAAAACATAAAGATTATGGCAAGGTATGAGAAATAAGGTGCATTGGGGTAATTCCGGCCACGGGGTAAATAAGTATATGTTAAATTAATACGTAACTATCGATAAATTAAGCAAATATGTATGCTAATAATATCAAACCTGCCTGTATCTTCATGCCCTTCCTTCACGATACTTATGATAAAGCGATGCTCTAAAGTGGTATTCACAATTTTCTGAAATTACCCCTCATCCGAAATTCCCCCAATGCACTATACACAAAAATCATTTTAAATTACATTTTCTTTACACCTTACCTCAAACCGTATCTCCGGGGAGGCCAATAACAAGGCGCCATTGTCCAATCTCTTCTGTTTGAGTTTCTTAGCTAACGCATTGAGTACTCTCAAAGATTCAGCTATTTCATCACTTCTCGAACTATCTATTGCTATTTGTGCTTCTTCGTATGTCATGGCTGCGCGGGACTGGAAATTATTTAATTACTACATACTTTTTGAGGTTATTTTTAGTGGAAAATAAAATAAATTGTTTTATAATAAATATGATTTGCATTCTTTATTCATGTGGAAGAAAGCTTTTGAGGTGGGTGTAGGCTTTTTTCTTGAAAGTTCCCATGTCATATTGGTTGGGGAACACGAAAGGTGGTAGTTTGTTCCACAAGAGTGTGGTTCTAGGCAGGAAATGCCGTGCAAAACGCACGGTTGTCGAACGCCATGCATCGAGATGGTGACGATGATAATTTTGTTTGACGTAATGGGATAAAAATCCAACAAAACATTTTTTTTTATTTCCTGTATACAATATTATTAATTATTAATAGTTGAATAAACTAACATACCTTTATAACACTCTTATGGAATTTTGTAGCCAACACGTTTGCGTTTTCATCGACTTCCCAAACGCAAGAAAATGCTAATCTCTCTTCACCGCCGCGTAACGAACATAAGTTAGAACTTAAGAGATCTGAAAATAATTTAAATTATTTTTAAGTTATTTTATAGTTCACAAAATGTTTATGCCTTTGACTCTGGATTTTGCAATAAATGTATTTTACTTTTAATGTTATGTTATCATGCAAATTAAAAAAAAAATATAAAGGGACATCCACACGCTGGCTGTTTGTGACAAACACCGCAAACAGCAAACGACGTCCCAAACATTAACCACAATCACCCAACACAAACAGCCATCCACATGCTTGGCGAACGTTCATAATGCACATCCACACGCTGGCTGTTTGTCACAAACACCGCAAACAGCAAACGAAGTCCCAAACACCAACCACAATCACCCAACACAAACAGCCATCCACATGCTTGGCGAACGTTCATAATGCACATCCACACGCTGGCTGTTTGTCACAAACACCGCAAACAGCAAACGAAGTCCCAAACACCAACCACAATCACCCAACACAAACAGCCATCCACATGCTTGGCGAACGTTCATAATGAACATCCACACGCTGGCTGTTTGTCACAAACACCGCAAACAGCAAACGAACTCCCAAACACCAACCACAATCACCCAACACAAACAGCCATCCACATGCTTGGCAAACGTTCATAATGCTACATTCACATGCTGGCTGTTTGTCACAAACACTGCAAACAGCAAACGAAGTCCCAAACACCAACCACAATCACCCAACACAAACAGCCATCCACATGCTTGGCTAACGTTCATAATGCTACATCCACACGCTTGCTGTTTGTCACAAACACCGCAAACAGCAAACGAACTCCCAAACACCAACCACAATCACCCAACACAAACAGCCATCCACATGCTTGGCGAACGTTCATAATGCTACATTCACATGCTGGCTGTTTGTCACAAACACTGCAAACAGCAAACGAAGTCCCAAACACCAACCACAATCACCCAACGCAAACAGCCATCCACATGCTTGGCGAACGTTCATAATGAACATCCACACGCTGGCTGTTTGTCACAAACACCGCAAACAGCAAACGAAGTCCCAAACACCAACCACAATCACCCAACACAAACAGCCATCCACATGCTTGGCGAACGTTCATAATGCACATCCACACGCTGGCTGTTTGTCACAAACACCGCAAACAGCAAACGACGTCCCAAACACCAACCACAATCACCCAACACAAACAGCCATCCACATGCTTGGCGAACGTTCATAATGCTACATCCACACGCTTGCTGTTTGTCACAAACACCGCAAACAGCAAACGAACTCCCAAACACCAACCACAACCACCCAACACAAACAGCCATCCACATGCTTGGCGAACGTTCATAATGCTACATCCACACGCTGGCTGTTTGTCACAAACACCGCAAACAGCAAACGAATTCCCAAACACCAACCACAATCACCCAACACAAACAGCCATCCACATGCTTGGCGAACGTTCATAATGCTACATCCACCGCGCTGGCTGTTTGTCACAAACACCGCAAACAGCAAACGAAGTTCCAAACACCAACCACAATCACCCAACACAAACAGCCATCCACATGCTTGGCGAACGTTCATAATGCTACATCCACACGCTTGCTGTTTGTCACAAACACCGCAAACAGCAAACGAACTCCCAAACACCAACCACAATCACCCAACACAAACAGCCATCCACATGCTTGGCGAACGTTCATAAAGCCCCATCCACACGCTTGACAAACAATGGCAAACAGCCAACAGCAAACAGCAAACATGGACGAGTGGATGGGTGTTTGTCGTTGTTTGCCTGTTTGTGTTTGTGTTGGGCAGTGTTTTCTTGCCAGATCAAAGGATGCATGTTTGCCGATTCAGAATGAATTCAGAAATTATGAACGTTTCTCCAAGCATGTGGATGGCTGTTTGTGTTGGTTGATTGTGGTTGGTGTTTGGGATTTCGTTTGCTGTTTGCCATTGTTTGTCAAGCGTGTGGATGGGGCTCAAGGATTTATTCTAGTAGTCACATATTTGAAGCAGTTTCTAGTCAAAATATTTTGTCCTTCATAGTAAATTTATTAAACGTGTTTTTTTTTTTTATATTTTAAGAAATTGTATTAAAGCCTTAAACTTTTAAAAAAGACTATCAATACATTTAACATAAATTGTATTGTATCACTGACAGACAGAGTATATCGTCTTTTCAGATATTTCCCAAATAAGTAGTTAACCGTAATAGACTGGGACGCGGCTTTTTTAACCAATGCCGTGTTCGGTCTCACGAAGTAGAGTCCGCAATGTGCACGCCCACATCGCACTTCAGTAGACCGTCTTTCGTCTTCTCAGTAGACCACCCCAACAGCTAAATATTTCAAAATAATATCAAATGTGCTAAACCAACCTGGGACCATATCGATCCTCTTGCCCACCAAGTAGACCGTAGTAGACCGTCTTTCATCTTCTCAGTAGACCATCCCAACAACAAAATATTTAAAGATAATCTGCTAAAACCTACCTGGGATATCGATCCCGTTACCCACCAAGAAGACCGTAGTAGACCGTCTCTCGTCTTAGTAGACCACGCAAATAACTAAATTTATAATCATCTTCTACTAAAACCAACCTGGCACCATATCAATCCTCTTCCCCACCAAGTAGACCGTAGTAGACCGGGACGCGGCTTCCTTATCCAAAGCAGTATTCGGTCTCACGAAGTACGTCACGTCCGCAATATGCACTCCAACTTCGTACTTCAGTAGACCGTCTTTCGTCTTCTCCGGGAGCAGTCTCGCGTGGAGAGCATCATCGATATCGGTACATCCAGGCGGGTCGACGGAGCAAACGCAAACAGAACGGAGGTCTACGCGCTTTTTTATTTCCTGTAAAAATACGTTTATAGAACTTTTCGATGTATGACAAAGAAACAGAAAAAGGAAGTATTAGCACAGAATAATAACTAGTAGCTAGCTACAGAAGCTTTTCTTCGCAATGGTTTTCAAAGAAATATGTACTCAATCTGTGTCTATGTCTATGTCTATGTCTCAATCTGATAAACAATATGATTTAATTTAGCTCGCGTTCCTTTTTTTGAGGGAATATAGGCCTTAATTCAAGGGACAACGGTTCATAATAAGTTATATGTGGCTATACGTATTGAAAGAGACGCGGCCTAGGGTTGCTTGTGTATGTGTAAAAATATCTGGAATTGTTTTTTTTTTCGGACGAAACATAAAAATTGTATCATTGTTACCTCATTAATAAATTAATTTATTACTTAACTGATCTCTTTTGAAATATGTAATCCTACTAGTAGTATTATAAAGGCGAAAGTTTGTGAGTGTGTATGGATGTATGTATGTTATTAAACAATTAAATACTAGACAGTATCTTTTTGCTTTTTTTCGTTTTGTGTCCATCTTGCAATTATCGAGAAAGTTGAACGTGGTCGAACAAATAGTGCGCGCGCGTGTGTCTTCTTTCACTTGCGGCAGCCTTGGCCAGATTAGCCCTTGCGCAATGGCCATCGCCTGTAGGTATGTTTTTAATACCTACACGCAGAGATACACGGGCTTGGTATAAGTTATCAGCTATTCAAAATATACAGAATTAATAAAATTTATTTTTATTTATAAACCAGATGTAATGTACACAACATGTAATTTCGGACTTTAAGCCACTGCAACTGATATAAGGTTCAATTTATTTACCTATACTTAGTTTTAGCCGTTTGGTACATTTTAAAAATACACGTTAGCGCAATGCAAATAAGCTTCATCTTGCTTTAACATTTGATTCTCTCAACTATAATTTTGACAAACACATTTGCAGACACTTTTGAAGTTTTTTCTATATGATTGTGTATCTATAGTATAAATAACTAGATTTCCGCCCGCGGCTTCGCCCGCGTTTTCAAAGGAAAACCCGCACAGTTCCCGTTCCCGTGGGATTTCCGGGATAAAACCTATCCTATGTGTTAATCCAAGTTACCCTCTATATGTGTGCTAAATTTCATTGTAATCGGTTCAGTAGTTTTTACGTGAAAGAGTAACAAACATCCATACATCCATACATCCATACTTACAAACTTTCGCCTTTATAATAGTATTAGGATTACCTCTTCGGGTATAGTCCAATCATCGGGCGGTAGGCAAGAAAGTACTGCTTCGCTGAATCTCGCGTGCGGTACATCATGTTCTAGCAGTATCACTTCATTTTCTGCGTCCTTGTCACCTGAAACAAATATATTTCATTATTTTATCGTAAAGAATAAAGGTATATGTACCATGACAGAAAGACTACATTAATTTTTATCAAAAAAAAAAAACCAACCGAAAGTTCTGAGATGACAAACCAAAAAAATACCTCCCCTTTTTTAAGTAGGTTCATAAATAACTCACCAATAGGCCCCAAGGCCCTCACAAAGTGGCCCAACGGGTAGCGGCTGTTGCGGGGCCAAGAGTCAAGCGCGACGAGTATCCTTTGCGACGACAGTACGTCACTTTGCCGCGTCTCTATACGCACACGCGGTATACGCCGCTCCGCTGGACTGAATAAGTGACGGGTAGCGCCTGGAAAAAGAATTATATTTGAAAAAAAAAAAAATATCACATAGAGTAAAAAAAAAGTAAACATTATCTAGCCGAAACTTTTGACACTAGCTGCGCTTCGCTGTTTCACCCGCGTGGCTCCGCTCCTGTTGGTCTTAGCGTAATGATATATAGCCTATAGCTTTCCTCGATAAATGGGTTATCTAACACCGAAAGAATTTTTCAAATCGGACCAGTAGTTCCTGAGCGCGTTCAAACAAACAAACTCTTCAGCTATTATAATATTAGTATGGATTTTAACTTTCTTTTAAATATGCCAAATTCTTTGGGAAAGCGATAAAAAGTAATAAAAACGATTAAAATGTATTTGTTTTTTTCATTTTATTCGGTAAGCTGTATTAATTATACCGTACAATAAAATAAAAATAATTATAATATAAACATTACACAATTTTTTCTTTCTTTCTTGTTCCAATTACTTTTAACGATATTTAGAATCTAAAAAAATAACTAGCCACAACAGTAGGTACACAACAGTATGTACACACAGTAGTACAATATATCAAACACAAGCATTATCATTGTATCACAGTCTGCTATTGTACAAAATTTTTAAGTAAATTATGAATCTAAACAGCCCTTAAAACTTTTAGGGCTGTTTAGATTCCTTAAGCTCTTTATAAATTTAAATTTTAAAAGAATAGAAAAAAGCCTTGTAGACAAAGGTTAGACAGGCATTCTAATTATTTTTAATTTGGCATTTTTTTTATATATTTATAAAGTATTTGAATGCTATAAAACTAAATATCAACATCACTTTATAATACATACCAGGAAACTTGCTCGGCATTAGTATCCCACAGTACTGCCTCCATTTCCTCCGTATGATGCCAACCACCTTCCCCGTTGGACTGATATCAGCGCTTGCAGCTGACTTCGCACTGTTCAAGAGAATCGTTTCTTCTTCCAAACAATCCCCTGGATCATCAGCCTTGTCCTCTAGAACTATGTCACTTGGCTTCCTCCACTCTTCTTCGGGGAATATTTCGATTGCTACAATGTCTCCGTCGATCGCTCTGTTTATTCCGATATGACCTTGTAGTAAAATCTGTGGAAATATTATCTTATTATTTAAAGTTTATCAAGTTAGATATAGCACTTTAGAATAAAAGAGCTTACTTAGTTAGTTAGCTTACTTAGTTATAAGATACAGTAGTCAGGAAAATGTGTATGCTAATGAGCAAATTGCGAGTCTTAAAAGTGTCGTATTCTAAGTGCACTTAGAATTATTAATAAATCTAAAACACGTTTTGTTTAGCTATTATATGGCTAATAGCCAAAAAATGTCAAATTGAATTGATATCAGCAATTTTGCTGTTTGTCAAGGGCTTGTAGATGCTTTTCTTTGTTATTATGTTAGAAATATGGCAGCATAGTAAACAAACTAGTTGTTTCCAGTGTCTTCCTCATGCATATTCAATAAAAGTTTATTTACTAACTATTCTTAATTTAATTATCCATTGTATATTATGCAAATTGTAATAAAACTATCCGAATTTTCATAACTTCATCCAAGATTAATTATAAAATCCACTTATCATTCTATTGGAAGCTATCCAAAGAAGCCAACAAACAATAATAAACAAATATAATTATTTCGTAGTTTCTATTTTCATAATAATTATAGTAAAGACTTAATACAATGCTACTAACAAAATTACTTATAGCTACTTGCATAAATAAAAATATAATTTCGTAAAAAAAACTGTCTAACAACGGGTAATTGATATTTTTTTAAGAATAGAAAAAATTCAATCAAGGCTGGATTCGAACCTGCTAAGGAAAGGCAGAAAGGCGTACGTGTTCAAATCCCGCCTCATGATTGATTTTTGATCGATCAATCGAAAAATAGTGCTATAAAACTAAATATCAAACATCTTACCTGTTTTTCAAAGCCAGAAACGGACGCAGTGCCTTCCAAGAAATTATCTCTCGAAGCGTAGAAAGTACCCTGATACAGCTTCCCGTTTCGTATTCCCGTGTGGATCTGTGACGGTGTGAGGTGGGCGGGATACAGCGCATCCTTGGAGACACTCTCCGGCATCACATTCTTTGACAGTTTGTCCACTAGGCCGGGGAAGCCGTTCACGTTTTCTATGTAGTCTTTTACTGTAAATCGTGTTTGAAAATTAACAGGTGAAGCACGGTTGAAAAAGACAAAACCGAAGAATTTAATTGAAAATGACAAATAATATTCTTACCCGAGCAGCAAACAATGCCTTCCTCCTCTGCTAGTTTCCTATTATTCTCATCATCAGTCAACAGCACAATCTGTGGGAACTGTCCAGCCACACCTTTGATAGACAAATGTGTGGCATACCACATAGCAGCTTTGCGAATTGCTCTATCGTTCCTGTCGTTTGGCTTCTCACCTGGATTACGTTCAATGTATGTGTCTCTGAAATGTTGAAATTATTAGTCAAGTATGCATTAAAATATGAATGAATGATTCGTGAGTCGGTCAGTTAATGGTATGTTAGATTTCCTTCTTGGAACCTGTAGAGTTGACAATGATGTTAAAATACATGTTTATTTTAACAGTCCATTAATTAACATCTGATTTAGAAAATATTGGTGAAACCGGGTCATTATTATAGAGAAGAAGCTAGGTAACATAAAAGACTTCTTGGAAGTGATTGTTTTAATAGAAAATTTCTATGTTAATCCATCAGGCCCCGGAATCACAGACACAATAGAAAATCTATTGTGTCGCGGTCGGATCTGGCCGTTCGGGGCTCAATGGGTTAATATGTTCAATGTTAGAATCCATTCTCCTTCGAAATAGATCGACCGATTCTCATTAAATTTGTGTCCCTAGTAACATTTATAATTGTCATAGACTAAATCGATTAATTCCTGCATAACACAATATTTTTATCAATATTTTAAACAAACATACTTATGATGCTCATTCACAAATGAAAAGAATTTCCTCTTCTTGTTCCCAATGACTTCTAAAAGACGTTGGAAAATAGCAGTGTTTTGATGTTTCACCTCATCCAAAACAGTTTGCAAAACTATCACATTCTTTAACGCATCATCTTCAAGAACATCTATTTGATGTAGAACAGCATTTGTGTCAAGTATAATGTAGTGGTTATAGTCGAATAGTGCACAAATTGACTCTGGTTTTGCATCCAAAACATATTCGTCATTTTTATGCGGACATACATTGCATGCTTCGGATCCACATAGCAAATCGTCCCTCAGGTAATGTTCTCTTACAATCTGGAAACGAGTTTTTTTTAAATGTATTAAAACATAATAATTTTATGAATCGTAAATTATTATTTTGTGATATATTCAAAACATTTGTTTTACAAAACTCCTTTTTTACTACTGTATAAATATTGTAAACAACCTATAAAAGTAACCTCACTTTTAGAATATTCCCCCTCTTAGTTTTTGTTAAAAATGTTCTAGTGGTCCACATCTTTTCAACAAATATAAATTATTTAAAGTTCTATTAATTGTAATTACTAGTTTCAGTATGTATAACATCAGTTTAGTTACAATATTTATAAAATTCCCATGACGAACTTTATGTTTACAAATTACAATTTACAACATTTGACAGTTGACATATGTTTAATCTATGTTTGAATTTTAGTGTTGTACTTGAAAAAAAGGAAATGAGCCGGTTTTTGTTGTCTATGATAATTATTAATTATTAATACTTCAAGTTTAAAGAGATTCTGCGCAACGAAAGAGCACCGTGGGACTCTTTTAATGGCGATTTTCTACCATTTTAACTAAAGCTCTTTTTGTAATGTTAAGATTCCACCGGTAAGTATCTACTTTCGATTATTCTATACTAATATTATAAATCTGACGAGTTTGTTTGTTGTTTTTTCGTTTTTATCGTGTGATTATAAGTTTTATGCTAAATCCAGCCGGTGCGTAGCGTAGGTGAGATTTCCTTTTGGACTTGGTCGAATCCCTATTCCCTAATTATAATTTAATCACTAAAATTCTCGCGGAATCGCTTGAAAAGTCGTCCGAAACAGTCTGCCTCCGCGGTATTTTTTAAATCGTTCTTTTTAGCTTTTGATTTGAATCGGAAGGTCCGAAGGTACGAACAAACAAACAAACAAACAAAATGCAAGAATTATATTTATAATATTAAATGTAGATACTAATGATTAATGAATATAATTTTATTTGTCTGTAACCACAGAAGATAAAACGAACTGTAACCTTTGATACATGATAGTACCCTAAGGTAGGTACCATGTAGGTACCTACAATAATTAATATTACAAATTAAAATTAATATGTATTTTATATTACGTTAGAAAACACGATTAATATGTTACCTATTTTATTAAATTATAAAAGTGCTTCAAATTTTAACAAATAGAGAATAAACAACATTTTAGGAATTATTATATGATAATAATTATAAAATAATTTTATTAAAATAAATTAGCAATCGCAAACATGATTAAAATACTTATAATGGTTCGATTCCATTATTTTTAAATAAAAATTTAATAGAATACCTATATGTACGAGTGCTTAGAATAATGTATTACCTTCATTATATATTATTAATTTATGTATTAGGTATGTTAGTAATGTTAAAATAATATCGTATACATAGATCGTATAATATTTTAAATTCACCTTATTTCATAATTCGAATTGATGATTTTTATATTTTTATAGACAATTATTTACAGCTGCAAATAAATACAAAGAATATTTAAAATATCAACATTCATCAAGCATAGGTATTATCTGCATTAATGCGTGTAAAAATTTCAAATCAAATCCCTTTTTTGTCCGTTTCCCCTAACGGTAAATATAATACAATGGGTGCATTCCCTTTCTCATTCCATTAAGTTAGCAGGAACAGTCGATTTGTGCCGGCCGTTCCATAGGTATATGTCGTGGCCATATCGTACATTTGCTCATTTCATGAAATGATTGGCCATTTCACGAAATGGTCGCATTTCGTGAAATGGCCAACATAGTTTGATCAGATCGTTAAATCGTCAATGTTTCACGATTTGGCCATCCACATTTGGCCAGATCGTATAAAATATAGAGTCCATAAAATATTAGTTAAAAAATTCAGAATATTTTAAGAACTTGTTTATTGTCATTTAAGTTAGTGCCGCGGCAGCGGCCGGCGAATGCCAGAAGCGAATGGTTTTTGCAATAGAAAACAGTTAGGTTAGGTTAGGTTAGACTTTAATAAACAACGCACGACCCGAGCGAGCAAAGCGAGCGTGCCGCGGCAGCGGCCGGCGAGTGCCAGAAGCGAATCGCTTTTTAAAAAAGAAACAATTATAATGACATAGTAGGATATATAAATATATTTATGTATAGGATTTTAGACGCATTTTTTCTTCAATATAAGATATCCGCATTTTCTATAGTATTCGAACCTCTTCGTCGTAAATTCTTTGCTATGACTTTCTTCATATTGTAATTAAACGAATTATGAAGTTTTTATCTGCGAATAATTAAATTTTCGTCAGCGGCAGCCATCTTATCACCTAAACACAGCGCTTGCAGCGCCTCTACCAATAATTGATGTAACTATTTTACGATATGATCAAATAATTTTGATCATTTCGTGAAAAAACCGCGCGTTTAGTTGGCCATATCGTGAAACGATTTCTTATCATTGATCTGCTCAAACCACATCATGATGTGGCCAAACTAAATTGGCCATTTCACGAAATGCGACCATTTCGTGAAATGGCCAATCATTTCATGAAATGAGCAAATGTACGATATGGCCACGACATAAATATTTTAAAGCGTATCGTGACTAATGCAAAGATAAATTGCCCACGCCGCTCAGCCCGGCCGCTGTCGGCAGTCACGTCGGGGTCGTCCAACTGATACCAAGTCTGTAACTCCACCGCGATCGTTGCGTCGGAATATGTTGCTTTTTCGTAACCGTGAACTGTTAGATTACGCATATCTTACGTTGAACTTTATGTGTACGTGAATTTAGTGATTTACTGTCGCATTAAACTGTGCGTGAATTTAATATCTGTGATATTAAGTGAATATTATCTATACCTATGCCTAGTAAGAAGAAAATTAAGTCTCCTCAACAATTATGGGAAAATTTGTCATCGATATTTGTTAATTTTGTTGAGACGATATTCTTCAATTTGGGAGTGTACGTTGGCAAACATCCATGGAGAACTGTTATTTTAACATGGATTTTCGTCCTGGTGAGCTGCACGGGGCTGTTAAAATTTTACATAGAAAAGAATCCTATGAAGCTATGGGTCCCGCCAGAGTCGGATTTTTATCAAGACACAAATTGGTATATAGATAATTTTGGGACTAACTTTCGGCTTCAGAATATTCTAGTCACGGCAGATAATGTTCTCGATTCTGAAGTTCTTATGGTGGTTAGTAATATTACAAATGAAATAAATTCTATTCGAATTAAACACAAAGATGTATTTTATTCAGTGGAAGACTTGTGCTTTAAAATACCTAAAGTAAATATATTGAATTCAAATGGAAAATCTAGATCTGAGAATGATGAGCAGACAGAGAAAAAAAATTCAGACAGTAACGACTTTTCCGACCCCGGCCTGTGGGTGAGCGATGATTTCTATTGTAGTTTCCTTAAAACGTTTCCGCTAACATGCTTGCAAAACAACATATTAGATTTATGGGAGAATGATCCTGAAATAATTAGAAACTTAACAAAACATGATATTATAACGAAAATAAATGAAGTCACATACAACCCAACTACCGGTCACCCGGCCGATTTTGCAAAAATGTTGGGTGGCATTGAAAGAGATAAAAATGGTTTAATTGTGTCAGCAAAATCAGTTTTAATAAACTGGTACATGGATGTTAATATGACTGCAGTAGATTTGAACGAAGTCGGTAATCTAGTGGGAACTGAAGAATGGGTGTCTATTCAACTAGCAGCATGGGAGCAAGAATTCTTAAACAACGTAGAAAACATGAATTATGAAGATATGAATATACGTCTGTATTATGAAGCTGGAAGAAGCTTTGCAGACGTTAGTGGTCAAGCCATGTTTCAAGAGATGGACAAACTAGCATTGGGTATTATTTTGATGTTTGTGTATGTACTTATATCAGTGTCTCGCTTTAATTGGCTAGAGGTTAGAGTTACGTTGGGTAGTGTTGGTTTACTGAATGTTGGAATGGCGTACGTTACTGCTGTGAGCTGGTGTTCGATTTTAGGGATTCCATTTGGTCCCGTACATTCTTCCTTGCCGTTCTTGTTAATGGGGCTCGGTGTAGATGATATGTTTGTGATGAATGCATGTTGGAAAATCGTCATGTCTCATGATTCTCATAAAAGTGTTCCTGTTAAAATAGGTCTTATGCTAAAACATGCCGGCGTGTCTATCGTCATCACCTCTTTCACGGATATTGTTGCCTTGTTAATTGGTGCTATCACTATTCTTCCATCGTTAAAATCGTTTTGTATGTATGCCGCTATGGGTGTATTCTTCATATTTTGCTATTCTGTTACGTTTTATGTAGCAGTATTTTCCTTAGACTTAAAGAGAATTGAAGCGAAAAGAAATGGCTTATTCTTTTGTTATAAACATAAAAATGAAGTCGCGATATCTACCGAGAAAACTATTTGTCAAAAATTATTAGAAAGTTTTTACAAAAACGTTGTATTCACTATTCCTGGAAAAACAATAGTTCTATTGTTTACCCTTATTATGTCTGGTGTAAGCATAGAAGCTATTCTGAAGTTAGAGCAAAGATTTGACCCGAGGTGGTTTATTCCTGAAGATACATATTACAAAGACTTCATTAATAAACATGAGCTTTACTACCCCGATGAAGGTCATCCCGCAATGGTTTTTATGGGAAAAATGAACTATAGCGCTGAATTTCCTAATTTATATAACATGGTGCAAAGGCTACGAAACGAATCATATGTAACAGATGTAATAACTTGGGTAGAACATTTTCACGGATACGTATTACAAAATCATGACCGGGATCTTAAAAATGCTTCCGCCGTATCACCTGAAGATTTTAATAAATATTTATCGAGATTTTTATTCAGTTCTGTAGGTGGAAGGTTTCAAATTAATTTTAAATTTTCGCAACCAATAGAATGTGGTTTTCCGGTGTCTGAAATAAATGCATGTTCAATGGCGTTTAGATTCATCAAGTTTAACGGCCCGGATGAATACATTCCGGCGATGAATAATGTAAAACATATCGTTAAATCCTCAAATATATCAACGGGAAACGGTTATCGTTCCGTTTGGTCTAAAGCATTCGCGAACTGGGTCACAGACGAGATTATAGCTGTTGAAGTAGAAAGAAACATTGAACTAGCATTGATCTGTGTCATGGTTTGCACTGTTATATTGATAACGAATTTGCAGATGTGTTTATGGATTTTTATATGTGTACTGATTACAATTATTAATGTGTTGGGCTGGATGCAGAGGTGGGGCATGACGGTTGATATAGTTTGTTGTATCGGTCTTGAACTTGCTATTGGTTTATGCGTCGATTATGCAGCTCATGTAGGCCATTCGTTCTTAACCTTCACTCAAGGTTCTCGGCACGACAGGGCATTCAAAACAGTGACGTCAATAGGCACAGCTGTTTTGCTCGGCGGTGGTTCAACGATGCTCTCTCTCTCCCTTCTGAGCATGTCTAAAGCGTACACATTCCAATCATTCTTTAAAATATTCCTCTTAGTGATATTGTTTGGTTTGTTTAGTGGGTTATTATTCTTACCAGTAGTGTTATCATTGATAGGCCCAGCGGGTTACAAGAACCCATCTGATGATAATCACGGAATCCCAGAAGCTGTAGAATTGAATGGCAAATGTAATGATAAAGAGAAACAGATAGATGATAGCTGAAATACATAGATAAGTAGTATTAGGTCACCAATATAAGTACAATTGTGATATAGAAGTGTATAGAATCGCTGAACAAAGTGATTCTTGTATAAGGCAGTTCAATAAAGAAACGAATCTTCAATGGCGGCGCTTATCATTCCCTATCGCTTCCACACGGCCGTACGGCATGCAAAAAAAAATGGAAAAATAAAATCACTAAAATGTATTTGATTTTCCCTATAATAGTTTTTATCATAAATTTACAATGACAATTATGCATTTGCGAAAGTAAATAATGTTTTATTGGAATTTGACAAAATATGTTCTTTGGGAAAAGTTGTTCAGTTTTATGGGCTCATTACAAATATTATGGGGATTTTGTTACATTCTGTATACGTAAATATGATAATTCATATAAATACACAAATACCATAACAAAAAAGTTTGTCAACAAACAATTTGAAATAATTAATAAAATAATTATCCATTTACGTTATTTTTATTTTCTTTTTTTCTGACCCTACCATACGTCAGTGTCAGCTTTGGCCGCCATTGAAGATTCGTTTCTTTAATGAACTGCGTAATAAGTAGATGTATTTTTAGTATAAGTATGATAAAGATGTGTTCGTATTACTGATTTTGTTTAATGCAAGCGAGGAATTAGTAATATTGAAAAGATAATACTATCGTGATAAGTTATAATCGGGTTCCTTATTTTGTATATCGTGGATACGGCTCAATTTAATAATCTACTTTATAAGCTCCTAGTAATATGTTAGTATATAGCTTGTGAAAAAGAGTATAAATGTTTGTAAGAGCTCTCTCTATTTGAATCATTTGACTGGCCGGTTGGCTTGTTTGGTAGTGACCCTGCCTTTCAAGGCACTGGTCGTGGGTTCGATTCCCACCCGGGGCATATATTTGTGTGATGAACATAGATGTTTGTTCTGTGTCTGGGTGTTAATCATCTATATAAGTATTTATTTAAAATTATACATACATGTATGTTTATCAGCCATCTGGTTTCCATAACACAAGCGAAAGCTTAGTATGGGATCAGATCGTGCCGTGTGAGAAAATTGTCCCGAAATATTTATTTACAGCTGAAGAGACAGTTTTAAAATAAATTATTTGTTAAATTTAAAAAAAATACGTGCGTTGGATGTGTTAAAACAATATTCTATAACTGTTACTTGATCAAACGCTTGCTTAAGGTGGGTTCCCACGGCATGTTTGCTTCACAAATCCGACCGCGCCACACCAGACCACATGCCGTGGGAATCGGTGCGCCTGTGGACGTCTGCCGAGGCCCGTGCTATCCATTGGAAGTCGGTAAGATCAAAGGTGCGGCGTGGCGCGGTGCGACGGCGTCCGTCGACGTCCGTCGTGGTGCGTCGGGGCCTGCCGTCTGTAGCGCGTATGCGTCGGTTGTAATCATTCATTTCACCTGCGGCCGCGTATGCGAGTACACGTGCTGATAGAGTGGACGAACGAACTTATTTTCGAGTTTTTAACTCTATACCAAAATGAACCAGCGCTATGGAATTGTTCAAAACCTCAACATAAAAATAGAAATTATGTTAATGATGCGTGGTTACGAATAAAAACCAACTTAACACATAGAAATATACCTATCGTTGAATTAAATTATTAATCAGTAGGTATGACCGTCCACACACCTCGCCGGACGCACACATGCCGTGGGAACGCTCAGTTCAGATCGCGACGGACGGCGACAGGCGCTTGTCGCTTGCCGAGGTTTGTGAAGCAAACATGCCGTGGGAACCCACCTTTATCTTCTGTGTAAATAATAGTATACTGATATAGAATTAATTTATACGGTTATCGAAATAAATCTCTGTAATTATTATTCTGTTTACGTAGAATCGTGTTTTTGCTGATAGTGATTACTTTTATCATTCAATTTACATGATATTTCAGCTTTGTATATAATTATCGTATATGGTTTGTAACTACATATAACTATAATGAATGTTATGGAAAGATTTGATAATTAATGATATCAAATCTTTCCGTTGTATAGCTGATGTATTAATAACAATTTTATTATTAAAATAGAAATATTCGTACGCTACCATAAATGAATTATATTTTATTGTATTGCCTTAGGTTACGGGTTATCAGAAGTGAATCATTTTTTTGAAGTTGAGTAGGCACAACTAATAAAAAATATTACAGTTTCTATGTCTAGTTTCATGAGTAGGTATTGGCTAAGTATATTATTATTTTTTTTAATTATAAACATTGTGAAAGTGTCCTAATTATAGAAATTTTCAACTTAATAACTTTTGTTCTTTCGTTTTATTTTCATGCCATTTTTCGAAAAAATTGTAACCCTATTTATTCTATTCATCGAGATAATATGTACTACGTAGTACATACTATCTCTATGATTCTATTACACGGTTGCGATAATGTTTCGATGTAATTCTTGATTAAAATTATTTCATTGTTATTGATCAAGTTTGTATTGTAATTAATGTTTGTAGTTATTATACCTTAGTGAATACAATAAAAATAAACTTAAACAGTGGATTCAATACCAACGTACTTGAACTGAACATTATTAAAAAAATATAAACACTTACAAGTGAATGTAACAACTGTAATATTCTTATTTTTATTTTTTAGTTCCATATAAATGAGACCACGAAAAAAACTATATAGTTCTTAGTTAAGTTGTAAATTGTTATACATCTTGAACCGTTAATTTTAAAAATAACAACTGAATGATTATAACATGGTAACTGTTTTTTTTTTTATTATCATGTGCAGTATCAATTGTTTTTGTGTCGCGTGTTTTTGTACTCTGGCAAAAATAATGATAACATATTTCCTGAACAATAATGAATCAAATGTTTTGGTTTTTTTGATAGTTGAGACAATAATATAAAAAAATAGCTATCTTGTTAGTATGCAATAGAACAGAATGTACCTTTAAAATTGTTACCATAAGTTTCTGGATATTAATAAAATAAAATTAATAATTGTACGTTTTCTGATAGCTTGATAACCAATTGTAATTATTAAGCCGTAATGATATAAAGATTCTAATTTCTAATAATAACAGTAAAAATATGTATTGCAATTGAACAAAAATGTAAAATCTATGAAAATATTTCGATCCGTTACACCAACGCATTTATTAGATATTGTTAAGATATTAATAAACATTTCTAAATTTAAGGAATTAAATATATTTATAATTTTTTTATGTATACTTAAATTTTAACTCAATATTCTTGAGTTTGACATTTTGTATTGAAACTAAATTTTGTAAAAATAAACTTACGTTGGGCTCACATATTACCATGTTTCTTTTATATCCCTAAATATCCTTCCAGTACTTTTATTTACTTCATTCCGTAAAAATACTCAGAAAAATAAAAGTGGGCAATTGATAAATGCAACTTGTAAACAGTACACAAAACAGTAAATAACTTAGAATAGAATTTAGTGTTTAATAATGCTCATTGCATGTATAGGTTCTCAATAATTTGCAATACAATGTTTTATCTTATATGTCGTGGCCATATCGTACATTTGCTCATTTCATGAAATGATTGACCATTTCACGAAATGGTCGCATTTCGTGAAATGACCAACATAGTTTGATCAGATCGTTAAATCGTCAATGTTTCACGATTTGGCCATCCACATTTGGCCAGATCGTATAAAATATAGAGAGTCCATAAAATATTAGTTAAAAAATTCAGAATATTTTAAGAACTTGTTTATTGTCATTTAAGTTAGTGCCGCGGCAGCGGCCGGCGAATGCCAGAAGCGAATGGTTTTTGCAATAGAAAACAGTTAGGTTAGGTTAGGTTAGACTTTAATAAACAACGCACGACCCGAGCGAGCAAAGCGAGCGTGCCGCGGCAGCGGCCGGCGAGTGCCAGAAGCGAATCGCTTTTTAAAAAAGAAACAATTATAATGACATAGTAGGATATATAAATATATTTATGTATAGGATTTTAGACGCATTTTTTCTTCAATATAAGATATCCGCATTTTCTATAGTATTCGAACCTCTTCGTCGTAAATTCTTTGCTATGACTTTCTTCATATTGTAATTAAACGAATTATGAAGTTTTTATCTGCGAATAATTAAATTTTCGTCAGCGGCAGCCATCTTATCACCTAAACACAGCGCTTGCAGCGCCTCTACCAATAATTGATGTAACTATTTTACGATATGATCAAATAATTTTGATCATTTCGTGAAAAAACCGCGCGTTTAGTTGGCCATATCGTGAAACGATTTCTTATCATTGATCTGCTCAAACCACATCATGATGTGGCCAAACTAAATTGGCCATTTCACGAAATGCGACCATTTCGTGAAATGGCCAATCATTTCATGAAATGAGCAAATGTACGATATGGCCACGACATATACATAATTAAAAATGTCTAACGGACCTCTCCGTGTTGGATTTTTACAATACAATATTCTTTATCTTATAATTAAAAATCTCTAAGGGACCTTTGATTTTTGTCTCCACATAAGGCTTCCATAAGACCGGGTATCTTCCTGGTAGTACCCGAATATTATCATTATTATGTTCATATCTAATGATAGAAAATAATACACTCAACATAAACTAACAGATAAAAAAGATCGCAAAGCTTGGTAGAGTACTCAGTCAGTTGTAGCAATTCATATTGTTCTGTTGATACGTAGGTAGATAACTCATATAATATGCACACACACTAGAAAATAGTCTAACACAATGAAATAAATGTTAACTCATTGTGCTCATGCTTTTTGATCAATCAGTAGATAGATAATAACGGGATTTAATTAATATTCCATATGTAAATATACCTAACGTTTAATACATAACCCTCCATAGACATAATTAGGTATGTACATAATAAATAGTTGACTCATTGCATTTCAAAGCGCTTATTATAATATTCTTTACACTCATTATAATAATGTATTAGATAAGGATTGTAGATGGTGTTATATAATACATAACATGTGTAATCACGCATTTAACACACAAAGAGCGTCATGTGACTAATTATTGTGACAACTGTATTAATGTGATAAAAATGTTGTAAAACGAACGAACGGATTATAATCTGCTATGTATGCCTACGCAATTTTTTATAGAATGAAAGCTTCTATTAAGTATTCTGTGACAATTCTTCAAATTCACAGTAGTTTTACAATGTATAAACGAACGATATAAGAAGTGCCCATTCTTGCCCATAGTTACCGAATACTGAGCGAGTCGTAAATACAGTTAATTGTCTCTTGCAGGAAATTCGCCATGTACTGGTAAATGTAATAGCTTTGTTAAACTCAGGACAGGCTATTCCGTTTATCCCATTACGTTTTGAGATTGTTCTATTGCCCAACCATGATAGAAAAGAAACCTGATACAAATTAGGTAATCATCATCATCATCAGCCCATTATGATCCCACTGCTGGAACACGGTCCTCCCGTATGGGATCAACTGACTGGCAAATTCATATTATGATTGAAATAATCATGTCTAGGTAGTTGTTGCGATGGTCGCGGAAGAATTCCAACCAATACCCGCGGCCCCATCATTTAAAGCGGCTCGACGGAACACAGTGGGGTTTTAGTCGGTAAGAATCCGACATAACCCACGGCTCCTTCCCCGAGGGCAGTGGGTATCTTTGGAAGATTTCCCCACTATAAAAAAAAGGTAGTTGTTGCGATCATACTATGATTTTGCCAGTCAGTTTAATTCACGGCGTAATCTGTCTGGTAATAGGATGTCATCATACAGCCCCAGGCCGTAATCCACCACGCTGGCCAAGTGCGGATTGGCAATTCCATGTTCTTTAGGTTAATCACTTATTAACCACAAGAGCTTCAAAATTATCGGGTATTTTCCGATAGGTTCGTTGCAAACAAATGAAGGAGTCAAGTTTTTAGTCAAGGTTAAAAAATCACGAGCGCGAAGCGCGAGTGATTTTTCCTGAAAAACTTGACGACTTTATTTGTTTGCAGGGAACCTTGAGGGAAATGCCAGATAATTTTGAAGCTCGTGTGGTATTCGGGGGATTATTTTTCCGTCCCAAATGTCGGCCAATAATTTCACAATTGAATTCAACCTGTCAGTTTGACGTCAACGACCAGAGAAAATTTTCAAAAAATTATCAGTATAATACCATGTAGGTTGTACCACGTGACGTCGAATGGTGCAATTCTATTGGTCGATATTTGGGTCGGAAAAATAATCACCATAATTGAATTTTTCTAGAATTCAGATTAGCAGCTGTCTTTTGAATCTTCAATTACGTTTAATAAAGATTATTTTGCATTAATTGTTTCGACTTTGTCGCACAAAAGAATTAGATGCATTCAAAACTGAATTGTCATTTTAAATATCTGTGATAAAGCAGGTTCAAGCTACGTTCATTAGAATAAAGAAAAAATTGGTCAAGTGCGTTTTGGAACACGTGCAGTAAAGGGTTCCTTAAAATGTCAATTTTCTGTTGTTTCGGGAAAGGTACATAATTCGTCGAAACTAAAGAAACCTCGACACCTATTACAGAGAAGACACCTATTACACAACATGCAAATGTTTATCAGATATCTATATAAATATTTGTTGTTTAATATATCTAAATTGTTTTTCGTTACTTTATTTGAAACAAACAGGATTGTCTAGATGTTATCTAGAGTCTAGGCAAGTGGAAAATGGCAACTACTTTGTAGTCTGGTATCATTCACACATAAATATATGTATATATGTGTAAACGTCCGTAAGGAATAAATTGTCCAAGGATTGGTTAAAGACTGATAACAATACAGTGAAACCCAGGAAGGAAACAATGGAATGTGAAAAATATACACATATTATGTAGACTTGATCTTGAATAGGTACTTGTACTAGGTATTTGTATCCGAATATATTATTATGTATGTAAGGATGCACCAATCTAATCTAAAGAACTACTGGTTCAAATAGAAAAAAAAATATTTAGCTATGATGTATTTTTCATAAGGATAAAAATAATATAGTTCTTTTAGTAGCATGTACCCACATAAATGCATTTGTAAAAGAGCATTATTGCAATATTACAAACGGACACCCCAATTTTATTTATTTGTTCCGATACATTCAAAATATTTAAAATATTTTGATCACTATGGTTTCTTGGTATTTATCAGGCAAGTTGCCAGCCTATTATTAGGTACATATCTATTATCTACACACCATATGATAGGAAGTAAATAACGCGGAGTGAAAACCGCTAATGCAATTACGGACTTCGTATTAAGGTCATGCTTTGTCAAAATAACGTGTTATCTATTGATAATTACGTTAAAGTTAAACCTATTATAGGAGCATTATAAAGTTAGTACCTATGGTTTTTGTATGGGTGCCCAATTTTACAATTTGTGCAGTCATTTACCGTTTACTATTTTGACTGCCAAATATGAGAATGATTCATCCGAATTTCAAAATAATATTTAGGTCATATTATTCTATTACAAGGTTGCTGGCCATAACTGGCGGCAAAGAGCCAACGACCGACAGTGGCGTGCATTAGGAGAGGCCTACGTCCAGCTGTGGACATCGAAAGGCTGATGATTGATTGATTGATTGATTGATAATTTTCTATGATTTTTAAAATGTGCCATCATTATCACAGAAAATATCGTTCTTTAGTTCGTCCTTTTGCATAATTTACGTTGCTTATTAATTTATTAGTTTCCAACTCGACTATGCCTAATAAAAAACGTTATATTCAATAGGAAATATTTTACCTATGTACTACTTTAAAAATGTATTCTAATTGCCCGTATTTGACAGTTTACGTGACATTTTAGGTAATATTATCGTGTAATACTTTATTAGACGGATAAGCTTTATCCAAGCATTGAAAAATCGGCCCTTAACCTTTATAAATACATCATAGATTTATAAACTTGTTATTTTTTATCTGTGAAGCTTTTCTCCTAATCAGTATTAATACCTTATAATAATTAATAACTAGGTATATTGATACCCTAAGCATTTAAAGTAGATAAAAATTGGTAATTACTTTAATTTAAAGTTTAGACGAATACTTAGCAATTTCTGAATTTTACAACCCGTGGCCGTGGGAAGCTGAGCCACAGAATGAAATGCATTAAATCTACAAATAAAAGACCATTTATGAACAAAACTTAATTAATTCCTAATATAATGCATATTTCATTAGAGATAAGCATGATACTAGAGGATTCTTAAATATCAAAAGATATGAGCTTTAAATTAACTCAATTAATATTGTTTACATGTTTATGGTTTTTCGAATTTATAATAAACTAGCAGTCCGCCCCGGCTTCGCCCGTGGTACATATTTACGTTTTCTCTACGTAAGAACCATCCTCGTACTTCAAGGAATATAATAAAAAAAGAATTAACGAAATCGGTTCAGCCGTTCTCAAGTTATGCGCTTACCAACACATTTTGGGATTCATTTTTATATTATAGAGATATGTATAAACAAGTCGTCTGCATTTAAATAATGATAAAAACTGTGGTATTATTACCGTGTGACTTTACCATTTTACAAGTGAAACAAAAATGTTATAATACATATTATGCAAAATAAAAATACAAATTAGAATAAATTGCATACAGGTAAAAACCATACATATAACTTATACTAGCTGTGCCCCGCGGTTTTATCCGCAGTGCTCCGCTCCTGTTGGTCTTAGCGTAATGATATATTATAGATATAGCCTATAGCCTTCCTCGATAAATGGGCTATCTAACACTGAAATAATTTTTCAAATCGGACCAAAGCGCGTTCAAACAAACAAACTTTTCAGCTTTATAATACCTATTAGTATTGCGCATTCATTGATTACAATTTTTTTTCTAAGTGAATTTGACATTATTGAATTTTACTATTATCAAGGTTAGCATGAAAAAAATTATAATACGAATCTACTTATTACTTTAATCGTCCTAGTAAAAAGCTACAACGGTATACTCAAATATGGATTACAGTTACATTGCCCAGTCTTATTGTTTGTCTAACGGTTATAGTTAAGTCCGAGGTTTGCTTGATCAAACAGACATCATCTTGATTTATAAGTAGGTAAATCCTACAGAGACATTGAGTATGAAAAAAAAAACAACCAGTAAGTAAGTATTCACTTGAAAGTATTAAAATAATGAGGGTAGTAGGGTTTTATTACCAATGTATCTATGAGTTCAATTCCTCCGTTTGAAAAAAAAATATATACTAATATTATAAAGCTGAAGAGTTTATTTGAACGCGCTAATCTCAGGAACTACTGGTCCGATTTGAAAAATTCTTTCGGTGTTAGACTGCCCATTTATCGAGGAAGACTATACTATACTAGGCTATTATATCATCACGCTAAGACCAACAGGAGCGGAGCACTGCGGGTAAAACCGCGGGGCACTGCTACTTTATAATAAACATTGATATCATGACAATTTACAAAGGGAACTATGTATCTGTTGCGTGTAATTAACGCTAATCCTTACGCTAATCAGAGATTATTTTCCGATAGAACTTATTAAACAATTTTTTTTACTATTATGAAATCGATTGCGTAATACATATTCGTAAAATAAGCGTAAAATATTGTCAGTCGGCAGCCATAGGAACTACCGAGTTAAGGAAGACAAATGATAACTTCCTCTCTTTAACTTTAATTGAAACCCAAATTTTATTGAACTACAAGAACACGTTAGTTGTAAATATCTACTTCAAAAATCGTTGAACTACTAGAATAGACGGAATTTTAAAATATCGAACCAAAAATGTTAACTTCTCAATTAAAAAAAGAGCGTGTGTGCCGAGCATACGTGTCAGTAGTGAAACTTCTAAGGCAAGATTCAAAGTTACCAAAATCGTCGCTTTACTCCATGACGCTATTAAAATTTAACTCTCAACGTGCCTAAAGTCGAGTCGAGACGTCCTCGAGTTTTTTGCTTTGCAACACATGTGGCGATTAATTTTATTATAATATAGAAGATTGGTATAACATTACTAAAACTATAATAAACACATTTGACACTGTGTAGATCTTCGATCACAAATCTTGATCGTAGATGTAGATTGTAGTCTTGTAGATAGAATAAACTTGTAAAGTTTCGTTGTCTGTACGAATGTTTACAGATACAGCAGATTACAGTTTTTATTCGATAAAGGGCCGATTTTTCAATGCCCAGATAAACAGCTAGATAGACTTTATTCTTCAGTTAACAAAATATTCAATTTTTCAATAGACGAATAGGACTTATCTATCGAATAACTACGTTATTTGAGGAATAAATCTATTTGCCGCTCCAACGGCCAGATAGCGCGCTATTCGACGGTTAGGCGTTTGAGTTGACAACTGACGCGTCAAATTTGGGATATTTTCGTATGTCATAACATAGAGCGTAGAATTATTAACAATGAAACCTCTTTCTATATAATTATTATCAATTAAAATCATATTGAAATTGATGTTTTTGATAGTACTGATGACCATGCCATTGAAAATTTGCCGAACGCTGCCTATAAGTATGTCGTTTCTATCGTAAAATATATAAATTGAAACACAAATTTAACCAAACTCTTTACTCGAATCAAAACAACAATCAACAATCATAGAAGACAAGAGCAATACAAGACAAACTAAAATGCACTCCTGACGTGAGTCATAATGACAGTTGTTGACAAATTGCAAGAGTTGACTCTATCCCGCTCTAACCTGACTAATTTAATATTTTTGTTTCGCCACTCCGAGAGCAGAGCTGCCAATATGGAAATATTTGGTCAGATAGTTATTCATCAAATAAATCACGATTGAAAAATAGGCGAGCCGTTATGAGTTAGATAAATAATTGAATAAATCTATTCGAGGGGTAGTTATTAGACTATTTATCTCGCGATTGAAAAATCGGCCCATAGAGTTCGTATTTATTATCTGAGAGATTATCAGACAGTAAATACGTTTTCCGCTGCGCTGTCTGTATCACATTAGTATCTATATTACATCTGCATCCGTGCGAATGCGGACGTAGCTAGCGAAAATAAGTAGGAAAAAGAAAATGAGGATAGGAAAAAGAAGCAGGATAAGATAATAGACTCATCCAAATAAATGATTGATTGATAATAAATACATTTATTTTCTAACTAAAAGATCATTGGATTATTCCATATTTACACCACCAATAGATGAAATACTGTTGGCGTGAATGAAATGTTTTTAGTAATAATATAATGGAATGGTTAACGGTACAACATAAGTAACTAGATGTTAAATACAACAAACAATTTTAATTGTTCATAATCTTTTTCATTCTCACGAGTGCATTATACATTATCTAATTTTTTATCGGACAATGTCTTTGCATTCTCTAGAGATAAGATTATGCTCATAAATGACAATAAATAGGACTGCACAGAAAAACGATATAAGTTCACAATTATATATACCCATGATTTATTGACACAGTCTCATAGAATTCTTTAATAATTATTAAAAATACAATAGATTTTATTTGCATTGCAAATATTGAACAATGGCACAGTATTACCATATTTCCTACAGTAGTGCGACGAATGTACTTGTGCAGAGAAACGGAGGGGAACTGGCGGGGGTCGGGCGACGCGGGCCGCGTAAGGCAAACACGCTTAGTTTGCCTTACCTAGCGCGAAAGGACGACGCAGTCGTATTTTTTGTGTAATAATTTTATTATACATAGGTACTTACATATTCTATTATGGCGCGCACAAACTGTTCCGTTTACGGATGTAAATCTACATTGAAATCCCAGAAGGAAACAATATTTCAGAAAGATTGTATTAATTGTATCTGTTGAATTAAAATCAAAGCTATGTATATGTTGTCCTCATTATTTTCTAATCAGATTGTACATCCCAATGCGAATGCATTACTTAGTTAAATGTTATAATATACAATTAAGAACATCCAAAAATAAAGTGTCCACGTAAATAATATTTAGCAGTGCAATATCTGTAATTATATATTTATGAACAAATAATTACATCAGATTTAATAATCGCAATTATTTTGAATGTACATATGAATAAATGATTTCATCATAATATTAATAATCACAATTGTTTTATTTCCCATTTGTTGCAACCCTAGCGTATTTTCGTGTGGCAGCGTAAGTACCTACGCTGGCGGCGGCATCGCGCGACATCAAAGGCGATTCCTTACTGTAGGAAATAATAATAATATTGTAATACTGTGACAATGGCAAGTCGAGAGAAAATTCTTTTTCTAATACCCGAACCGTTCCTGTTTGTGCATATTAAATTTTATTGAAGTTGTTATGTAGGTAAAGGAAAACGTTTGTTTAAGTGAAAATGAAGTAAATTAAAGTTGCAAAAAAATAGACGTTTAGATAAGATACTACACAGTGCGTTTACTTACATCACACACACGTACGCACATGATAAATGTAAACGAAATAATTCATTTCACCCATTGCTAAAATTAATGAAATATAGTGATATTAATAGTACAGTAGTAATGATGGCTGCTCACCTAAGTTGTAGGTAATAAATATTCTTCTTTGTAACCTGAGACAAAGATGCCTTTGTTTTCCTATGCAGTTTTTAACTATGCAGTTTGAATTGAAAGAGAGGGGGTGGGTAATTAGTTCATTTTTGTTAATGTATAAATCTAATAAAATATCTACTTTTTTATATAGATATTTTCCGAATTTATTATAAAGATAAAATAGATATTGCATATTATATAGCTTTTAAATTTAGTTCCAAATTTAAAAGTCGAAGTAAAATATTGTTTTTTAATCAGATGTTTATCTATGGTATTGCATTACCTACTTTAAAAAACTAGAATATTACAGAAAACGATAGCATAACTGCATAACAATATGCTCATTTAAATCAAATATTATGTGAAAGACAAATTCTCAAGTTAAAGCTCCATAATTAATCGAACCTAACATGGTTTTTTAAGGCTGATATTTGATCTAATAACGAAAGTGCTACTTGGATAGACTATTTTTTATAGTGTAGTAGGTATTTATTATTATCTATCATAACAAGGAACTATATGTACATGTAATTACTAGTAATTAGTAGATAATTACTAATTCGATTGCGTTGAAGATATGACGTGTAATCGCATTTTAAAATATTCCATTTAGACTAAAAAAATAATGAAGAAAGAAAAAGCAGTCAAAAATTTAAGCCTCAAGGAAAACAAAACAATGCCCACAGTGTGGAAACGGCAAAAAGAATACAGGTATGTATGAACATTAGACACACTGGTATATACGGAGGGTGCAAATTAGGTTATAAGTACAGAGGGTGCGACACACTCGATCGATTATTTCAGAAATTACGAATATATTTTTGTGTTTATAACTATCACTCAAGGACACACTCCGGAGTCATGTTACAACGTTAAATAGGGCGCTACAGAGGTAAGTACTAACTATATGTAGAATATTATGTTACACATTACGTACTACATTGCATGTACCTTAATTATTAACAGGGCACACGTGTGGAATAAACGAAAACCACCCACCCGTGCACAATACAGGTCAGGTTTCACAGCTTCCTGATATGATGTTCTGTTTAGCTTATCTATCAGTTATGTTGACGAATATTGTACGGAGATTTAGGTCAAAATGTCAAATAGGCTAATATCGACCACTTTTTATTTTATTATTTTACACAATTAAATACAATTGGGTAAAATACATTCAAGTATTGTATTAACAAAAAACTCGTCTACGATTAAAAATATAAATAATAGCTGCACTTAATATCTAACGCGTTTTGTGTTATGGTCGGTTGCTACAAAGTCCAAACAAAAATATTCACAAATCTTATTTTAATACTTCTAGCACGTGTAACTATAATAAGTCATATACTTAATGTGTTATTTTATGTCATCTTAAAATTGTAATCGTTTTGTAATCTGTCGAAAAATTGTGATCATAATAACTTTAGATAATAACATAGTTCTTCGATAGATTAATATAAGGGATCGGTGTCAAAGCAAATAGACATTCGACATGATGCGTAACGAAAAATAGGCTACTCACCTACCTGCAGCAGGGGCAATATTGCAATTGCAACCTTAATTGGCTCCTTAATTGTGATGTGTATAGGCAAGCAGGGGCAATTTAGAGAACAGCTGAAATTGCTCCGACCGCCGGCCGCCGCGCCATGATTATTCCAATATTGCAACTGAGATTATTCCAATATTGCCCCTGCGGCAGGTATGTGAGTAGCCGGCTTTACGTTTGATTAATTTAAAACCTACACACATAAGAGCCCTGTTTGGGACGTTTTATCAAATCACATAATGCATAACTGTGTGTAATATATTCCCATTTTAGTCATTAGTTTAAGTATAGTGATGTATTAAATTCAAAATTGTTATCAAATGTTTAGATCACAATATTAATTGACAGCTTGCAATCGCGCGAGGCGTATTTCCAAACTATACATAGCCAGAACGCAACCATAGGAAACTGCTCGTGTATACTTTGTAATGCTGTTTTTAAGTTTGTTATTACAATATATACACGAATTTTGCGTACTGATCGTGTATACTTTGTAACGCGGATGCTTGCTTCTTCGTTCCAAACTATACACGATCAGTACGCAAAATACCCTATAACTAAATATACGGTCTACTACACCACTTACGCTTGAACGAAAAAATAAATATAGGTATAGGTAATCAAAGACTTGTAAAGCTATATCTATCTACTTTTATTCTTCTTGATTATTATTGATTCAGTAAAATATGGAATAAAAATATTATTAGGTAAGCTTAAGAAAATAAATAGGTAACAGATAAGGGTACCTATGGGTTAGGTTAGGTTCGTGTTTTTTTTAACTACACAAAAATAGGAGCCCCGCGAAGCGGGGCTCCGTCGCCTCGCAACCGTCTTCTTCTGGACTTATTATATTCTTACATTTTAGCACTATTGTCAATTGTAAGTCGTGCAGTATAGTCGGGAACGAAGACACAAGCATCCTCGATACAAAAAATATACGATCAGTACGCAACATTACATACACATGCATTGTAATAATAGATTTAAAAACAGCAATACAATAATATAAACGCGAGCAATGGAAAGACGGCGCGCTTACTCCGAAACATACACGATTAGTCCGCATGCGTACTGGCGCTGTATATTTTGGAGCGCTATTCTTACTTACTTCACTACAAAGTATACGCGAGTATTTGCGTACTGCTGTTGTATAGATTGGAAGAACTTTGTAAAAAAGTTATTTCCAAACTATACGTGATTAGTTTCACACCGTTGCGTGCTGGCCTTGTATAGTTTGGAAAGACGCTCGCGCGAGTCAGATTAAAATGTAACGGTTTTTACAAAATTATGGCCACACTGATTTATGCGATAGTTTGGGTGTTTGTTAATAACTCATTCTAGAATATCTGGAATAAAGCAAGTTCTAATACCTAAATATTTATAGTGATTACGTTTTTGTGTGAATTGGTGAGTTTTCTATGTAGAAAAACTAGCAATATTGATCTAAACTACAGCTTTCAATATTTTTATAAGATTATTTGCTAGAAACAAATATAAATAAAGAAAAATTTAATTGAGACGTTCGCGTTGCCATTACGTCAATACTAGACTATTCTCACGGATATTAACTTATTTAACGATAATCTATATATATAAAAGAAAGTCTGTATGTTCCAACACTTATAACTCGAGATCTGCTGAACCAATTTTCATGGTTTTGGATTTGTTGGATTTGTCACCGCCCAGAATAGCAGAATAAATCATAAAAACAACAAAAACTAGACGAATAAATATTTTCCCAAAATTTTGATTTTCGTACATGTCAATCATTAGTTGTCAATCCTGTCAAATACGGAAAATAATGTTTGACATTCATGCGTTCAAAAATGTATTATGTGTAAAATAATTAAAAAGTAAAAAGGGTGAATAAATATTGTTTGTATTTTTTTAAAATCAATTATCAAAAAGTGCAATAAAAGCAGATATAAAAATTCCTCAAATGTATGTGTTTACGCGTGTTTTCAGAAATTAATAAGGTATTTTTGGTGAGGAATCTAACCAAGAAGGTTAGTTGGCTTAATTATTAAAAAGAAATTCTTTAAAAATGTAAAAATTTTGACAATTAGATCGGACTCTCATTGGAGTTTCGTTTGCAAAAATAGCGGACCTAAATCTGACTTCTGATATATATTGTATAGATCCCAGACATCCTATAGACAGATGTTGCCAACCAGTTTTGTGGTCCCCCTCTCCCCACCCCGGTAATTAAATATGGCATACAAAGAAAAAAATAAAGATTTCCAAAACATGCCGTGTGGGGTATCAAATGAAAGAGCTTATTGAGTAGATCACGAATATATAGCATACTATAACATTTCTTACACTTTCTCTAAGATTTTTTAGAAAATTTACGAAAATGCTCCATTTTTGAGTTAACTTTAAACCACTATAGATTGAAAACTCATGAATATATTTTTTAAATTATTATTTTAAATAATTAACAATAGTCCATTGTTTACGATTCAATAGTTCGTACCGTGAAATAGTTGCATGGGGGAGTGGGGGGAGCATTCAAAGATGGCGAGTATATTTTCAAGTTTATACCAGAAATAAAGGCCTAATACAAAAATATCGGTGTCAGGGCTTAGAATAATTATCTCTGCACTGTCGTTGTGTTTGACAGAATCAAAAATATGGCAGAACATTCTTGAATCAGCCTCTGTGTGATTAGATTTCAAATCGGTAACTTCAGTGAAAGTTGCGCCTTGCAATTTAAAACCTTTTGTGGGGTCATCAAATCCACCACATACATATAGCTCACTTATATTATATTACGAACTATTGAATCGTAAACAATGGACTATTGTTAATTATTTAAAATAATAATTTAAAAAATATATTCATGAGTTTTCAATCTATAGTGGTTTAAAGTTAACTCAAAAATGGAGCATTTTCGTAAATTTTCTAAAAAATCTTAGAGAAAGTGTAAGAAATGTTATAGTATGCTATATATTCGTGATCTACTCAATAAGCTCTTTCATTTGATACCCCACACGGCATGTTTTGGAAATTTTTATTTTTTTCTTTGTATGCCATATTTAATTACCGGGGTGGGGGGAGGGGGACCACAAAACTGGTTGGCAACATCTGTCTATAGGATGTCTGGGATCTATACAATATATATCAGAAGTCAGATTTAGGTCCGCTATTTTTGCAAACGAACATCTCCTTGGAGCCTGCTCTAAATTATAATTTGTTGCAATTTCGTCGACTGCTTCAACAATATTGCGTTGACATAATAATATTATTATGTATATAACGTTAAAATTGAAACGGAGCCCCTGATTCATTGGTTCAAACCAAGCTAAATTGCGTTTTGAAGATTACATCCATTTACGCGATGCAATTAGCACAGAGAAGAAGATGCAGAAAATGTTGGTCTGTTTACTGCGACATACACAGGTCATGAATATGCGCAAGATGCAATGACATACATAATATTTTCGTCATTTATATGGTCGGCCAGATCTATTCATTACATTTACATGTAATCCAAAATGGATGGAAATTATTCAACTGCTGTTTCCCGGACAGATATCAAGTGATCGGCTCGACATTACCACACGTGTTTTCAAGCAAAAAATCCGATCATGAGTTACAAAAGCAACACATCTTTGGGATTATTCAATAATGGATGTATTCAATCGAATGACAAAAATAAGGCTTGCAGCATGCACACATTTTAATTTGGTTAGTCGAAAGAATTCGGGCGGATAAAAATTGTATGTGCGGGGAATGCTAATCCTGTAACCGATCCAGAACGACATGACATGATGTTCTTAATCACGAATATAATATGATTCATGGACCGTGTGGCATCATCAACCGCCAATCACCATGCATGGTTGACAGCGAGTGTTCCAAAAGGTATCCACGAAAATTGACGGCAAAGACCATCACAGGTAACGATGGTTACCCACTGTATCATCGTCGGTCGCCCGATGATAGTGGTAGAAGTAGAACTATCATAATTAAAGTGAAAGGAAACGATTTGTGGTCGACACCAGTTAAAGAACGAAAAGAGTTAATTCGAGTGCATCCCAGGCTGCAAAACGTAGTTTAATTCAATAGGTAATTTTTCTCTGACACGTGTAGGTATGAAGTATTTAAGTAATTATTTTTTTATTCTATTTCTGTATATGTTATTCATCGAAATAAAAAGCCATTATACCTATATATATATTTGTTTTGTAGCATTGTATTCCGTTTATCAAAGCCTAAATTAGCTCCAAGCCCTAAGGTAACACGACATTCATGATTGACTGGGCGGTACAAAGTTCGCCGGGCCAGCTAGTATAAAATAAACTAATCTTTTCTCAAATCAATAAAAAATTACTGTATCTAATACTGATCTGAAAATCTCTACATAAGATAAGAGCTCTAGATATGCCAGCATCGATTTAAATACTTAAAGTCGTTGATTACAAGCAAAGATTTTGAATAATATTTTCGCTTTGTCATTGTAATATTTGGATACATATAATAATATTTATTTTATGTGGATCTAATAATCTTAGTAGGTAGGTACTAAGTTAAGTCTATAAATAACTAAAATCTGTAAAAAAAGAGTTATGTTTACGTCAGAAGCGTCTTAGAACATATTGTAGATACCTACGCATAAATTGGCGACAATTTTTTATATATTATGTACCTACAGAAAAAATAGAAACAGTACAAAATATTATATGAAGCATCATAGTTTAGAATTTAGAGAGTAGGTACGAAGAATCCTCCATTTTTAGGGTTCCGTACCTCAAAAGGAAAAAACGGAACCCTTATAGGATCACTTTGTTGTCCGTCTGTCCGTCCGTCCGTCCGTCCGTCCGTCCGTCCGTCTGTCAAGACCCTTTTTCTCAGGAACGCGTGGAGGTATGAAGCTGAAATTTATATCAATTACTCAGGTCTACTGTCCCTTGAAGCTGTGAAAAAATCAAACTTCTAAGCCAACGCAATCAAAAGATACAGCCGTTTATGCCGCAAATTTTCGACACTTGCAAGGGAATCAAAACCTACAGGGTGCTTCCCGTGAACTCAGAATCTTGAAATTTGGTACGAAGCAACGTCTTATAGCATAGATAAAGGAAAAATTACGAAAACCATAAATTTTTAGTTACATCACATAATATATTTTTTTTTAATAATTTTAAACTTACTACACATTTCCTCATAAACGCGTAGAGGTATTAAATTGAAATTCATACCAAATACTCAGGTCTATAATACCTTTAAGCTGTAACAAAATCAAACTTCTATGTCAACGCAATCAAAAGAAACAGCAATGTACGGAACCCTCGGTGCGCGAGTCCGACTCGCACTTGGCCGGTTTTTTTTTATTTCATTAGTTATTGTGAAATAAATAAATAATTATTCTAAACTCGTACTCGTGTCTCGTACATATTGTTAACATATTTAGATTAAGTCATGCAAAACGTTTGCAGAGCGTCAACTAGTTTCTAATTTGTTTAATTTATAAAATATATAATGCCATTTTAAATCATCAACATATAATAATATCGAAAAGATAAATTATTGAACATATTTTATGCAAATTTTTAATCCTACGATATAAATAGAATATTTAAATGCCAAAATCTAAGATTAAATCTTATCAAAGTTAAAACGCATCATGAAATCTTTTTAAATAGGTACCTATGTCTGATACAGATCAACAAATAAACGAAATTAATTGTGCAATATAATTTTATATTACTTGAATAACGAAATTAATTGTGCAATATAATTCAAATAACCGATTCTTGGTTTCTTATATTAATATAAGAAACCAAGAATCGGTTATTTGAATTTTTCACATAAAATTATAGGGTTATGTGAACTATATTTTGTTATGTAGTGTAAACGTAAAAGTTTTAGATTCTTACCTACAACTTCGAAATTAAACTTTTTTCCAGAGGACGATTTAGAATTTTGGCGCTAATCAAGCATAAACAATTTTTACTGTTACCACGCCTTGTGTTAAGTCTCATTCCCCTATTTTTAATTTTTCCTTTTTTTTTTTCTCAGCTTCTGCACTGTAAAAATGATGGAATTTTCGCGCCAAATGGAATGTCATCTTTGACATTAAAACTTTCAAATGGTTAAGTTTTTTTTTATTTTCGAATAAATTGTCATAAAAATAGGTCCTATAAAACTTAAACAATAAATCGCCTCACAATTGTACATAATATAACGACATCTATTATTATTATTAATCTAGTAGATAGTATTTTATTAAGATAATTTGGGTAATTCGCAATTTTACCATAAGTATTATGTCTGTCTGCAGCTGCGCTAAGGGATCGTAAAGGCATTTTATTAGTATTGAAATTTCATCATTAAAACAAATAAATTGTTCTTATCGGCATAATCAGAAAGGAACAATCCTTTCTGATTTGTTCTGATTATGTTCATTATAAATTATTGTCTCTTTGTTTCCTATGATTTCTCAATAAGATGTTGTAATTTTAATCTATCTTACGTTACTCGTTAAGGTGATTGCTACGATCTGTTCCCAGCCAATGTCCCGCTAGATGGCGCTGAATTCTACATTTCTAGTTTATTTGAGTTTTTGCGTAATTGGAAAAGATTAAGGTCGTAGGAATAGTCATGGCGATTACTGAATATTATATTTTATTTAAATATGTCATATCATTGCCTTAAAATCCACCCAATTCGGTAAAACCATGCGTTTTAACATCTGTCATTGCATACAGGGTCGTTTACACACACAGACGTATACAAAAATGATAAAGATTGAACTCTAGATGGCGTGAATGTAAAACAAGTTTTCCATTTTTCTGTATGGGTAGACAAAACTTCAAAACGCCACCTGCTACGGTTTATATTATGAACGATTAGCTTTCCGCCCGCATTTAAAAAAAAAACCCGCATAGTTCCCGTTCCCGTGGGATTTCCGGGATAAAACCTATTCTATGTGTCCAAGTTACGTTCTATATGTGTGCTAAATTTCATTGTAATCGGTTCAGTAGTATTTGCGTGAAACACACACATACACATCCTCAAAAACTTTCGCATTAGTAGGAAGTAGGATTGTTATAAAAATAAAAGATTTGTTGGCGTAAACTATTTTATTGTTAATTACATGATTTATTACAAAAAAATGAGCACCACATTTTATAAATGTCTATAACACTAAAAATTACAAAGTACAGGCTATTTCAAAACGAATTCAATGATTATCAATAATTAGTAAATCACCGAATTTGCATTCGCGAGCGTAGGTATCCATAGTGTTTGTCACTGACGGTCACTGACCTCTATAACTCAGTGGTGTTTGTGTGGCAACGTCGCGCGCGCAATTGCTACTGTCATGCGATGCGGCAACGTTGCGTGAGAATCAAAACGCTACTTGAGTACGGTTTATTATGAACGATTGTTATAAAAATAAAAGTTATACAATATACATATTTGTTGGCGTAAACTATTTTATTCATCATTAATTTTGGAAAATAAATAATGCCTAAATTGATTACAATAAAACGCAGTTTTATTTTATTACATTACACTATTGTTTTTTTTTTATCAAAACATGTATGTATTTGAGTAGTTAGTAGCATATTATATTCTGAATTTCTGATCCATGCCTATTCACTCAAAACTACCTAATAACACTAATGATTTGTAACAGTAAATTATTTCAATAGGTAGGTATTTGAACATTTCCCAACAAGACGTAAGAATAATTATTCGTAGGTATACAAGATACAATAACAAATCTAATACACTATTTATTATTTTATTATTTACTAGCGGTCCGCCCCGGCTTCGCCCGTGGTACATGTTTACGTTTTCTCTCCATAAGAAGTAAGAACCATCCTCGTACTTCAAGGAATATAATAAAAAAAGAATTATCGAAATCGGTTCAGCCGTTCTCGAGTTATGCGCTTACCAACACATTTTGCGATTCATTTTTATATTAGACTAGCGGTCCGCCCCGGCTTCGCCCGTGGTACATGTTTACGTTTTCTCTACATAAGAACCATCCTCGTACTTCAAGGAATATAATAAAAAAAGAATTATCGAAATCGGTTCAGCCGTTCTCGAGTTATGCGCTTACCAACACATTTTGCGATTCATTTATATATATATATAAGATTATGTGAAAATAACCAGGAAGGTGAAAAACATATTTACGAAAACATAGTAACATATGGCTGTCGCTACAATAATTATATTTCAATTTTATCTTTTTATACCTAGTAGAACTGGCCGACGAATAAAAAAAATCGTATTAGAATACAATATATTACGGAACAAAAAAAGGATTGTAACTGAATTAGGTATGTTTGTTTCTGGGCGCACCGTTTTCGACGACGCGACGCGCGACGTAAGCGTATAGGTATAGGTACCTACTTTGCTAAAACAAACTAATAAAATTGTGTGTCTGTCTGAAAATTCGGAAAAGCATATTTTGCAAGTTTGTGATTACTTTGATAGTTTACCGATTTATAATAATTGTAATTGTAATTGTATAATATATAATTTGCAATGTGGTGAAATTTCATAAAAATCACGGGCCAATTTTTTGTTTTGAATCCCACCGAAAATATAATTGCGTTATTAGAATAATTAATTACTATACCTACCCACGATCAATTATTACAATATAGTCTCAAATGCATACTAGAGAAATATTGCAATTTGATTCAATTAAAATGTATAGCATACAAAAATAAATTCACAACACAAGAAATTCCGCGCGCAAATCATAGCGCGTGTCAATGAAATCAAGAATGTTTTATATCAAGCCGACGCGGACGAGCGACGACGCGACGCCGAACAAAAGTACCTACGACGGACGACCACGCTTCGAGTTGCCAAACACACAGCCAAACAACAATAATGAGTAATAAATTGTTTACAAAAAAAACAAGTTTTCCATTTTTCTGTATGAGTAGACAGAACTTCAAAACGCCACCTGCTACGGTTTATATTATGAACGATGGTTATAAAAATAAAAGTTATATTTGTTGGTGTAAACTATTTTATTGATCAATAATTTTGGAATTTAAAACTGTCAACATTGATTACAATAAAACGCAGTTTTATTTTATTACACTATTGTTTTTTTATCAAAACATGTATTTGAAGTACCATATAATATTATGCTGATCCAAGCATTTTCACTCAAAACTAATATCACTAATGATTTGTAAAAGTAAATTATTTCAATATACATTTCATAACCAACAAGTAAGAATAATTATTATTATTCCTACCTACAACAACAAACCTAAAACACTATTTACTATGGGAAAATAACCAGGAAGGTGAAAAACATTATATTATTATTTACGATTTCGACGCACTCGACTTTTAGTAAAATATAGTAGGTAAACATAATATTATGGTTTTGATTTTTGCTACTAGTATAAGAAAACTGCGTGTTCAAACTACTTGTTTGTCTGTCTGAAAATTCGGAAGTACTTTGGTAGTTTACCGATTTATAATAATATTGTATATATCGTTGTTTAAAAAATATTCAAACACAATAAAATATGATATACTGATTTATCACTGGTTTCAGTGATGAACTGATGAGTCAATGTTAGCCACTATACTTTCGTCATACGTGTGTATGATTGATGTGATTTGCAACGTGGTGATATTTCAGAAAAATCACGGGTCAAATTGTCCCACCGAAAATATAACTGCGTTGAATAACTATACCTACGATAAATTATACATAATACAATATAGTCTCAAATGCATACTAGTGAAATATTTTATTTGAATCAATAAAATAAAAAAAAAATAAAAAATAATAATAATACAAAAATAAATTCACAACACAAGAAAATCCGCGCGCAAATCATAGCGCGTGACAATGAAATCAAGAACTTTCGAGCCGACGCGACTAAAACGTAGTGATTATATCCTCTTTGGACGCGACGCGGACGACGAAGGAGCCTAACAAAAGTACCTACAATCATAGGCGGCTCGTGACAAAATTGTATGGCCGTGTTCACTTGAAATAAAACAACGAAAATAGGTACCTACAATAGCGTTAGCAGTACAAAAAAAATGAGCACCACATTATAAATGTCTATTTATACACTAAAAATTATAGAGTATTTCAAAACGAATTCAATTATTATTTAGCAATAATTAGAAAATCCCCGAATTTGCATTCGTGATCGTATTCATAGTGTTTGTCTACACTAATATTATAAAGAGGAAAACTTTGTTTGTTTGTTTGATTGTAATGAATAGGCTCATAAACTACTGGACATTTTACCAATGTTTGCAAGTTTGTGATTACTTTGATAGTTTACCGATTTATAATAATTGTATACTTATATCATTGTTTAAAAATATTCAAACACAATATGATATAGGTACTGATTTATCACTGGTTTCAGTGATGAACTGATGAGTCAATGTTAGCCACAATACTAATCACTTTCGTCATACATGTGTATGAACTATGATTGATGTGATTTGCAATGTGGTGAAATTTCATAAAAATCACGGGCCAATTTTTTGTTTTGAATCCCACCGAAAATACATATATTACTAATTGCGTTATTAGAATAATTAATTACTATACCCACGATCAATTATTACAATTTACAATATAGTCTCAAATGCATACTAGAGAAACATTGCAATTTGAATCAATTAAAATGCATAGCATACAAAAATAAATTCACAACACAAGAAATTCCGCGCGCAAATCATAGCGCGTGTCAATGAAATCAAGAATGTAATTTTATATCAAGCCGACGACGACGCCGAACTAAAGTACCTACAGTACCATTTACCTTCAGTGTACAATACAGTTTACAGACCTACGACGGACGAACAATAATGAGTAATAAATTGTTTACAAAAAAAAACATAGTTTCTAAGGTCATTAGTTTTATTTTATTTTATTGTTATTTTCTTTGAACGATTGGAAATGAAATTACTCAATTTTTACACAGAACTTTGATTTATTAGAATTATGCTCATTATGTATAAGATAACGAACGCGAATGCACGACATCTAGCGCGTCAATGTCTAAACATCGCCTTTCGTTTAGACATTGACGCGCTAGATCTGTAATAAGTATATAGTCTATGCGCTAGATGTCGTGCTTTATGTCGTGTTTCGCTTGGCAAAAGTCACGCACACTACTGTAGAAGTGTCAAATTTTTCCGGTATTTTACTGTTGTTTTTCTAAGTAAATATTGTAAATTATTGATTAAAAAGGTCGAACGCGCACACATTTCATTATAGAGAAGTGATAAAATGATTAGTTTTAAAGAAATAGTGTCTGTGTTAAGTGTTTAGAGGTAATCAAAAATGTATGGAGGGACGGTCGGAACATCCACCTTAAACAAAGTTGCATACCTAGTTACTGAAATTTAATTGGAAGGAAAAACTTAAAACTCAAACTATTCAAGGCGCAATAATATAATTTTTTATTCCTACTTAGGTATATGTACGTCATTTTTACTAAAAATTAATTCAACAGGAAAAATGTTTTATTTCTTAGATTTATATTTTTTCTATATAACTGTATATATTCCTTCATCATCATAAGCCCATATACGTTCCCACTGCTGGGACACGGCCCTCCATAATATAACATATTCCTTACTAGTCGCTAATCCACAGTTTTTATTATTACAATTATGGTTTAAAGTAAAATTTTTTCGAACTTCCTTATTGCACATAAAAAAAAATGTTTAAATAATTGTCGGTAAAATTTTTCACTTCGTGGAGCCCTTCATATAAATATACTTAACAAGATCGCGCCATAAAAGTTTAAAAAAATTTAATACTTTGTTTATAATAATTTTTTCAAGTTAACAAAAAACTAGAAATTTCTAGTTTTTTGTTCAAGTTACTTAAATTTTAACTTAAATTTTATTTAAACCGACAATTATTTAAACATTTTTTTTAATGTGCAATAAGGACGGAAGTTCGAAAAAATTTCGTTAGTTAACATTTGTCTAATTTGTTGAAAAATTAACTTAAAGTAAAATTTCCAACGGGAGCAAATTCTTTGAAGTGTTCGGAATACACCATAATTTTTTAAATTTTTAAATTAATATTTAATACCTTAAAAAAATAATTAGTGTGACGTGCTCGGTTTTGAAGCCGCGCGCGCTAACTAAAAATGCCGCGCGGAGGCCTATTTTCAGCGTTAAATTAAAATTATAAATAATGGAGATAGAATTCCGGGAGTCGGGAGATTTTCGTTGGAAATTTCCTCCTCTTTAAGAATCTTTTTTCAAAATTTCTGAAATGTTAATAATTTCGGAGTTATTAACAAGAAACGAAATACCTTTTTTTTGCAACTTAATTTGTTTATAACTTTTGCAATTTTTTGTGTGCTAATACACATTTCCGATACATTTTTCTAGACGTCATTCCGAATCAAATGAGCTATCGCACGTATTTTTAAGAGACTTATCTCTATTTTACGCCATTTTCAACTTATCAAGTAGACTACTAATTAATAGGTCACACGCAACTCTAGTAGGTACCTGTAGCAAGCTACTACCTAAGTACCTAGTTATTATTCTGTGCCTGTAGTACGTAGTAGCACAGTATTACAATATTATTTCCTACAGTAAGGAAACGCCTTTGATGTCGCGCGATGCCGCCGCCAGCGTAGGTACTTACGCTGCCACACGAAAATATGCTAGGGTTGCAACAAATGGGAAATAAAACAATTGTGATTATTAATATTATGATGAAATCATTTATTCATATGTACATTCAAAATAATTGCGATTATTAAATCTGATGTAATTATTTGTTCATAAATATATAATTACATATATTGCACTGCTAAATATTTACGTGGACACTATTTTTGGATGTTCTTAATTGTATATTATAACATTTAACTAAGTAATGCATTCGCATTGGGATGTACAATCTGATAAGACAAGAATGAGAACGACATATACACAGCTTTGATTAAAATTCTATAGATACAAATACAATCTATCTAAAATATCTAAATAACTTCTGTGATTTCGATGTAGATTTACATCAATACACAGAACAGTTTGTGCGCGCCATTAGAGAATATGTAAGTATAATAAAATTATTACACAAAAAATACGAATGCGTCGTCCTTTCGCGCTAGGTAATGCAAACTAAGCGTGATTGCATTACGCGGCCCGCGTCGCCCGACTCCCCACCAGTTCCCCTCCGTTTCTCTGTGCAAGTACATTCGTCGCCATACTGTAGGAAATATTGTAATACTGTGGTAGTAGTGTGAGAAACGAATCGTAGTCCGTAGAACGACTTGGGTTTATTCATCTTAACTAATAATAATAAATATAGTTAAAAAAAGCGCGCATTAACTCATGAAATTATTGTACTTTCATACCAATCGTTGATAAGTGTACAAAGTTTGAATTTAATCTGACCGTTTAAGAGGGTCATAATCACAGATCTAGTACAACTAGATTCCGAACATGCGTGGCCACCTCATTGCATTTCGCTCTATCTTCGAGTGTTGCCATTTTATAAACTTTCCTGCATTTTAGGGAAAATTTTCATTAAAAATACGTCCTCAAATTCACTCTTACTCGTAATAAATACTTCAATATATTAAATTACTATGGCATTATATAATACTATGGCATCAAAACAACTCTGCTTTTAGAAATAAAAACATTTTTTAAAGAGAAATGCTAACAATTAATGGCAAATAAAATGGAATTAATGCTTAATTTACTCCGGTTATAAATTTTTATCCATTATTAAGTATGTATTACCAAATAACTTGTTATTTTTATTAATTAAGATGTATTTTTTAGTACAAACCAGTTTTCGAGTTTTAGCACCTGGGGACACATTTTAATCATTTGATTTCTGTCTATTCCTTTTAAGTCCTCTATAGCTCGTTGATGGTATTGGAATTTGGATCATCATTTTGTGTTGCCGATACTGACTGCACAGATTCAAACTAAAAAATATAAATTCTTAGATCTATATTTTACTTTTATTATACTAGAGAGTTAATATAAAAAAGCTATTTAATATGTAACATAGTTTAATAAACGCATATGAAAATTGAAAATAATCTATCTTAGGGTTATAGGGAAATCTAACAATGGAATTTGATTGTGATTTAAAATCAACTTCTTAAAATGTAGATAAGTAATTACATTCATGCTTATTGTTGGCGAAGCATTGGACTCAAGGAGAGATAATTTAGGTTTGCAAACAAAAAAATTGCGTTAAAATTCTTTGAACATATTCTCGCTTTTTAGATGGTACCCAATTTTACCGACTTGCATCAATCCATATTTTACGAATGCCAGAATACGTTGGAAAACTATGGGACAAACATTTTTTTGAAATTTTGTGGACTTTTTTCCCATTTGCAGGCAACATTGTGATTGAGGTTATCTTACACTTAAAAGCTAAAATTACCACGAAATATTAACAATAAGAATGATCAGTTGATAGGAAACAGTCAATTATAATGATTCTGATATTATGTATCTTTAATTAATTGTTTACTTAGGTACGAATGAAATGAAATTCCATCGGCGTTTGTTTCCGTGCGGCTGTTATAGCCTAATACGCTGCAACCACCCATTATTATAAACACTCAGTACACGTAGTACATTCAGAACACTTTTATAATTAACTTCCAAATGTATTTATCACCAAAAAGAACAGTAGACACAAGAAAACTAATTAAATATCAGATCTGCTTTGTTTGTTTGGCCCAGTTTTGACAGTAGGCCATCAAAAAAGTGGCCACGCAGATAAGGACAAAAAAAACGTATCTACATCCCCTTCACTCACATAATGTAAGCGTAGCTATCTATCTCTTTTCACCATAGCATTGCAAATCTACTTGTACTAGATCTGTGGTCATAATGAAGTCTAAAGAGTTACATGCAAACATATAGGTAAATCTTATAAAAGTGTGTTAAAAAAGAGAAAAGATTCATTTGTTTGTTACCATTAAATTGAAACCAATCAAATCATGAATTATTGTTATCTGAATCCGTAGATACTTATTTTACTATTTTGTTTTCAAAAGCAATTTAGATAATAGAAGATTACAATGCATAACCATTAAGATAAATTAAATATTATTATTCATGTTATAAATGCCAAGTTAATATTCCTCGGAGAAAAGATACTAAATGTGAAGAGTGGCGTCAATGGGTTACAATTATTTGATCGTTTAAGCCTGTTAATGCCCGCATCTTTATAATCTTGTTACATTGCCCTTTATTAAAAGCAAAAACAGTACATATTATATTGTTAGAAATTAGACGCGAGGCCGGGATAAAATATAAGTTGGAATGTAATAAGAATGTACTGCGATTCTACATAGCTACCTTAAATTGATGTAGGAAGTTGATAACAAATCGCAGCAAGTCAACGACTATTAACAAAGTGAGGGTAGTTGGGTCAAACGTCGTATAAACAACATCCGAGCCCCTAGGCACGATTCGTGAATGCGCCACGAGTATACGAGTCAAAGGAAAGCGGCATTTTATAGTATTCGACAGCTAAGCATGTTCGGATAGTGGCAACTATATTGACAACTATTCACCCACAAAAATATTAAATCAAAAGTTACGTCTAACAATATAATATTAACTTTTACTAAGAAAAGAAACGATAAATATTTCTAACAATAAATTGCACATTTAAAACTATAAGCTATTTAGTTAGCTAAGCGTTTGTATTCATTTTCAAAAGACTTCAAATGTTCTCAATGTTAATGTTATTTTTTTTATTTTTTGGGCTCCTCAGAACTTGACTCGATCAGTCGGTTTTTGATGATATTTTTTAATCTAATGTCTTTCGTGTGGTCATGGTGTGGTCTAATTTAAAACGTCCTCTTCCGACAATTTGAAGGCAGTTTAGAGTTTTTTGTAAAATTATATTTTTGATTGAACACAAAATTCTATTCTAATCTTTTAATATGTTGCTATTATAGACTTATTTCTCGTACCATATACACAGAGCTATTTAAGATTCGGATCAAAGACAAATTATCCTTATTCCTTTGTCACTTGGTTTGAATGCGCAATTAGCACAGATAAAAATAGCTCACAGCACATCGTCAATTATTATTTAATTATAGTGAATAATTCACACTCCACGCGTTGTTATTTTATTGAACGGAGTATGACGTGTTTTGACATAGAAATTGATAACATTTTAACATAACAATTAGATAAATCATCGGGGCATTAAATTAAATAATTGCAAAAATGCGTTTAACTCTACGTTCACACGGAGCCACAATTTGCCGATTCTTATTTTCATTGGATCTGGAAGAAACGAATGTTGTATTCACACAGCACATCTTCCATTGCCGTATCCGATAATCCGACGGCCTCGTATCGAGATCCCGTATGGAGATCGAGAGCGCGTGTGCGTGTCCGGTGTGGACCCGGCTTATGAACCTTAGGTATGAACGCATGTATTGTTGTGTTTAATTTTTATTTATAATTTTTCCATAAATTGTTTGCCACGTGCGTATTTTTATAGTACCTATTTAATATTCATAAGCATAAGCATTAATGCGTAGATAATATAAATATGTACATACGAAAATATATAAGGATTTGCACCTATAAGGGGGCGTCCATAAATTAAGTGAGGTATTTAAGGGGGAGGGGGTCGAGTCAAATCTTATCTAATCTTACGTTGGAGAGAGGGGGAGTCTCGGCAAATATCACGCAATTTTTTTCTGATTGAAACAAAAACAAATTATACTATTTTGGTCTATTTAATCCAGATTGTACATGTTTAAGATTTAATCTTAAGCGTAATCGTAGTACGATTAAGATCATTTACTAATTCGTTCGAAAGAAAATAATTTTATTCATACTTCGACGTTATACATTTACTGACTGTCACACCACCATATTTGTTTTATACCAAATAGCTCAATTTAATCTGAATTTACGGTACAGTGTAGCCCGTGAGACCGTGCATGTTTCTCCATGGACTGAATTAGAGTAGATATTCTTTTTTTAATTATTACAGTATTTACGATTTAAGTATTATATTGTTAAATTTTTATTACACTTATAATTAAACTCTCAGCATTATTGATTCTTAACTAGTCTTAACTAGTCGTAAATAAAAGCACGATGCAAATTTGTTTTTTTCTTTTTACAATAACAATCCAACGCGTTTACGTAAGAAACTCACATTTTGAAAAATCTCACGTGAGATTCGGGGATAGGGGAGGGGGTTGAATAAAATCTCACGACATCTCACCAGGGGGGGAGGGAGGGGCAGAAAATTAAAAAAAAACACCTCACGTAATTTATGGACGCCCCCTAATATGTTTAAGATGTTTTTAATTAAAATTAACAAAGTTTTAGACTCAAGAATTAGAAGTTGTCTAATAGTGTCATTAATATTTAATACAATTATTTTGAGTTCATAGATCGAATAACATAATAACCTCGATAAACACGAGCTTTATATAGCAATTTAAATTTATAATTTAGCATCTTAATTTAGTTTGATTTGTAATGAAAGCGGTATCGAAACAAAGTTGTATTTTTAGCTTGTAAGTTTTGGTTGTGATTTTGGGAGGAAGCTTTTATTTATATGTGAACATTGACCTAAAAAAATTTTGCTCGTTTGATATTTTTATTAGTTACTCAATGACGTCATTCTAAATTGACAGACCGCCTATGGTGACGAACTAGTTATTTTTAACACACGTGTATATTATAATAAAACATATATTCATGGTTAATACAAAAATTTATGTGGAAGGAAGAAGACCTAAACAGGATACAATTATTATTTTTAACAAAAAACTAAACCGCTTTCAAATTCTCGGAATTAGACCAAATTTAATAAACAAGAGGGGCTACCATCATAATTAAAATGTTTTTTTTAATTCTTTATATATCTGACACTAAACACACGGGGCGAATGGTTTTTTAAGTCGTTATATGTATAACTGAAACAAAACACGGGGCGAAGCTCGTTCACATTAACTAGACAAGATTAGTATTAGCATTATTGTATACGTAGTATATATTATTATTAGTCTGTGGTATTAGTAAATGTCTGTGGTTAATGAAAATTATAGCGCATCATCTCTTGAGGCAGCTTCACTAAATCTATCCCAACAACATTTGTTCAGATACGACTTTTTACAAAGAACACAAAAAAAAGAAAATATTATTTGGTCCCTCGGCTATTTATTGCTCTGTATTTTGTGCATCCGCGGCCGCGGGGCCCGCGTCACCTCGCAAGTCGCAACCCCGCGCCCCGCAACACGTGCCGATAATATTATTTTGCCTTCGCATGGTGCGTAGCTGTGGTGCGTAGCATAGAGTAATGCGAGTTCAGAGGCAATAAATAAATTTTGTATGGAATAACTGACATTTTTAAAACTGTTAATTAAAATAAGTCAACAGAACAAAATATTGGGATTGATGTAGTAAAGCTACCTGCAAAATTTGATGCGCTAATTTTCATTTATCCTGTATAGTAACTGACAAGACATATACATATGACTAGCATCTCGAAAATCGGATTTTTTCTGTATATGAACAAATAAAATGCAGTTAAAGCCTCAGAATTCGTTTTTCCTATATTCCATAATAACGCTATTCATATTCAGTTAGGCCAACCACTCGACCAACATGGCGATTCATTATAATTTGTGACATAGTAACATTTAATCAATATAATTGCTCTAGGAAGCCTTGACACGCGAGCACTAGAATTAATTACATAAGCACTTAATTACTCTTCGGTAACACTATAATTTTACTTGTTTATCACCTTAGTAGTTAGTACATGTAAATTGCTTTTAATAGGAGTGAGTCGCGTTATCTGATATAAGGCGTCACATTTCGCTCATCGACATCTGAATTAAAGATACATTTGCAAATGTATTGTAAACATCACCTAAGACAGAACATCTGGCATATCATTATAAAGAATATAAAGTAACCATTACCTGCAATTTCAGATACGTGGAATCTAGAGAATTTTATTTAACCCTGTTCATACTATAGGCACAGTATTACAATATAATTCATGTAAAAAACAGAACCCTGACTTTTCACTTTAAAATTTGATTAAAACTATTAATTAAAGCCTATTTATTCAAAAAATTAAGAATTAATTAGGATTAAAGTACGAACTACGAGCATATAATTAACTATATCTTAAAATTATTAACAATTAATCAGCTCGCGTCATGATTAGATTGAAATTCTACGGGATTCACATTTTATCAGCTGATAAATTGTGTACTTATTAAATATGCTCTGATTTTCAAATTGATAATTAGTAGGATTAAAATAAGTACTTTTAGTCCATTGAGTACCTACTTGAAAGCCATTATTAAAAAGCATAATTTATAACATTTTTGACGTTATTTCAACATTTAGTAGTCTGTGGTAATGTTAACATGGTAAAAAATAATCCATTAATTTGTAACAAGGTATGTAATTTAAGGTTTATTTAGGTTATTTGAAACATATTTTTTATCTGTATTTAAACATCACATAAAGAATGATCAAACCTTCAGTTCAGTTGTGGGTCAGTAACTAAAAAAAAAACCGGCCAAGTGCGAGTCGGACTCGCGCACCGAGGGTTCAGTACAAACCTGCAATTTTTTTTTTCACGGGTTAAAGGCAATTAGATCTAAGTATTTGATATGAATTTCAACTTGATAACTCTACGCGTTCATGAGGAAAAAAGTCATAAGTTTATATTTATTAAAAAATTAATATATATTTTGTAATGTAACTAAAAATTTAAGGTTTTCGGAATTTTTCCTTTATATGTGCTATAAAACGTTGCTTCATGCCAAATTTCAAGATTCTAGGTCGACTGGAAGTACCCTTTAGGTTTTGATTCCCTTGCGAGTACTTGCGAGTTTCAAAATATGCAGCTTAAATTGCTGTTTCTTTTGATTGCGTTGACATAGAAGTTTGATTTTGTTACAGCTTAAAGGTATTATAGACCTGAGTATTTGGTATGAATTTCAATTTAATACCTCTACGCGTTTATGAGGAAATGGGTAGTAAGTTTAAAATTATAAAAAAAAAATATATTATGTGATGTAACTAAAAATTTATGGTTTTCGTAATTTTTCCTTTATCTATGCTATAAGACGTTGCTTCGTACCAAATTTCAAGATTCTGAGTTCACGGGAAGCACCCTGTAGGTTTTGATTCCCTTGCAAGTGTCGAAAATTTGCGGCATAAACGGTTGTATCTTTTGATTGTGTTGGCTTAGAAGTTTGATTTTTTCACAACTTCAAGGGACAGTAGACCTGAGTAATTGATATAAATTTCAGCTTCATACCTCCACGCGTTCCTGAGAAAAAGGGTCTTGACAGACGGACGGACGGACGGACGGACGGACAGACGGACAACAAAGTGATCCTATAAGGGTTCCGTTTTTTCCTTTTGAGGTACGGAACCCTAAAAACTACAAAACTTTATTACTACTCGTAAAAGACAAATGACTCATGATTCTCCAATTCAGTATGCAATAAAAAAGTTATACTTAAACAAAGCAAACAGATAAACGCCACAAAGGAGACAGTAGGAAACTTAACGATATTACAGTAGAGAAATAATAAATATTCCACAAGTTTACCCTAAAATCTCATGAATTTTCTTCGGCATATTATTTGGCTAGGTACCTACTAGTTTTTCCTGCGATTTCACCCGCTTTTTCAAAACAAACTCATGCGAATGAAATGTTTCGCCTCTCTAGCTATAAAATTGCTCGTGAAGGAAAGACAAACATATACATTGTATTATATTATATACATATACAATATTATATAAAAATAAGGATAAAGAAAGTAAGGATATCGACCAAATGTGCGTGCGTGACCCAAAAAAGCCCAACTGACGCATTATCAACATCTAGTATAAAAACTACCTAAATTATATCAACGAGTAGCTATATCAGTGTATTAGTGAAGATAATAATTATTAATGAGACCACACTGATAAGATAAATGTGAGGCGAACGGCCTTTACTTTCGTTTTACATATATTTTCTTAGCAGAAAATCTAGAACACGACCTTGTTTTATGAACTTGAAGATCAGCTATTACTTATTCGATAATCTTATTTATTAATTTCATCAAAGACAAAGTTTAACTTCTTGTCGATTCTTTAAATCATAACATCCCGGGAATGTCATGTTTGACAGTTTGAGAAACTTAGGCGTCAATCTTTATTTATAGGTACTCAAATACAGTACTCCAAAAGTAATAATGCGCATAGAAATCTTCGCCACTGTTCAGCAACTGTCATATTTCCGGAGCGTCCGAAGACGATATGTATATAGAGTGGTTAAATGCATTTTCTTCATGCACAATTTAGTAAAATTATGTGTTTTGTGCTAAAAGAGATTTTGATTTGTAAGTAACGATTTTGTTTCGATAATTCGTTGTAGTTAAGTAAACAACGATGATAACCCCACGATTGCGAATATATATATATTTGTTGGATTGATTTACTTGGAAAATTTTATAGTACTTTTAAAGTGTCTTACTGAAGCTGGTGTAATGAAGAAAAGAAGGTTAAAATAACATAATATTTATATTGTAAAAATATGGTTTTCAAACACAGGTGAATTAACAGAGTACTGTAATGATCAGTTGATCATTCCACAATATTATTACAATTACAAAAAAATAAAAATAAAAACAATCAAAATCAGGGATTATTTTTTATTTCCGACATTGTAGATACATCGGAACTTTCATTATGCTTTTCTTCATTTTCACTTTCCCTACTGCTATCACCTGTGTAAATAATCATATTGATTAATTCAATTCACCTTTAAAAACAACCAAGAAGGGTATGTAATAGCAGCTCTATATAATTCCACACAGAGAGAACACGTGCAGTCACCACCAATATTTAATGACGACTGACGGATTTTTTAGTTTTTTGACTGACAGGCTACCGTCACCTACCGCCCGAATTGTTTTCGGTTGTGTATGACCGTGAATTGACTTCTATTTCTTTTGAACAAGATGTAAAATGCAAGTTCATTGTTTAGGGCTCTTACGATTCAATGATTCGGGTGTTTTAGGAAATACGACAATTAGCGAAGATCTGCATGCGCATTATTAATTTTTGAGTACTGTAGGTACCTCAATGATGAAAAGCGGTTAACAGATTTAGATATATTTTAGAGAACATGATAATATTATAGCCTATAGGTGTTCTTGTCTGAGTTAAATGAAGTAGAAAATATGTTAGATACATTAAATAAGTAGGTATCTAATTCCATCATTCATGAATTTAACTCATTTATTTTTTATTTGAAATCATATTATGGAATATTTGACCAAGTTCTAATTAATTACAAATTGATTAAGGTCATTACATAAATTTTAATTTATTAATATGTTGTTCTGTTTTATATATTGAGTGACAAAAATTTATTTCATCTGTAATTTTGTATTCGTTCATAAGAAATTTATTGATTTTTTCAAGAACATGCCTAAAATGTAGGTATTCAAAAAGAAACTATTTTCATGGTAAGCATATAAGGTTAAAGATATTTTATTATATTGGTTCATGTTTTTAATTTTTATACTAGATTAAAAACGGCTAAGCTTCTAAGCTTCATTTTATTACGATCTAACTTAACCTAAAACCATCCTCTCCATAGTAAATCTATCGCCGTAACCGACAATGGAATACCTAGGTATTATTATATAAAGTATGATTTTCTAGATAGGTAAAGCGACAATGTATCGCATTCACAATGTACACACTATTGGAGGATTCTATTTTATGTCCCCTTTATGTCCCACACAAATTAAAATATTATAATACTAGCTGCGCTCCGCGGTTTCACCCGCGTGGCTCCGCTCCTGTTGGTCTTAGCGTGATGATATACCTATTTGCGAATAAAAACATTCATAATTGTGCGTCAAATTACTTGCATTACTCTTTGAGATCAATATCATATTTCACTACATAGTATAAAACAAAGTCGCTTTCTCTGTCCCTATGTCCCTTTGTATGCTTAAATCTTTAAAACTACGCAACGGATTTTGATGCGGTTTTTTTTAATAGATGGAGTGATTCAAGAGGAAGGTTTTAGTATATAATTTATTATGTTTTAGACAAAGCGGGCGAAGCCGCAGTCGGAAAGCTAGTAAATTATAAATTACACAAATTCCGAACTTATATTTGCACCAATATATATTATATCCAAGCCACTAACCAATGAACCAACATATTAACTTCATAAATAATTTGTTTAATAAACAATAAGTATCAATTACATATGTTTAAACACTTTATACAATGTTATTTTGATCTCGGTATAATTACAACAGTTCATTGCACTAACACTAGTCTCTTACCCCAACTCCGTCTGGGTTTTAGCGTAATATATCGTTCGTACTGTTATGGACTAATGTCATTAATATAGAAAAAAAAAATAGATTTATAAAACAGATTTTGATAATTATGAAAAATAATTAACTGTCAGTGTTACGTGATAAAAGGCTATTTAGTAGATATACATTTTTTTACCAAATTTTTTACCACTGATTTTTAGTAGCCCTTTTATGGACAAATTGTTGTATTAAGGTTGTGTTAATATTAATAGATACATATAAATGCTAACTATGCTTCATGTTCCACGGAAAATATCACGGGCAAAATCTTTCAATACTTTCTGGGCTGATTTTGGTAAAAAACGTTGAGTAGTTTAAATAAGCATAAGTATAGAGACAGACAGACAGGGCAAAACGATTTTATACTATGTAGTGATTTTCATTTTAATTTCATCTAAATCTGTTTGTTAAAAGCGCTAGAGAGTTCAGACAGACAAACTTACACATCTATACTAATATTATAAAGCTGAAGAGTTTGTTTGTTTGAACGCGCTAATGTCAGGAACTGCTGGTCCGATTTGAAAAATTCTTTCGGTGTTGGATAGCCCATTTATCGAGGAAGGCAGGCTATAATATATCATCACGCTAAGACCAACAGGAGCGGAGCAATGCGGGTGAAGCCGCGCGGAACAGCTAGTTTATAATATACTAGTGGTCCGCCCCGGCTTCGCCCGTGGTACATATTTCGCAATAAAAGGTAGCCTATGTTCTTTCTCAGGGTCTAAAGATTATCTGTGCCAAATTTCATCAAAATCGGTCCAGTAGTTTATGCGTGAAAACCATACATACACACATACGAATAACATACATAAACAAACCTTTCCTCTTTATAATATTAGTATAGAAATATGAAGCGAACTTTTTTGGCTTAGAGGATTAAATTGGCTGCGTAGACCTTGAAATCGCAAAATACCTGTAGGTAATATTTTAAAATATAGATAAATAATATTGTAATTGTAAAGTGTGTAGCTTTATGGTATCCGTATATATAATACCTATAATATATTTAGGAAAAATAGCCATCATTAAATTTTAAGCTTCAAGCTACCTGTTTCCCAAATGAAAGTCTCATTTCTCCTTACTTTGTACATAAAAGAACAAATCTGCGACAAAGACCCATAGGCATATTTCATCAAACACTTTATTAAATTAAATAAGTAATTAAAATAAAACACAATGTAAATGCCGTTTTATGTCTATTTAATATTATCTTTTATATATAAAAATGAATCGCAAAATGTGTTGGTAAGCGCATAACTCGAGAACAGCTGAACCGATTTCGATAATTCTTTTTTTATTATATTCCTTGAAGTACGAGGATGGTTTTTATGTAGAGAAAACGTAAATATGTACCACGGGCGAAGCCGGGGCGGACCGCTAGTATTACATAATTCTATGACACGGTTCACGTCAAATTATACGCTACTTAGAGGTCCGCGCCGCAGTCCAAAAGCCCAGCGGCGGCGCGCCGGGTGCGGCACCCGGCGCGGCGTGGCGTCGCCGGCGTGGGCTAGTTATTTTTAAAGTTATTAGGGGGTGGGCGGGCAGTAGAAAAATCTCTCTTTAATTTTAATAAAAAAATTATTTTTATTAAAATCAAGTAGCTTAACTATTTAGTGATGAACATGATAATTATAAACATTGCCAATAATTTTATTGGCATTTTTTTTTTTTTTTTAATGTCAGAGCAAGCAAAGGAGCAGGTGGGCCACCTGATGTTAAGTAGTCACCACCGCCCTTAAACACTTGTAACACTAGAAGTGTTACAGGTGCTTTGCCGGCCTTTTATGGACAAATAAGCTCTTGAATTTATATTTTTGGTTTTATGGCATTCAAATGCTTTATAAATATAAATTTATAAAGAATAGAAAAAATTCGATCACGAGGCGGGACTCGAACCCGCATCCTTTCCCGGAATGGCGCGAAAGGATGCGGGTTCGAGTCCCGCCTCGTGATCGAATTTTTTCTATTCTTTATAAATTTATAAATAAGCTCTTTTCTTGAAGGCCTCAATGTCGTAGTTGTTCGGGAACACCGCAGGTGGCAAATCGTTCCATAGTTTCACCGTACGCAGAAGGAAGTTGCGGGTGAAGCGGACAGTGGTGGAGCGCCAACCATCCAGATGGTGCGGATGGAACTGGTTTTTACGGCGTGTGGTCCGGAGGTGAAACTGTGCGGCTGGTAAAAGGTGGAACAATTCCTCAGAGCACTCCCCATAGTAGATTCTGTACAGTATACAGAGAGACGCAACGTCTCTTCGCACTGACAGTGGATCGAGCCTATCGGTAAGCCTACGGTCATCGACAATTCGAGCTGCTCGACGTTGGATGCGGTCAAGAGGAAGGAGTTGATACTGTGGGGCTCCGGCCCAGAGATGAGAACAGTACTCCATATGCGGTCGCACCTGAGCCTTGTACAGCTGAAGTCGGTGGGCCGGCTTGAAGTACTGTCTCGATCTACTGAGCACACCAAGTTTTTCGAGGCTAATTTAGCCTTCGCTTCCAAATGACTGCGGAATTGAACGTCACTCGAGATTTCAACTCCGAGGATTCCGATTTTCGGCGATATACTAAGGGGAGTACTCTTAAACCGAGGTTCTACGACAAATGGGGTCTTTTTAGCGGTGAACGCGCAAACCTGTGTCTTTAGGGGATTGAACTCGACAAGATTAAGTTCGCCCCAATCCGAGACTTCTTGGAGAGAAGACTCGACTTCAGACACAAGTTTGTTTCGACTCTCATTGAGGCTTTCCTTTGAGGTGTTTGCACGGCCGGGATAAAGAGCATCCCCCGTACTGTCGTCTGCATAGCAATGAATGTTACTGATTTGTAACAAATCATGTTTATAATTATCATGGATAAAAATAATTTTGTTAACTTTTGCAGGATTTAGACGCGATCTCTTCGCAGTTAAGACTAGCCCAGCTACAGAAAAAACCCTTTCACTTGGCGTGCTTGTAGCTGGGATAGATAGAAGCGATCGCGCTAATCCGGCAAGCCAAGGAAAAACAACTTTTTTTTGTTCCCAGAACTTAAGAATGTTGCCCTCTACATCTCCTAAATCTGAAGGGTTAGCCGTAGCCAAATATCTCCAACACTCTTGAGCGACGTCGTCATCCTCATCAATAAATCTATTGGAGTGTTTTTTGGCTAGCTTTTGGAGTAAAACATCTGGCATCGATATAGTAGACATTGTCTATTATCGTTGCCGTGTTGTAGACATAAGACAACAACGCGTGCGTGACACATGGTTCGCGCGCAAAATTTGAACTCGGCGCCAATTTTTCTGTGACCCGGCGGCGGCGGCGGCGCGCCGGGGTCGCTCGGCGGCGGCACGCCGGCGTGGCGCGGACCTCTAACGCTACTTGGTAGTTAGTTTATGGTATATTGTATTTCAGATCGTTAAATAATAATTATATTATGTACAAGAAATAAACACGTGCATGGAAGTTATATAACTTATAGACTACAGGCCCATATTGAAAAATTTATGGGTCATTTGAACCACCAGGTGACCTATCTAGAACGATATAAGAGTATAAAATAATAAGATTCAGCACTATGACGTCACTTGTAAGCTGTCCAACTGAGTGCAGATGAGAATTCTAAAGTACAGGCAGAGATTTTTTCCCCTTGTCTCCATGATTTTTTTACGGCGTTGCGGACTAATGGATTAAAAGCAGTATTAAAATAGTATGACACAGAAGCCGTACAAAAATGGTGGTCCACAAAGTCGGAATTTATTTTTATTTTCCGACAATTGCCGGGGTAAATTTGGTCATATGATTTTGTACCTGCACCTGGTGGTTCAAATGACCCATAAATTTTTCAATATGGGCCTGTAGTTTATTAATAACTAGCGACCCGCCCCGGCTTCGCACGGGTGCAATGCTGATACTAAATACACTACAGAAAAACTGTGAACGTTGTATATAAAAACATAGCGGCCCGCTCCGGCTTCGCACGGGTATAAAATATATAGCCGGGCGGCCGGCCGGTACCGCCGCAAACGCTACGTCCCGCTATTTTTAAATCTGTAATATCTTCGAAAATATGCACTTAAATCATACGGTGTAAAGGGCCATACAGATCTATATTAAATGAACAATGTATTCAAGGTATTTAATTGGTTAAGGATTAATGCTGTATTGGTTAAAATCGCATCGAAAATTAGCCATTATTTGTCGTAAAAAGTAAATGACAAAAAAAAGTTATTGTGGGTTATCCATAAGAGATAGACATATACCATCGCGGACTTTTCTGTAGACCTTTTCAATGTGTATAATACTTAGTACATTAATTTGATGTAAGCGGAAAAAATTTAATTTTTTACGACATCACATTAGAAACCTCGAAAATAACAGTACTTTTCCACTATTTAATGGATGTTATTATACATATAAACCTTCCTCTTGAATCACGCTATCTATTAAAAAAAACCGCATCAAAATCCGTTGCGTAGTTTCAAAGATTTAAGCGTACAAAGGGACATAGGGACAGAGAAAGCGACTATGTTTTATACTATGTAGTGATTATACCAAGGCAATATGTCACCTTTATTAACTAGGTAGGTACTTATTTTAAATTATTTTTTAAAATAGCAAGTTAGATATTTCTTTTAGAAAAATAATTTATGTAAAAAACTAGACGTCCTTCAATATAATTATAAATAAAATACACTTGGATTTTTTTGCAAAGCTGTCGTTTAGCAATGATATACAATCGGTGCATTTGACTATAAACATGCGAGTGAGAACTGGAGATAACCCGGATGATAGTCAATTTTCTGATTCATTATTAAAGATTGGTGAAGGTACCTATCCACAACTACACCAAGGAAAACTTATTCTGACGCCTGAATTATGTTGTATAGTGCAATCTCAACCACATCTTATATCGTCGGTTTACGGTGACGTAACAAATATATTAAATAGGGACAATTCCTGGCTATGCGAAAGATCTATTTTAACTCCTCGCAATGACCAGGCATCTGAGATTAATAACAAAATACTGTCGAATATACAGGGGGAAAGCAAAGATAGATCAATAAATAGAATGGTCGATGAACAAGAAGCAACTAATTACCCGATAGAATTTTTAAATTCTTTAAATATGCCCGGACTTCCTTCTCACGAAATTTGTTTAAAAATTGGCATTCCGATTATTCTACTCCGAAATTTAAGACCACCACAACTTTGCAATGGAACTCGACTAAAAGTAACCCAGTTGCAACAAAATATAATCGAGGCTCAAATTTTAACAGGTTGCGGTGCAGGAGAAACCGTCTTTATCCCCAGAATACCCTTAATACCAAATAATTTTCCATTCCAATTTAAAAGGACGCAATTCCCAGTATCGGTGTGTTATGCAATGACAATAAATAAGGCTCAAGGGCAGACTTTTCATGTTGCCGGAGTAGATCTCGGTGTCAGTTGTTTCTCGCATGGTCAGTTATACGTTGCTCTTTCCCGTGTTAGCAGTTCTAGAAATCTTTATGTTCACGTGCCGGACGGGTCAACTTTCAATATAGTTTACCCGGAAGCTTTGCGCTAAAGTATTTTGGTTCTATAGGTCCTTAAGCCTCATGTGAACCTGATGTAAATAATATTACCAATACATTTTAAATTAATAATACACAAGGAGTTACACGCTGACGTAGTCGCGGGCACAGCTATCTATACTTTTCTGCCGGAAGTCACTATTCCACGCGGACGAAGTCGCGGGCAAAAGCTAGTATAGAAATAAAAATATTCGAAAAGAGAGGATTTAAATTAACAAAAGATACATAAATTGTCGATTCACACGGATTATTTCTCATATATTGTTTTTGTGTGTCATCTTGAAAAATAAATGTAATGTAAGTTCGTATGTTTTGACATTTCTTACAAAATTTTCCATTTCTATACTAAATGAAATTATCAACTTGCTCAACTTATTCTACTTCTAGTATTACTCTCATTGCTATTATCTCAAATTTAGATTGAAAATTGCTTCTAAAACTTGTAAAACACAGCACAATGTACCAATGGATAATCCATACTAATATTATAAATGCGAAAGTAACTCTGTCTGTCTGTCTGTTACTCAATCACGCCTAAACTACTGAACCAATTTGCATGAAATTTGGTATGGAGATATTTTGATACCCGAGAAAGGACATAGGCTACCTTTTATTGCGAAATATGTACCACGGGCGAAGCCGGGGCGGACCTCTAGTATGTTATAACTCGGTTATGTCAGACTTATACTAGGGTGGTAGTTGAATTAACGACGAAATAGCATTAGCACAGTATTACAATATTATTTCCTACAGTAAGGAAACGCCTTTGATGTCGCGCGATGCCGCCGCCAGCGTAGGTACTTACGCTGCCACACGAAAATATGCTAGGGTTGCAACAAATAGGAAATAAAACAATTGTGATTATTAATATTATGATGAAATCATTTATTCATATGTACATTCAAAATAATTGCGATTATTAAATCTGATGTAATTATTTGTTTTCATAAATATATAATTACAGATATTGCACTGCTAAATATTATTTACGTGGACACTTTATTTTTGGATGCTCTTAATTGTATATTATAACATTTAACTAAGTAATGCATTCGCATTGGGATGTACAATCTGAGTAGAAAATAATGAGGACAGGAATTCAACAGATACAATTAATACAATCTTTCTGAAATATTGTTTCCATACGGGATTTCAATGTAGATTTACATCCGTAAACGGAACAGTTTGTGCGCGCCATAATAGAATAATATGTAAGTACCTATCTATACTATAAAGAGGAAAGGTTTGTATGTATGTATGTATGTATGGTTTTCACGCATAAACTACTTGACCGATTTTGATGAAATTTGGCACAGATAATCTTTAGACCCTGAGAAAGAACATAGGCTACCTTTTATTGCGAAATATGTACCACGGGCGAAGCCGGGGCGGACCGCTAGTGTATAATAAAATTATTACACAAAAAATACGACTGCGTCGTCCTTTCGCGCTAGGTAAGGCAAACTAAGCGTGTTTGCCTTACGCGGCCCGCGTCGCCCGACCCCCGCCAGTTCCCCTCCGTTTCTCTGCACAAGTACATTCGCTTCCGTACTGTATAGATATTGTAATACTGTGGCATTAGTATGAATACTTATTACGACGTTAGACTCGGTTTCATTTATTACGTGTTAGTTCTATGATTTTTCCTTATTCTTAGTTTATTCTTTTCATAAAATGTTATAACTCGTTTATTTGTACGGCTGTTAATTTTTATGTCCATAACTAAAAAATAAGATAAATTCTTTCACTTCAGCACAACTTCAGTCTATTTCATTTCATACATTATCTGTCAGCTGTCACCTCGGCTGTCACCGATTGTTATGACGCCATAACCGTTTTTCGCGCGCATTTTTTCCACAGATAAAGCAAAAAAATAAAGCCTCAGAACCAAGAAGCTTATTGACAACGGACCAGTGGGCGGGGCTTAAAAAACATGGATACGTATTGTGTGCAACAAAAGAATTAACCATAAGTTTACATTGAATTAGTGTCATCAATTTTAATTATTTATGTTTTCTATAAATGATTTTTTTCAATTTGTTGGATCATGAATGGATTAATGAATTCTCATTAATATCATTATGTTTTTTCACAGTATCCTTCTTTAAACTCCGATTTACTAGACGCTGATGTCGTGCCTCTATATTTTTTTTAGCTTTATTTGATTCTCTAGCAGAGCTTGGTAGATTACACGATGGAACACATGTTTTTTTTAAAGTCATCTTTTTAGTCATAACACCTGAAAAACAAAATTTTCAATTAGTTTTAGATTTATATTTACATTTATATTTGAGGTTAAACATTGTCAACTTACTTGGTACAATAAAATCATTCCTTTGAAAATGTAATGAACACACTCTCATATGCGGATTTATATTTTTCAATTTTAAAGCACGCTGCCAGGCTTTACATCGATCTACTTTTTCTTTTTTTCCGAAATAATTTTCAACATAAACAAAACTGCTACCAGGTTTAGGTATACTTAGCATGAAAACTAACTTCTAAATTCGTATGAGATTTACTACCACAACCGTTTACCGCACAATAAACTCTACTTTTATTTTTAGTACGAAATTTTAAAGAATTTTTATTAATTTAAAAAAAAAATTGTTTTTAATAGATTCGGTAATATACTTGTGTACTTAAGTGCACACCAGCTGTGGTGCACACTAAAACTAGTTCTTTTTTTGAACACCAGGTGTCGTGACCAAAGTGGTCCGTTGTCAATATCTAATACACTTTTTTATCCCTTTCACACCTAACTTGCCAAGTTAGGTGTGAAAGGGATAAAAAAACATACAGGCGTCATTCCATGTCATATTTTCTTGTTACAAGTTAATGTTCATACTGAAATCTCCAGTGTATTAGATATAAGCTTCTTGCTCAGAACGCTTATGTAATTGACAATTATAACACGTTAACGTCATATAGAAATGACAAAGGTTGCAGACAATGCATACAAACTAAGGTACACATCTCTTTGTCGTTGACCCCGTTGTATTTTGCATGTGAGGCCAAGGTTAAAGGGGTGACAGACGTACGAACTTTAAAGTCGCGGTTTTAAAGTTCGCGTACTTACTCGGCTCGCGGCAGTGACAGACGTGCGAGCCAAGGCGGGCTTCGAGTAAAATTTCAAACATGTTGGATCGTCAACGAACTTACTCGACGGTTTTTAAGTACGCGTACTTGGGGTGACACACGAGCGAAAAAGGTCGTCGAGCCACAAGTACGCGTACTTACTCGTACGTCTGTCACCCCTATTAGGAATGAGATGTAAAGGTTGGATTACATGAACGTTTAATATTCTAGGACGATTGTTTGACGAAAATGTTCATTTTTCACTTTTGTTAAATGCTTAAATTTAATTAATCGTGTACCAAGGCGAGTAGAAAAGGGTTATGCTTAAGATAATAAATATGTTAATAATATAAAACGTTTATTTGTAACAATTTGATACGCTTTGGCAAGCTGCCCCATGTGCTACATTCCTTAACGTGAACTAATTCTTAAAAAGTTAATTGTACAGCAGTGGCCAATGCCAACAAAGATTGAGAAAAAACGTAATTTTTTTTTTACAAAAATAGAAGAACTATGTCATCGTTTGACAATTTAAAAGCAAATTTTTAACATGCGCATTGTTTTCCTATGTTGATAAATAGGTACTAAAAGATGGTTCAAAGTTGCTATAGGTACTCTGTTCGTCTATCGTCTTTGGAGTAAGATATCCAATAAATATTTCAATAAACACATACCTTATCCAATAAATTATGAAATTCCTATATTATTAATATTATATTATAATTTATTAATTTATACAGATTTAAACTGTGTAAGTAATTCTAAATTACAATCTTATTAGCATTCAAATTAACCTTGTTTTTTTATAGTAGCAACATTTTTTTATAAAAAAATATAATATTCCTGACACCGGACACGTTTATAACAATTTTTTACTATTTGTCTGATTACTTTCCTTAACTTCTCAAAAAAAATGAATACAGCACTTAAACATAATTTGTTTGCAGCCGTATTTCACGGCCTTAGTGGCATTACATTTTAAAAATAAAATACAATAAGATTTATCTGGGAATTGCAGTTATATTATGTTTATTTCATTGTATTCCTTGACCCCTCTGCGTAATGACGCACAAAGTATGTTGACTGTCTTTACGCAATTAACGACTTATTCGTTTTTCTTAAAAAAATAGCAACATCCATTAAAATATTATTGTAGATTTATTTTCATTTAAAAATAATGTGAAATATAATTTTCTTAGTTTTTGTCTTTTCCTTTTTTTCCGCTTCAATTCATAATGAATTTTTTGAAATCCTGAATACGTTTATACTTTATAGATAAGCTTTAGAATTTTGACCTTATTCAATTTTCGATGATTTAAATTAAGTCTTACTAAAATATTTTGCACTTGGTGCATATTTTGGGGAAAACTTAAAAAATATTTATGTGTAGCCCATAACTTTCTAACTATCCAGACAGTGAAGAGCTGTATAATTCCACAATGACCAGAGCAAAATGTCAAGGACAATTTTTTTTCCTTTTTTTTCAAATTCAAATTATCTGCAATCGAATCCTAATTACAAATTATTGGCCATGATGAATTATAGTTTTTAGACTTTAGTATAGTTGGTATAATTAAACAAAAATGGGCTACGTATTGAGAACCTACCGTCTTTTTTGGGAACATTGATTAATAGCCATGTTTTTGACACGCCTGTGCCCACGCGATCAAAGCGGCTGCAGTAAATTAAAATGTTTTATTTATTCTTGGCTCTTTCTTGACTGCATAATGCATTGCTTGCATCTGTGCTTGCATCATTGCAGTTAAGAAATAACTGGGACAAAAGAGTATTTATCGGATAAAACGTGAGTATTTGTGTCATCAACCTGCATGGCACATTTTAGTAAAATACCGAGATTGTGTAAATGCAATACCTGTACAACCTAACTACTAAAAACAAAAAAACATAACAGAAGTGTGAAGTGATGTTTCCTTTTTTTCTTTTTTGTGAACGAGTACTCTGAACCAGGCTTCGGCCCGAGACTATTCTCAGCGCGTTGTTCCCAATTACTACCCGTTCGCTTCGAGTTGGCCGTCGATGACCGTTACAAAATGACGTCACAGGCACATCAACTGGTACCGTCGACAAAAAAAAAAATAATAACTGTATTTCTACTGCAATGTTTTTTTATGATTGCATTTGAATTGGCCTTAAGACTATAATGATAAGAGATACAAAGCTATGAACTTGTGATATGCGAACTACACTCCGAAAAATAAAATAACAAAAACAGTTCGTATAATTACTTACTTCCTCGCTAATAGCAGTAAAAAAATATATAAAACTTAACAATAATAATCAAACTTAACAAAACGATCAAATAACATAACCAAAAACAACGGGAGCGATATTAGTGACGGACGGGCGCACGTGATAGCGTTGCTGACGGTACTAACAGGGTCTGTCTAGGTCCTAGGAGTGCGGTGCGGTGAAGCGGGAAGGGTGGGAGCGGCCAACTCGAAGCGAACGGGTAGTATGGTGATCACTTTAAATGGCCCTTTATTTTTTACTATAGCTGTGCCCCGCGGTTTTACCCGCATTGCTCTGCTCTTGTTAGTCTTAGAGTGATGATATATAGCTTATTACCTTCCTTGATAAATGGGCTATCTAACACTGAAAGAATTTTTCAAATCGGACCAGTACTTCCTGAGATTAGCGCGTTCAAACAAACAAACTCTTCAGCTTTATAATATTAGCATAGATTAGATTCTTTAATACCATTAAATCATTCAGCTTAGCTAGATAATGGTCTAATAAATAAATGAGGTAATATCTCGTAAAAAGTTTAACTGCGTATAAAAACAGTACAAAAACTTTGAGAATCGCTTACAATTAAAACTAATTTAAATAGTCGGTGAAACAGGTCTGCCCTTGGGTCAGTGACCGCGATATTCTTCCTAATGAGAGTATAATTACATATTTACATGTAAATTTGAACAAATTATCATAGTTCCCTACATAAATAAAACTAGGAACTCTCATAATTTTTACTCTTTATTCCTCGTCATTTTGGTATATAACATAATGATGTGAAGTCTCAATCTGGAACCTAAAAATAAGGTCAACAAATATTTCAATACTAGCTTACCGCCCGCGGCTTCGACGCGTTTTCAAAGAAAAACCCGCATAGTTCCCGTCCCGTGGGATTTCCGGGATAAAACCTATCCTATGTGTTAATCCAAGTTACCCTCTATATATGTGCTGAATTTCATTGTAATCGGTTCGGTAGTATTTACGTGAAAGAGTAACAAACATACATACATACACATACACATACAATCATCCTTACAAATGTAGGACCTTAGGACTTAGATGTTTCAAAAACACTGCGTCACATTTATACATTAAATGAAATAAAATACGATATAGAAATGAAATAAAATCTAAACTGTTTCCATTTCTGTAATCTTTTTAAACAACAATCAGCTGCTCTTATGTGCAAAAATAATAACAGAATCATATTTATATAATATAATACTAGCTTTCTGCTCGTGGCTTCGCTCGCGCAGTCAAAGAAAAACCCGCATAGTTCCCGTTCCCATGGGATTTCCGGGATTCCGTCATTTTCCCGGGATAAAAAGTAGCCTATGTCCTTTCTCGGGTATCAAAATATCTCCATACCAAATTTCAGGAAAATTGGTTCAGTAGTTTAGGCGTGATTGAGTAACAGACAGACAGACAGAGTTACTTTCGCATTTATAATATTAGTATGGATTATTGAGTTCGAGGGGTAAAAGGCAGATGTCTTTCACATCTGTTTCACATTTCACAGTTCTAGTATATAAAAGAAGAGCCTTGTGTTATTTCAAGTTTTTGTTGTCTTCGCTGAGAATCAAACCTTTCGTTAACGCGTTTAAAAATGATAGTAAAAAAAAGGTACCTACTTTTGATAAAAAAAAAACGTTACAAAATGAGCGCTACAATTTTAGGAACATCTAAACATAATTTTGCATCATTTCTATAAACCTGTTGATATTATAAACATCCAAAATAGCTTAAATATCGTAGAATATTTATTTATTTATTTTATTTATATACCTAACATTCGAAACAATAATGGCCTAATTTCACTCATAGATAGTGTTGACCAAACTGTTTTAACTTTATTATCAGAGTCGCGTATTTTTTCTTTGATATATAAACGCTTTGCAGTAAGTTTTCATTAAACTCGGTATAAAAAGTTCAGTATGATAAGATAAAATGTGTGAAGCTAATAAACATAATTATATACTTAATATACTGCAGATAAGGCATAAACAATCTTACTACGACTTGTGACTATTTTATTCATAAATTAAATTAATGAATAATACACGACTAGGTAGTTATGGAAAAGACACAAACAAAACAAAATCATAAAAAAGTAACATACGTCATATTATATATAAATTATTCAACATTTTCTTATATTATGAGGTACTAGATTTCGCCCGCGGCTTCAAACTCAAACTCAAACTCAAACATTCATTTATTCAATTAGACTACTGTTTAGTCTGTAGCACTTTCGAATCGTCATTACATAAGTATTTTTAACATTTACCACCGATTCGGAAAGCAGTATCTATGGAGAAGAATCGGCAAGAAACTCCATAGTTGCTCTTTTAAATCATGTCAATATTACATAATATGTAACTTATATCTAACTACATAATATATCATAATATGCCAAAGAACTGTCCTGTGGTTTTTACGCGATAACCCTCCATGGGTCTTTATCGTCTATATATTCCTGAATACTGTAGTACGCTCTCTGAACTAGTACATTTTTTATATAAGTTTTAAATTTAGAACTACTAAACTCTTTAATATTGTGAGGAATTCTATTATATAAGCGTATACCTTGACCCATAAATGAATTTTTAACTTTAGCTAATCGGAAAAATGGCATTTCAATTCTATTCCTGTTCCTTGTGCCATAATCGTGTCTATCTCCTACTCTTGTGTGTAAGTCGGAGCTTTTGTGTACATGCAAAATATTATTAAATATATACTGTGATGGTACAGTAAGGATACCAGTATTCTTAAAATGATCTCTTAGTGAGTCCCGAGCACGTAAATGATATATAGAGCGAATGGCTCTTTTCTGTAAGATAAATATAGTTTCTATATCTGCAGCCTTGCCCCACAGTAGAATTCCATAGGACATAATGCTATGAAAGTAGCTGAAATAAACCAATCTAGCTGTATCTTCATCGGTGAGATGCCTTATTTTTCGGACTGCATATGCAGCTGAACTGAGCTTACCTGCAGCGGTGTTGACATGGGCTCCCCACTGTAGTTTCTCGTCCAATGTTAACCCTAGAAATACAGTAGACTCAGTAGGATGCAATACCTCCCCGTTCAAGGTAATATCTCTGTTCAACTTTTTTACATTAGGAAGTAAAAATTCAACACAAGTGGTTTTTTTGGCATTTAATAATAAATTATTGGCAGTAAACCATTCAGATATGTGTAAAAGAGCACTGTTCACTTCGTCAACATTTGGGTCATGCCTATCCACATTAAAAATTAATGAGGTATCATCTGCAAACAGAACTATTTCACACCTATCCTGCAAATAATAGGGAAGATCATTGATATATACCAAGAACAAGAAGGGACCTAAAATTGACCCCTGTGGAACACCAATGTTAATTGACGCACCGCTAGAACGTTCTCCATTAACAACTACAGTCTGTATCCTATCATGCAGGTATGACGCTATGAGGTTCTGGGCTTTTCCTTTAATTCCATAGTGATTAAGTTTACGTAACAAAGTACAATGTTCAACGCAGTCAAATGCCTTGGAGAGGTCACAAAATATCCCCAGAGCATTTTTTGAGTTTTCCCATGCTTTATATATATGTGTTAGAAGTGCAACTCCAGCATCTGTGGTTGAGCGCCCCTTTGTGAAACCAAACTGTTTGGTGTGCAGTAAATTATTAGATGCAAAATGACTACTCAATTGGTTTAATATTAACTTCTCGAATACCTTACTTAATGTTGGTAAAATAGAGATAGGTCTATAATTGTTACAGTCTTCTTGATCGCCCTTCTTAAATAGAGGTATAACTTTACTAAGCTTTAGTAAATTAGGAAATGTACCATAGTCACAACACTTATTAAATATGAAAGCTAAATTTTTCGCAATATTTTCTATTATATTATTAACTAAATTTACGGACATTCCCCAAAGATCACAAGTATTTTTTAGATTAAGCGTCTTAAAGGCAGCAACAATATCACTAGCAGTTACGTGTCGTAATTCAAATAATGTACTGCACCCCGCAACATGGTCCCTCAAAAAGGTTTCTGCAAGTGCTGAAGACGAATTTAAACTATTAGTAATAGTAGCAGGGACACTACTGAAGAATTCTTCAAAAGCAAGCGCAACATCAGCACTTTTGTCAATAACCCTGTCATTATTTACAAGTTTTATGGTATTACTTGATTTGCTTTTACCCATTTCACCATTAATAATTGACCAAACTGTTTTAACTTTATTATCAGAGTCGCGTATTTTTTCTTTGATATATAAACGCTTTGCAGTAAAACAAACTTTTTTAAAAATTTTTGAGTAATTTCTAACATAACTAAGAAAAGATGGGTCTTTATTATATTGCTTCATACCATATAATTCATAAAGAATGTTCCTGCACCTATGTATACTAGCTGTCGCCCATTTACTAAATGGTAAATCCTTGGTAATATTTAAAGATTTAACTTTAAATATTTTTTCAAATTCATTATGTACTAAATTAAAAAGATTATTAAACATTTCACAAGGACTATTAGGAAAGGATTGATCATTTAGTACGGGCAGGTTTTTATTAATATTATTCCTAAATTTATTAATGCCTTTTTTAGTTATAGGCCTAACATTAATCCTTTTAAATGTAGGTATGCAATCCCATTCAAAAACTACTTTCTGGCCACAGTGATCCGAAGTCAATGTATTGAGAATATTTTTCTCTAAACAGATGCAGTCACAGTATATATTATCAATACAGGTTGCAGAAGTAGGTGTAATTCGTGTGGGTTCGTTAAAAAGTTTATATAGATTAAATGACTGAAATAAATTAACAATTCGTGTAGCCGTTTGTGTTTGAAAAAGTAAATCAATATTAAAATCACCACATACTATAACTTTTTTTTTACTCCTGCTTAGACGCTTTAATATTTCTTCCATGACTGTCTCAAACATATTATAGTCACTGGAAGGGGGTCTATAAACGCAAACAATAATATAACGCTCCAGCTCCACACAGGACAGTTCAATGGTCCGTTCTACAGAAAGACTAACAATGTCAGTTCGTTCTTTACATTTTACACTATCATGTACAAAAATAACAGAACCTCCGTGAATAGCCTGTGTCCTAAAGTATATACTTTTTAATTTGTAATTTTCAATCTATACATATAATAAAATCGTAGGAAAGTCAAAACTGTACATTGAATATTTTTTTTAAAGAATACATAATCCATGATCTATAATCGATATAGAAGCCAAAAATATAGTTTTTAGAATTTTTGTCTGTTTGTCTGTTTGTCTGTTTGTCTGTTTGTCTGTATGTTTGACCGGGCTAATCTCGAAAAGTACTGCATAGATTTACTTCAAATTTTGCATGAATATTCCTAAGAGGTCGGGTGAGGATAGTTTAAACATATTATCATGATATCACCTTCGGGGGAGGAGCTGTGAGCCTTTATTTTTCTTACATATTCCGTGTACTACGACAGCGTACAATCTAAAGACTCATGTTTAAATGTTGGTTTCGAGTAAGCCATGCTATTATCTAGCTTTACAAAATAAAAACTATGTCATTTACGTAATTTGGGCAGAGAAACAGTTAAATGAATCTTAGCAGTATAAAGACAAATTTGAAACAGCGCCATCTATGAAGTGTTAGAAAAATCAAACACACCTTAACTATTGGAAATTAATAATCAAATGACGCATATATAAATGTTGTTTGACAATATCTAGATTGACACTATAAAAATTATGCCATTTAAGTAACTTGGGAAGAGAAACATAGTTTAAAGAATGTAAGTTGTATAATGTTAATTTTGTAACAGCGCCATCTATGAGATTTCGTAAAAATCAAATCAATTTAGATGTTAACACTACTGAATACACAGTTGGAAATTAATAATTTAAATATAATGATGTTATTTATTTAACTCTTTAGCCCATATCTTCCCTTCCCTATAAGGTATATTTCGTGTAAATAATAAATATACTACATTTTTTTAAAGTGAGGGTAGATGTTTATTATTTTAAGTAAAACTAGACACCATTATCTACAGTTAATCTAATATTGATTGCGTTCATTAGTTACAATTTTAAAAATCTTCGTATTTTATAAATTTACTAGCTTACCGCCCGCGGGTTCGTCCGCTTTGTCTAAAACCTAATAAATTATATACTAAAACCTTCCTCTTGAATCAGTCTATCTATGAAAAAAACCGCATCAAAATCCGTGGCGAAGTTTTAAAGATTTAAGCATACAAAGGGACATAGGGACAGAGAAAGCGACTTTTTTATACTATGTAGTGATATTTATAAAGCAATTGAATGCCATAAAACCAAAAATATCAAATGCAATCTTCGTGTTTTGTGAATTTTCACCATCATGCGTTCCCACAAAAAGTAAGTTGTTACTTATAGGTATTTTTTATAATGATAGCAATTCATGTTTTTTGTTGGTAGGTATTATATTACACTTTTAGAATCAATACATATAATAAAATTCTAGAAAAGTGGTGTCTGTACAATGAAAATATGTAAAAAAAAATTAGCAGGGGTTATTATTAAATCGATCCCAAACCCAAAACTGTAGTTAAAAAATTTTTTGTCTGTTTGTCTGTTTGTCTGTATGTTTGAACACGCTAATCTCAGAAACTGCTTATCCGATTTCGATGCGGTTTTCACTAATATATTGTGGTAATCTTCATTTAACATTTAGTGTTTATTTCATGTCAATCGGTTCATAAATAAAAAAGTTATGACCATTTAAGTACTCACGGCGAACATTTGCTAAGGCATTCTATGGTACACATACAGTGTACGATAAAACGTAAGTCATCTGTTATACGCTACAGTTATGTCCAAGTGATCATATCGAAAGTCCCCAAGGGTGGGGGGGTAAGCTGAGGTAGGAGGGGGGGGGGGGAATTCTAGGTAAATTTTATACATAAAATGTCCTTTAAATTATGTCGTATTATATTATATTTTTAACCCCAGATGCAAAAATATGGGTGATAAGTGTTTGACCGCTGTGTGTGTGTCACGTGTTTGTGCCACCGTAGCTCGCTAGCAGGTAATCCGAATTAGATGATGTTTTTTTGTTAGGCAGCATATTTTCCGACGCTGGTTCTTAAATAAACTGTTTCAAAATCGGTTCATCCATTTATTGTAACTAGGTATATAGGGGTAAAAGTGGGAATGAAAATAACTAAAGTTGTCGAATATACTTTAGTGATATATTTAATGAAAGTGAACGACCTATCAGTAAAAATAAGTCAAATTTTATCAAAATCGGTTCATCCATTTATTTGATATAGGTATAAAAGTGGTAGATAATAAAAAAAGTGAATTTGACTCAAGTGACATATGAAATGAAAGGGCATGACGTGTAAAGTATAATTAGACATATTTAATCAAAATCGGTTCATCCATTTACTATACCTATATACAGGGTGTAATCGGTAAGTGTGCACAGGCGATTTTTCCGTAAGTATTACAGATAACAAAAAACTTTAAACTGATATCGAAAGTACTTAACCTAATGAGTAAAATGGCCGTAATAAATTTTTAAAAATAAATCGAGAAATATCAAAAAAATTATCTTTAAACCCTCCCATACATTAAGTATGAAATATGAATATCCCGTATTCATTTAATATGAAAGATTTTAGCTTTCTTTTTCTTTTTTGGTTTTCTGCTTTAATTACTTCGCAAATTTGAAGTGGCATTTTCCACGCTTTTTCCGGACATTTTCACGCATTTTCCGGATATTTTCCGGGGATTTTCCGAGCATTTTCCGGACATTTTCTAGGCTTTTTCCGGACATTTCCACGCAATTTCCGGATATTTTCCAGACATTTCCCTGGCATTTTCCGGTTATTTTCCGGGATTTTCCAGACATTTTCCGGGAATTTCCCAGGCATTTTCCGAGCATTTCCCGGGGATTTTCCGGATGTTTCCCAGACATTTTCCGGACATTTCCCTGGCATTTTCCGGGGATTTTCCACGCATTTCCCAGGCATTTTCCGGACATTTCTCAGGCACTTTCCGGGGATTTTCCAGGCATTTTCCGGATATTTTCCGGACATTTTCACGCATTTACCGGATATTTTCCGGACATTTTCACGCATTTTCCGGATATTTTCCTGGCATTTTCCAGGGATTTTCCACGGTTTTTCCGGAAATTTGCACGCATTTTCCGAGCATTTCCCAGGCATTTTCCGGTTATTTTCCGGGAATTTCCCAGGCTTTTTCTGGGGATTTTCCGAGCATTTCCCGGGGATTTTCTGGATGTTTTCCAGACATTTTTTGGTCATTTCCCTGGCATTTTCCGGGGATTTCCAGACATTTTCCGGGGATTTTCCGAGCATTTCCCGGGGATTTTCCAGACATTTACAGGCTATGTCAGGGAAATGTCCGGAAAATGTCTGGAACATTCCCGGAAAATGTCCGGAAAATATCCGGAAAATGCCTGGAAAATGCCTGGAAAATCCCCGGAAAATGCCTGAGAAATGTCCGGAAAATGCCTGGGAAATGCGTGGAAAATTCCCGGAAAATGCCAGGGAAATGTCCGGAAAATGTCCGTGCAACATCCGGAAAATCCCCGGGAAATGCTCGGAAAATCCCCGGAAAATGCCTGGGAAATTCCCGGAAAATGTCTGGAAAATAACCGGAAATGCCAGGGAAATGTCTGGAAAATATCCGGAAAATGCGTGGAAATGTCCGGAAAAAGCGTGGAAAATGCCTGGAAAATGCCCGGAAAATGCACGGAAAATCCCCGGAAAATATCCGGAAAATGCGTGAAAATTTCCGGAAAAAGCGTGGAAAATGCCACTTCAAATTTGCGAAGTAATTAAAGCAGAAAACCAAAAAAGAAAAAGAAATCTAAAAATCTTTCATATTAAATGTATATGGGATATTCATATTTCATACTTAATGTATGGGAGGGTTTAAAGATAATTTTATTGATATTTCTCGATTTATTTTTAAAAATTTATTACGGCCATTTTACTCATTAGGTTAAGTACTTTCGATATCAGTTTAAAGTTTTTTGTTATCTGTAATACTTACGGAAAAATCGCCTGTGCACACTTAACGATTACACCCTGTATATAGGTATAGTAAATGGATGAACCGATTTTGATTAAATATGTCTAATTATACTTTACACGTCATGCCCTTTCATTTCATATGTCACTTGAGTCAAAATTCACTTTTTTTATTATCTACCACTTTTATACCTTCTATATCAAATAAATGGATGAACCGATTTTGATAAAATTTGACTACTTTTTTTACTTTACTGTATAGGTATAAGTGGGAATGAAAGAAACGAATGTTGTCAAATATTGTGATAGTACCTACCTAAGTGATATATCAAATGAATGTGCATAACGGGTGAATTACAATTAGTAATGTTTTATCGAAATCGGTTCATCCGTTTATTACATATAGGGCACTTTAGGGGTGACAGTGGTTAGATAAATAAACCAAATGGAGCATCAAACGATAGGATATGACGTGTACATATAGGTACAATGAGATAATATTATTTACATCAAAATCGGTTCTGCCATTTACTAGGGATGGAAAGGGAAGGGTTGAAAGGCTGTGAAAGAAGAGGGGGACATGGGAGCGAGAGGATAGCCACACCCTGGAAATTTTGAACTCTTCTGTAACAAAGTTTTATAGCTCAGTTTAGTTTTAATTTTACTAACAGTTATTTTGTGTCATTATTTTTTTTATTTTTTAACTGTAAAATAATCTGTAAGTACTTATAATTTAGTTGTTTATGGTAGTACGTGTTTCAAGACGTGTTTACTCAATAATTGTGTGTTAAGTAGTTACTACTATGCAGTCACTATTCCACGCGGACGAAGTCGCGGGCACAGCTAGTATTTACTAACGACTGACATTGTTTAAGCCAATGTTCTGTTACACAAAATATTTGCCTTCGTTTTCAAAGGAAAACCCGCATAGTTCCCGTTCCCGTAGGATTTCCGGGATAAAACCTATCCTTTGGGTTAATCCAAGTTACCCTCTATATTATGTGTGCTAAATTTCATTGTAATCGGTTCAGTAGAATTTGCGTGAAAGAGTAACAAACACATACACATCCTCACAAACTTTCGCATTTATGTATGAAGATTAAGAAAGATTATACCCACCCGCTGTCCGCTTTTTATACTTCTTTATTTTATTATCTGTTCCTACTGAAAAAGTCTAAATTAAAGTATAAAATGCAGGGCATAACTCATATCGAATGTACTAGTAAATTCGTTTCGCACGCAATTTCATTTCTTTATTAATTAACCACGTGATTGGTAACACTGAAACTATATCTAACTATCATGTCTTATGAATATCATCATTATCTGCTAATATTCCGATAAATTTAAATAATTATTTGATTAAAACTCCTAATGAGGTACATAATTAAAAAATCCGTTGGCTACATACTTCCTAAAGTACGTACGTATATTGGTGTGTACATAGGTATGTATTATTAGATTTATTAGGTTGGTATTAACTATTATATTATCTGTAGTATTATTAATTGACAAGACAAAAGGTCTGTTATAATTCGTACGACGTTTAACTATCTATTAGAGCAAAACATAATGTTACTTGGATCACTGACCCCTGATAAATGATGCGTTTTAAAACATGGGCGTTGACACTGAATGTTCTCGTCTAAATAATATGATAACGTTATATTTTTTAACATTTGAATAATTTTATACGTTGTTAGATTAAGTCACTATCTGTTAATATATCCTATGCCTAATTTATGGAAATATACAGTTTCATTTGCTTAAAAACGACTATAAATTAATTTGTGAAAAACTTTGTAGAAAAGAATATTTCGACCATACAATGAGATTCGAACTGTATCTCCTTACCGTGGCCAACCAATTTTCAATACTTAAAGCCTATTATTAAAATATTTAAGTAATGAAAAAGTCCGATTGACTTGATTTTTTCTGAATCATGGATAGATAAGAGTGCAATAACATCGTAAACTTTGGAAGGATCGATAACAATACAATGACTACATATAAATAGAGCATACTGCGTGTGTAGAAAAGTTTCACCAGTATAATAAAAAGAGCGTGTGTGCTGAGCACACGTGTCAGAAGTGAAACTTCTTTAGCAAGATTCAAAGATACCAAAATCGTCGCCTTACTCCGTGGCGTGACGGCATTGCTAGAGGCGACCTCTCAGTCTCAACGCGCCTAAAGAATTTTCTCTCAAAAAAAGACGAATATTGCAATTCTATTTAATTCATTTATTCCTCACAGCAATTCTTATAATAATTACTCAAATATAATTCTTAAACGCCAATTATTAAAGTAAATGCCATTGGGGATTTTTAACAAATAATCTGGCAAATAATCTAAACGGAACATATTATAATAGGTTCCAATACGTACTTAAAGAGGATATCATATAGTACAGTTTACCCTACTATCGTGCTATGATATTAAATTATATTACGTTTTAATTAATATATTTATTGTATTTACTATTGTTTATTTTAAAAATAATAAGCTAAATATCATTCAAATCGAAGGATGGCGGTTAGCCCTGGGCGCGGTATTTATGGATCAGTTGTATGTAGGTAATGTGTTCTGCGGTCGAGATCAAATCATTGTTTCTATATACAACTAGTACTGAGTACAAGAAACATAAACATACTGTAATATCGTGAATTCTTTGTTGACCTTTTGAGCGCAATCGCGCCGCAAATCGCAATGCCAAAATGGAATTCCGTTTAGTTATTACAGACTAGCTGTGCCCCGCGGTTTTACCCGCGTTGCTCCGCTGGGTTGGTCTTAGCATGAGAATATGTATCATATAGCCTTCCTCGACAATTGGGCTAGCTAACACTGAAAGAATTTTTCAAATCGGACTAGTAGTTCCTGAGGTTAGCGCGTTCAAACAAACATATTATAAAGCTGAAGAGTTTCTTTGTATGTTTGTTTGCTTGAACGCGCTAACGGCTAATCTAAAGAACTACTGGTCCGATTTGAAAAATTCTCTCGGTGTTGGATAGCCCATTTAGCGAGGAAGGCTATTCGCTGGGTGCGAAGTATTAGGTGGGGGCTTAGATCATTAAGTAATGGATAACACTCGCAGGCGTTTCCCCTTTTGCCGAGGTATAAGATTATTCGAATCGAAAAATCTTATGCTTTCATAAAAACTACTTGCGTAATCGATTACAAACACTCTGCGTATTCGTAAAACATCGAAAGGACGTCTGCGAGTGCTCCGCTAAAAATGCCGTTTTGCACTGTCAAGTCTTGCAGAAGCAATTCAAACATGTCGAATATTAAAAAAGATGGAATAACCTTTCATTTGTGTATATTTTTTTATTTTTTTAACGTACATTTCTAATTAAATGCAATTTCTAATAATCGTCGATGTATCGTTTAGCGATATGATCAAGACAAATAATCGAGTCATGTTTACTCGATCATTGATGCGGCCCCACGAGACTATCATGGAAAGAAAATATACAAATTTAATCTTTATGAACTAAGATATAAAGTTGAATTTAATAAGATATAAAGTTGTTTGATAATGAACCGCATTCCTTACGAGACTATCTTTTAAAGAAATACAAATTTAATCTTTATGACTTAAGTTATAAAGTTGAATTTAGAACGCGATATTGAACCGCACTCCCCACGAGACAACTTGGAATGAAATACAAATTTAATCTTTATGACCTTGGGGATAGAGTTGAATTTAAAAACTCGTCGCTTAAAAGGTCGTAAATTTTTACGACTTTCGTGACACAAATTATTTTTGTGAATGTGTGATTGTGTTTCAATAGTGTGAGTTACCCTCCCCGCACCAAAATCAGCAGAAAGTTTAGTTAGAACATTTGCCAGCGTACCTACTCCATCCATTACTTAATGATCTAAGGGTGGGGGTAACATAATCTATCGCAGCGCTCATGGTGGTCAAAAGTAGAAATAATGTAAGCTCTGTCATCAAATGTATCTGTCAATTGCAAAGTGATTCTACATAAATACATTTTAATATCATTATTTAATCGCATTAGTCCGCTAATAAACATTACCAAACCATTTACCACTTTGATTATAAACACAATTACATTTAACACTAGTGACTACTCGTGCTCTATTCACGTTTAAAACCGTTTTGTAAGGTGGCAACGTAATAGATGTTTGCCTTATGATGAGAGCGTGAATTATTGAACTCTGCCCTTCTTTTGTTCTTAATTCTTCTACATTTCGGACATATCCAGCCAATACCAACAACTTTCCTTTAATTACAGTTTGTGGTTGGAATTTGATATCGTGAGTAACACTCACAAACCCGGTCTTCAAAACAATACTCATTTCGATCTGAAAACGATATTTAATTTATTACTAGCGATACAGGAACATTTAAATGTATTTACTGTTATATAATGAAACCATTACAGTAGCTTTTTCTTATTGTTTTACTGTAAAACAACAACTATAAATGAAGTAAACAAACCCTGACACAATCAAAATTAAACACACTTTTTGGACTTACCTCATTTGATTTAAATGACCAAAATAATTTCAACACCTTTTTTCCACCCAAATCGTGGTATCACAACAATTTATTAGTCGAAAATATTTGTTATTTTTTCATTTCGATATTTTTTCACCAATATACGACCTAAACGTCAATGTGACAGAGCCCACAAAGTTGTGGAAGCTAGTTGGCGCTGTAATCGTGCACAGTCCCAATAAGGCTATATAATAATATATCATCACGCTTAGATCAACAGGAGCGGAGCCGCGCGGGTGAAACCGCGGAGCGCAGCTAGTATCGTATATAGTAATACATATGTATCGTTGCCGAACTTCTAAAAATATTTTTTTTTATAACAAGAAATGGAATTTACAAACAGTTTGATAAACTATAAAAAATAACGAGTCAAATTCGATACTGTTGCAGTTGTGGTTGCAGTGAATTCAATAGTTGTAATGTTTGTTTATTTTCCTTACAGCCTACTTTGATATTTCGGTTTTGTGAAAAACACGATAACGCATTCTCAAGGAAAAAGTTTGATTAGATAATTATTAATCCAATGTCTACGTGCGCCTATGTGATGTGTTATCAGTAATATGAAATAAAAAACCGGCCAAGTGCGAGTCGGACTCGTGCACGGACGGTTCCCGCGTACTATCATCTATAATAGAAATACACGTTTGTTGTATGGGGACCCCCCCTAAATATATATATATATATATATATATATATTTTTAATTTATAGTATTGCGGCAACGGGAATACTTCATTTGTGAAAATTTCAGATTTCTAGCTATCACGATTTATGAGATACAGCCTGGAGACAGATAGACAGACAGACAGACGTCGGAGGCATAGTAATAGCGCCGTAGCCCGTTTTACCCTTTGGGTACGGAACCCTAATATTATCACACATTTATATTTATGTTTTCAATCAATACATAAATAATGTTAGAATAAATTAACCATGAAGTTTATCAAACAGGTTTTCGTTAGAATGCAATAAAAACGTAATAAAATCAGGTGGAAATAACTTGTAACCTAAATATTTTTTTTAATCTCAAAATAGTTTTATGTTTTATGTTTCCGTATTACTTTTAGAATTCATTTATTATGTTACGGAATAATTTATATTTTTAATGTATTTATTATATGCCTACTTTTTGGAGGAGAACGTAATACATGTACATATAATACTAGCTGCGCTCCGCGGTTTCGACCGCGTGGCTCCGCTTCTGTTGGTCTTCGTGTGCTGATAATTGATATATAGCCTTACTAGGTTGCCGCCCGCGGCTTTGCCCGCGCAGTCAAAGAAAAACCCGCATAGTTCCCGTTCCCGTGGGATTTCCGGGATTGCGTCATTTTCCCGGGATAAAAAGTAGCCTATGTCCTTTCTCGGGTATCAAAATATCTCCATACCAAATTTCATGAAAATTGGTTCAGTAGTTTAGGCGTGATTGAGTAACAGACAGACAGACAGAGTTACTTTCGCATTTATAATATTAGTATGGATAGCCTTCCTCGATAAATGGGCTATCCAACACTGAAATAATTAACTAAAATTAACTAAAATTTTCAAATCGGACCAGTAGTTCTTGAGATTAGCGCGTTCAAACAAACAAACTCTTCAGCTTTATAATATTAGTAAGTAGGTATAGATATAACTTTAAAAAAGTAGGTGTCCATATCATTTTTAATTTAAAATACTAATGCCATTTTTGTATTGTTATTTTTTGTTATATTTTAATCTTTTGACTTCAATGTGAGTTAGTGACACTTCTTCGTTTCTTATAGCACGTGTTTTCCACCTAACACATTAATATTTAAATTACCAAAATATTACAAAAACAAAACTTAAAAATATTGAAATACCTACTTGTGTATCCTTCAATTTTTAAATATACTGTACAATGAACATTAGGTATACAATAAGTAGACGAATTACGAAAACCGAATTAGAATTACAAAAAAATATTTCAGAAACTAGTCCTACATAGGAGATAAAATTTTTCTTTAGAAATATATTAGAATCGACCAATACCTACATGCGTTTAGGAGTTTTAGTTTGTAGTTTATTGTGGGTCATATATTATGTAGTATTAAAAATGTTAGTCGGTCCCTTATCTGAGCGATATAAATTTAAATATTTATAAATTAAGTAGGTAGAATACGGTAACAAATGCGGCTTCATCATCATCACTACATAGTATAAAACAAAGTTGCTTTCTCTGTCCCTATGTCCCTATCTATGCTTAAATCTTTAAAACTACGCAACGGATTTTGATGCGGTTTTTTTTTTAAATAGATAGAGTGATTCAAGAGGAAGGTTTTAGTATATAATTTATTATGTTTTAAACAAAGCGGGCGAAGCCGCGGGTGGAAAGCTAGTATTAAATAATCGAAACAAAATAACAAAAAAATAAAAGCCCACACTTAAATTTTATCTATCAATTTGAAGAAAGGAAGGATTAATCGATATAAATCTCTTTCTTTACAAAAATTACAATTGAAAAATATACTTCAAGGCCACTTTCATTGCAAACAATATCATTGCACTTGGGATAAGATAGCCGTATCGCAATAATGATAAATCTTATCAAGAGTTTGAGAATGTAATTAAAGATAAATTTCATCTCTAATTACATTCTTATAAGTACACAAACGCAAATCACACATTACGCAAATAAAACAAATTATGTACTAGCTAATTTCTGGGCTATTACGACTACCGCCATTAATCAGGTAAAATAATGCTGTGTTTCAGAATGTTATAAATTATTATATTGGTACAAATAGATCAAACTCCGTCGAGAAGTTTTATACTCTTCGAGCATTAATCGTACAGAAATGGAATAGATGACACGCGTTTTGCCATTTGCATAGTAAAATTAATATGCCATTTGTCTAGGCCTCTTTGGAAGATTTCCCCACTTAAAAAAAGGCCTGTAAATAATAGAGTTACTTTTCTGCGTCATATTTAATATGCCATTTGTCTTGGCCTGTAAATAATAGATTATAATAATCGATTTAACCTACCTATTTTTGTACTACACTAGTAATTACATTTAACTAAGTAGACATGATAATATGTAACAAGGACATACAAAATATTTAAAGGAAAAACCTTCAAAGACTTGCGTAACTACATAGGGTCGTGAGTCGTGACAACTATTCTGTTCAACCTTAAATATTATACACAACATAAAATACATAATAGGTAATGTTAGAAAATTTGGTTGTTTATTTGTGTCAAGGATTATTTTATAACAGTAACAAGTCAAGAATGCTTACATACAACTTACATTTTTTTTCAAATTATTTTCATATTTGTTTTTTCTCATTGTTTAGTCAGAGTAAATAATTTTAGTAAAATTCTGCTGATACAGAAACAGTTATAAGTTATAACTGTTTTTAAGTTTTTAAAATATTAATTAATGGTCTTTAAAAAAAGGAGGAGGTTTTCATTTCAACTGTATTTTCGTTTAGGTTTGTTACCTTTAGAACTTTCAACTGGATGAACCGATTTTGATGATTCACCTTTTTATTTGAAAACTAGCCTTAATTTTGCTCGCTAAAATTTAGTAATTAATTTCTTTAATAAAGTTCTGATTAAAAAAAAATTTGTTCGGTTGTTTCCTATATACGTTTCTGCAAGGTGACAAAATTTGTTATAACTACGTTAGTTTAATTTTACAACAGTCCTTGATTCTTTAAAACTTTAAAGTAATGTCACACAACGTCACCATAAATTAATTCAATGAAAAAAATTCAGAAACGACTCATTAATGCTAAATATAAGATGTAAATTATAAAACTTATGAATGTTTTATTTTTTGTGATTGGGTAACGAGATGATACTAGATTTAGTGTCACGTGTTAGATAAACTACCAATAAACATAATCAATTTGAATTTAAGTTTTAATTGAAAAGTTTTTAATTGATAAGTTTATTAATAATTTATTTAACAGATTAATTATATGTTTTTTGTTACATTGATTGATCTTAATTGATAAGTAATAGGCAGAATATTTACAAAGTTTCGCCTCTAGACATCGCTTAATCTATGACTCACTAGCCCTGTGCACTAGCCGCCCCGTGCCGCGCCGCCGCGCTTGTCGCACAGATTTTGTTCGTAGTGTGGTGTCTCCTCTATACGTAGTAATAATAGCTCAATGACTTTCGGTAAGAATTTAAATATGTTTTTGTGGTAGCTAAATGAATATTTTTGTTCGATACTTATTTAGATTTTTAGACCTATATAACTTTACTTAATATGTATTTAATGAACGCTTAAAACATCTTTTGTAGTAAACTACATATATGTACTTATAATGTAGAAATAAATGTAATAAATAAATCATTAATTATCATAAATAACTTCTCCTGTTAAGTGTTAAGGGTATTGTTATGACATAAGTCAATAAACATATTATGCAGCTGTATGCATGATGTAAAAATTATGCGTAATCAATAATCATACTCCCGACTTCCATCATCATCATCATTATCACCATTAGCCCATATATTATGTTTCCACTGAAGGGTTACATTGGCAACCCTCATAGGAGCAATGTCACATTGCTCCTATGAGGGTTCAGGCCATAATTCAGTGCAATTGGTCATTCACACATTCCTAAAGACGACGTTTACCTTCACCGATTAAAGATACAGTATAGATTAATTTAAAAATCAATTAAATTTTTGCACGCTCGTTTAATTTCGAACCTTTTGAAGCCCGAGGCCAACCACTGAGCCAACAAAAAAAGGTTACGAATTTCGACTCATCAGACAACAATGATACATGACCTATTAACCTTAATTCTTAAGATAACTTGTAAGAAAATGGCGATCATAATTATGTTTGCCATTTAAGCCATAATATATTGCAAACATGATAATTTATGCCCTTTATCGTTGATGCTATTCATTGCTTTAATGAGTAACTAGCGACCCACCCGCGGCTTCGTCCGCTTTGTCTAAACCCAATAATTATTATGATATACTAAAACCTTCCTTTAAAAAAACCGCATCATAATCCGTTGCGTAGTTTTAAATATATACCTAAGCATACAAAGGGATATAGGGACAGAAAAAGCGACTTTGTTTTATAATATGTAGTGATGAAGTGAAGCACGAAGAAGCAAACACGTGGTAAAACACACAATTAATAGTCGCATTTCAAATATTTTTTATCACTTATAATACCACAAGAGATAATTAATAAAAAGAAGCAGATAATTTTGAAGCTCGTGTGGTATTCGGGGGATTATTTTTCCGTCCCAAATGTCGGCCAATAATTTCACAATTGAATTCAACCTGTCAGTTTGACGTCAACGACCAGAGAAAATTTTCAAAAAATTATAACTTATAATACCACAAGAGCTTCAAAATTATCGGGTATTTTCCGATAGGTTCGTTGCAAACAAATGAAGGAGTCAAGGTTAAAAAATCACGAGCGCGAAGCGCGAGTGATTTTTCCTGAAAAACTTGACGACTTTATTTGTTTGTAGGGAACCTTGAGGGAAATGCCAGATAATTTTGAAGCTCGTGTGGTATTCGGGAGATTATTTTTCCGTCCCAAATGTCGGCCAATAATTTCACAATTGAATTGAACCTGTCAGTTTGACGTCAACGACCAGAGAAAATTTTCAAAAAATTATCAGTATAATACCATGTAGGTTGTACCACGTGACGTCGAATGGTGCAATTCTATTGGTCGATATTTGGGTCGGAAAAATAATCAGTATAATACCACACCATGTAGGTTGTACCACGTGACGTCGAATGGTGCAATTCTATTGGTCGATATTTGGGTCGGAAAAATAATCACAAATATTCGTGATGACTATAATGGTTCATGGTTGTAACTTGTACCACCAAATTTTCGATGCGTACCTCATCTTAACCGCAATCTCTTCTATTTACGGTACATAAAGATCTATCTAACGGTTATTGTAAAACCTTCGTTTTGTAGTAATTATTGTTCTTTCACCTTACCGTTACATTGCATTTTATAGCGGTTTTATTAAAGGTATTGTTACCGTTAAATTTTTAAAGATAACTAGTACCTATGTAATGTGTTTAAAATGTTATTTGCACAGGTTATTTGATTTTGTTTTCTAAGCATTTATCAAAACAATATTCGAGCGTACCACCACCCTCAGTTATGTTTTGTTTTAATATAATATGGTTGACGGGAAGAGCTTTTTGGGTATGTTAAGTTTTTGGAAAATTTGTAAAAACATATACGTTTTTTCCTATTTCTAAGGGCGTATTCAGAAAGAAAGCTTGAAACTTATAAGCGCTTATAAGCGCTTATCGGCGCTTATAAGCGCTGGTAACCCGCGCAGGAAAATATATGAACATGCGCTTATAAGCGCTGATCGGCGCCGACAAGTTTGTTGAAACTTGTTGGAACTTGTCGGCGCCTATCAGCGCTTATAAGCGCATGTTCATATATTTTCCTGCGCGGGTAACCAGCGCTTATAAGCGCCGATAAGCGCTTATAAGCGCTTATAAGTTTCAAGCTTTCTTTCTGAATACGCCCTAAGGTTTAAAGCTAAGAACCCGGCGGAGGCCGCTCGCAACTGCAATTCGAAGCGAAGTCAAAATACGCTCGAATATTGTTGTCTCTGTTGCACAATTCCCGCCGGCCCCACGCTTGATGCGACAGCACGACGACCGATGAAAATTTGTGATTAATTTGAATGTATGCCGTAATACCAAAAATGATGAATGAAAACTCGATGCTTTTCCAATTTTTTTTGCATATTGTGTAACTTAACAATATAAGCCATGTTTCGAATTACATTATATTAAGAATATTGCCGTTTTTAATACAGAATTGATGAGTAGAAAACATATCATTTATACTTAAAAAATGTGAGAAATACAAATTGTTTACAATTCGTTGTATTTAAGTATTTTGCAATAAAAATCATTTGGGAACCTAGATAAATACTGTCTTATTCCAAATAACAGCACAATAAAGTGGAAATATGCTCAAACTGAAAATGATTTTGGTATTACGTTTGTATGGAAAAATTGTCGTCCGCCGGCCCCTTCTTTTTTTTATAAATGGCCAAAATGCTATATCATTACGCACCTACCTAACGTTTATTTTTTCAAGTCACCTACGATCATTGTAGTTAGTCATTAACATTATGAGTTAATGAATTCTACTCTATATTATAACTAGTAAACTAGATTAGTGAAGATTTTTATCTCTCAGGGCTGTGGACCTTCAAATAAATACACGTTTAACGGGTCATAACTCATATACCTTTATCTTAGCTTACAAGTAATTTTCCAATAACTATGACCGGATTTGTAAAAGGTTTTATTATAAATTTGATCACGTGTCAGAATTTCGCAAGAAGCTCAAGTGGCTACCTATACGCCTGCGTCGGAATGCTCACACTCTCCATCTCCTCTATTCCATACTTTTTCATCCCAGTACTCCCTCCTACTTGAAATCCAATTTCCATTACCTTGCTTCTGAATCCTATACTCTCCGATCCTCTAATAACTTTCTCCTCCGTTTTCCTGTGCATGGTAGTAAATTATTCGGTACATCGTTTACTGTATCGGGTATCCGTTTATGGAATGCCCTTCCTGAAACGATTCGTGGCGCCCAGACGATAAGATCTTTTAAAAAAATGCTTAAAGACTACTATCTATCTATATAAATATTAAATGTATGTTGTATATTATAATATGTATATTGCTGTATATTGTATAGTATGTATGTTGTCTATTTATAGTTAAGTATATATTGTAATCTTTGTATATATGTTTAGTAGGTTTATGTATTTTATATGTATATAAATAGATGTAATTTTAATATATTAATTTATGTTGTATTTATAAATTATGTGTGACGTTGTGCTTTATTTATTTATTTTATTTTTCTTTTTTTTTTTTTCTTCGAATTTATTATTTTAAATTAATTGGTTATTTGGCTTCCTAGCCTTTGGTATATTATGCTCTGTCCTTTACCTGAAGGTTGCCTGGCAGAGATGGCTTAGAGCCATAAGGCCGCCATTTGTACATTTTGAATGGTTTTGTTGTACTTTTATTTTATAAGACTGTTGTACAATAAAGAGTAAATAAATAAATAAATAAATAAATTACTAGCTGTGCCCCGCGGCTTTATTCTCATTGACTATTGATTGATCTATATACTCCGATTGATCTTAGCGTGATTATACATAGCTTATAGCTTTCCTCGATAAATGTACTATATAACAGTGAAATAATTTGTCAAAACGGACAAGTGGTTCCTGAGATAAGTGCGTTTAAGAAAACAAACAACCTCTTCAGCTTTATAATATTAGTATAGATAGGTACTTTATCGATCCCTTTTCTTAGTGTCATCTGAACATATTACCTATAACTACAACAGTCGAAATGAGGCTGCAATTTCCGACGATTGTATGGCAATAACCACGACCAAATAGCAGTCTAAAATAAAAAGAATGCCGTATGCTCATAAAATTATTAATTAATAATTAAACTATGCTTTACATTTATTTTAGCAACCTCAAAGAAATACTTGTATTCTTTTTTAATTGTTCGAATCGAAAAGAAAAAAAATTCATTACAATAAAGCTGGCCATACACGCTAGGGTGTACCTGACAGGTTTGCCTGTGCAGTTACGCCTGTCAGGTAAAGTTGAGTTGAGAAGAGGACATACACGGTTTTCGATCTTTGTTGTGTCGGAGAAAACACGTGCCATTGAGATTTTTGTTAATTAATTTGTTGAGAACACTCTTTTTTAGTGTAAACTGGTAGTGATAACCAAATCTGTGATTGTCTCTATATATATATATTGGGGTAAGCGTTTATTTACTAACTTTCCTCACCCATCATGAATCCTGATCCTCCCGACCCTGGTAAACCTCCTGACATCCAGGGTGAGGTGATAGAAGCGGAGCACACAAGTAATAAAAGACAACGGTCAGAGCCATCCGTTGCTGATACAGATATTATCCCGTCTAAAAGACACGTAACAGCTACTAACTACGCGATCGCATCCTCTCAAAGTTTATATGTGGATCCCATTTTATCTAATCCCTTTACATATTCCGACAATGACAGTGGTCCTTTTATTGTTTATGTGTCCCGTACAGAGGCCGATCCTGCGGCGGGTTTAACTATTAGGCCAATTAAATTTGGTTCATTCTTATACAATAATCGTGTAGCTAACATAGCCAAAGATGGAGTTAAAGCTATTGGGCGTAATAAAATTTCTGTACAGTTCAATACCGCTTGTGACGCAAATAATTTTATAAATTTCCCCCCTCTTAAAGATTCAAATTACCAAGCCTCCATTCCAACTTTTCACATCACTCGTATGGGCATTGTCAAAGGTGTCCCTACGGAGTGGTCTATGGAAGAATTTATCAGCCATGTGGATTTCCCAGGTGGAAGAGGCAAAATATTGAAAGCCAGACGGCTTAATAAAAAAATTAGAATAGATGGTGTTACTTCATGGTCACCATCTCAAACCGTTGTTTTGACCTTTCAGGGCCAAGTTCGCCCAGACAGAATTTACTGCCTTTTTAATTCCATGCCAGTAGAGGTATACCAATACCCTACAGTTCAATGCTTTAAATGCTGTCGGTTTGGACATGTACGCGATCAATGCCGCTCCAAGGAACGCTGTTTCAAATGTTCACAGGCCCACTTGGGTGACTCTTGTCCAACTCTAGAATCTGATGCAACATGCCTTCACTGTACTGGTAAGCATTATGCAACCGATAAGAAATGCCCTGAGCAATCCAGACAAAAGGCCATTAAGCAATTAATGGCATCCGAAGGGATATCATTTGAGGAGGCTTCTAAAGTCATCCCATCAACACGTAGGTCCTACGCTGAGAATACCCAGATTCAGAATACACTATCTGTGAACTCCCAAAGCCTCCCCTCTTCCCAATTTAACCCTCCTATCCAATCAACTCCTAATATTTCATATAGAAAAACTGTCACTCAGACCCCACGTTCCCGCGCCCCTCTTGGTAAGTCTTATGATAAGGCTGTACATCAATCTATCATCCGTGAACCCTCCTCCTCCCTTTCCAATGGTTGTGCTTTCCCTAATACAGGCTCTTCTCCTCCTTTTGATGAACATCTTCTTAATATGTGTATTGAAAATGGAATTATCGTCTTACTCTATCTTACTCGCAATTTTTCCTTATTTGCTCACCGTTTAGACCTACCCTGGACTACGACAAACATTTTAAGACCAAAATCAGCTCAATCGGCCCAGCCGTTCTCGAGTTTTAGCGAGACTAACGAACAGCAATTATTTAGATACCATTTTAAATATTTATAAAAATAAAAAAAAAACAAAGTCATCGGGGCTGCCATACCATCATTATCATATTATCATAATTTTAAAGATCGTCGGGAAGTTTGTAAAATTATTTATTCCTTTTCCTTCATTGCGTTGGGTTTTTTTTTAATTTTTAAACTTCGGTTTCTTATTTTCATGTAATATTTTCAAGTGAGCGAGACCTACCTTTACCTCCATAATACATTCCTACATCATATTGATATCTATAAGTTTGTTGCTCCTTGACATCTTTTAAGTTGGGCCGTAACCGTGCACAAATTGTAATGGACCACAGTGGCAAAAGAAGTGGTATATTTAAGAAAAAAATTGCCAAGCGCCGCGCCAGGCCTATGTGGCTTTGAGTAGAATTCAAAATTTCCAGGGTGTGGCTATCCTCTCGCTCCCATATCCCCCTCTTCTTTCACAGACTTTCAACCTTTCCATCCCTAGTAAATGGCAGAACCGATTTTGATGTAAACCATATTATCTAATTGTACCTATATGTACACGACATATCCTGTCGTTTGATGCTCCATTTGGTTTATTTACCTAACCACTGTCACTCCTAAAGTGTAATAAACGGATGAACCGATTTCGATAAAACATTACTAATTGTAATTCACACGTTGCTCTTTCATATTTTGATATGCCGCTTGAGATATTATTTGACCACATTCGATTATTTTTCATTCCCACTTTTACCGCTGTAATCTGTGCTGTAATCTAATAAATGGAAAAACCGATTTGGATAAAAATAGAACTATAACTGTACTTCACCCGTTATGCACTTTCATTTGATATGTCACTTAGGTATACTTGAAAACAATCGTTTCTTTCATTCCAACTTTTACCCATATATAGTAAATGGATGAACCGATTTTGATTAAATATGTCCAATTATACTTTACACGTCATGCACTTTCATTTCATATGTCACTTGAGTCAAAATTCATTTTTTTATTACTTACCTAAAACTTTTATACCGTATATCAAATAAATGGATGAACCGATTTTGATAAAATTTGACTTATTGTTACTGATAGGTCGTTCACTTTCATTTAATATATCACTAAAGTATATTCGATAACTTTAGTTATTTTCATTCCTACTTTTACCTCTTTAAGTATACCTAGGTATAATAAATGGATTAACCTATTTTGATACAGTTTATCTAAGAACCAGCGTCGGAAAATATGCTGCCTAACAAAAAAACCGCATCTAATTACCTGCTAGCGAGCTACGGTGGCACAAACAGATACACACACAGACACACATAGCGGTCAAACACTTATCACCCATCTTTTTGCGTCGGGGGTTAAAAATATTATAATACGACATAATTTAAAGGACATTTTATGTATAAAATTTACCTAAAAATAAGCATAATTTTAATTTGACCCCTCCCCCCCTACTACCTCAGCTTACCCCCCCACCCCCACCCCACCCTTGGGGACTTTCGATATGATCACCTGGACATTTTATAGAAATAACTGTAGCGTATAACAGATAACTTACGTTTTATCGTACACTGTATAATAGTGTACCATAGAATGTTCGCCGTGAATACTTAAATGGTCATAACTTTTTTATTTATAAACCGATTGACATGAAATAAACACTAAATGTTAAATGAAGATTACCACAATATATTAGTGAAAACCGCATTTAAATCGGATAAGCCGTTTCTGAGATTAGCGTGTTCAAACATACAGACAAACAGACAAACGGACAAACAGACAAACAGACAAAAAAAATTTTAACGACAGTTTTGGGTTTGGGATCGATTTAGTAATAACCCCTGCTAATTTTTTTTTACATATTTTCATTGTACAGACTTTTCTAGAATTTTATTATATGTATTGATGATAAGAAAGTTGCAGCACGCGCTAAACGGATGCTTTTAAAAAAGGAGAAACAGGGCTGGATTCGATTCTGTGAGAACTTATCTCCCAAAACACCACCATCACTGATGTGGAATAGTATTCGGCGTTTCCGTGGAGCTTTAAATGATAAAAATAGAATATCCAACTATTCAGATATTTGGCTTGATGATTTTATTGACAAACTATCCCCACCATTTGTTCCCTCTTTTGACCATTTTCCTTGTCCTCCCCATAATATAGTATCGCACGACAGTATGGATTGCCCATTCACCTTGCAAGAACTTATTACGGTTCTTGACGGCTTAAAAGACTCATCCCCTGGGGTTGATGGTATACCATATTCTTTTCTTTGCAAATCTGGCGATCAGACTAAATCTTATTTTCTAAATTTAATTAATATCTTCTTTTTACACGCTATCATTCCCGATTCTTGGAAAACACAGCTTATTATCCCTATTCCTAAACCCGGCAAGGATCCTCTTAGCCCCAATTCCTATAGACCAATCGCACTGTCTTCTAACTTAGCCAAAATCTCTGAACACCTTATTAAAAATCGCCTGGAGTGGCTAGTCGAAAATAGGGGCCTCCTATCTAGTTCTCAATTTGGCTTTAGAAAAGGCTTAAGTGTGCTGGATAGTCTTAGTATTTTAACCACTGACATACGCTCCTCTTTTCACAACAAACAGTACCTAGTGGGTGTATTTTTGGATGTAGTTTCAGCGTACGATAATGTTCTTCTTCCAGTGCTCAGACAGAAAATGTTACAGCTGAGTTTGCCTGAGAGGATGATACATTTCATCTTCAACTTATTAATGTTGAGGACAATACAGGTACGCTCTTCTAAAGATACATCTACTAGACTTATATTCAAGGGACTCCCTCAGGGTTCCGTTTTGAGTCCATTACTATATTCTATCTACACCTGGGATTTGGATAAAGCTATCCCATCATATTGTAGTGTTTTGCAATACGCAGATGATATAGCGCTATATGCTTCGTCAGAGAATATGGATGTGATTACCTTCAGACTTAACAGTGCTTTAGCTTATCTGGAGAATTGGATGAACAATCACGGCTTGTCACTATCGCCCGGCAAAAGCAATGTAGTTGTGTTCACAAAAAAACGTTTGATACCACAGCCAGTTATACTACTTGAAAACTCCTCAATCCCGGTAGTCAACAAGATTAAATTTCTAGGGGTGGTGCTTGACCAAAAGTTGAATGGTATGGCTCACACTAACTACATTTCTCATAAGTGCGAGAAGGGTATCAATGTTTTACGCTCCTTATCTGGTGTTTGGTGGGGATCTCATCCATATTGTCAAAAACTAGTATATAATGCTATCATTCGGAGTCATTTGGATTATGCGTCGTTCATATTAGATCCTTGTAATAAGACAGCTATAGTAAAATTGGATAGAATTCAATACAAATGTCTGCGAATCATTATAGGGGCTATGAAGTCTACCCCAGCCAATGCCCTCCAGGTGGAATGTGTTGACCCTCCCTTACCTCTCCGCCGGCAATATCTGGCAGACAAATATTTCTTTCGGCTTATTCAATTATCCTCCCATCCCCTTCTCCCTAAAATCCGTAATCTCCTTCACATGCTCACCTTAAATAATCTCCGTCGTCCATCTGATTTTCCATGCCTACTTAAAAGTCTTATTAAATTTAATCGCCTCCCGGATCCAACATGCCAATTTAGTATCCATCCTTTATATTCAACTCCGTTTCATGCTCTAGTTTTTAACCCCAACCTTAGTTTGAGTTGTGGTATTCAAAAATATGCTCCCGACTCTAATGTTGCTTTTAATTTTCTGGTTGCCTCTCACTGGCGTGGTTATAATCTTTTTTTCACGGATGCATCAAAAGTGGCAAAACATCTTGCTGTAGGGGTTGCTGTATGGCACCATAATTCTAACACTATTTTACAATTTAAATGTCCCCCTCAATCCTCTGTTTTCACAGGTGAAGCCACAGCTATCCTGGAGGCTCTGAATTTTATCAACTCTCATAATCTCCAAAATTCTGTAATCTTTTCAGACTCTCTCAGCTGCCTTCAGACTATTACTTCTAACCCTTTCCGTTCTAAGTCTAAATTTCCTATTATCTTTCTTATTAAATCTACACTTTATGACTGTTTCAGGAAAGGACTTCAAGTAGATCTAGTACATATTCCTAGCCATTCTGGTATTATAGGCAATGAGAAAGCTGACGTTTTGGCTAAATCAGCCATCCAACATGGTACTCTCGAACATTACTACAATTATGCCCATGATCTCTCTTCTCTTTCTATGGATCGTTTGGATTATACATGGAACAGTCAGTGGAAAAATTCTACTAAAGGGAAATTTTATAGAGATATCCAACCCTCAATTCCATGTAAGCCCTGGTTCTTCCGTTTCCCTAATATAGACAAGCCTACTGTTTCCACCATTTGCCGCCTTCGTTTAGGTCACAATACCACTCCTACCCATTTATTTAAAATTCATGTCCGTGACCATTCTATCTGTGAGTGTGGTATAGACGAGGGAAGTTATGATCATTTATTCTTTGTTTGCCCAAAGCTTCGTACCTCACTTCTGGATATCCTCCCCCCAGATGTTCCCCTCCCTACTAATTTTAAGTGTTTACTTTGTCTTGTCCCTACCTCATTTGTCAATATCCTATCAAAATTTATCAATTTTAACAATCTAAAATTTTGAACTCCATCCAAGTACCTATATCTATTTTATGTTGTGCTTTTGTGATGTGTTGTGTTGTCTATAACTAATATTTGTTCTTTGTCAGGTTATACAGCTCCATGTAAGAAATCTATGAGTAAACAAAACTGAACCATCTCAATCGTGATTTTTCCTTAGCACAGAGTATGCTTAACATGAGCATTAACTTAAACTGACCATCCGTTCAAAACTTGACATTGGCAGAATCCGTCCTCACTGGGATCGGGAGTTGCCATTTGCTAAAAAGAAGAAGAAGAAGAAGAAGAAGAAGGACATACACGCAGCGGTAAACCTGCACAAACTCTCATTTGAAACCATGCCCTCGGCCGCGGCGCTTGATATCGACGCAGTAGCTTTAATTGATTTATTATTTATTTTATTGAAGAAAAAGAAATATAAACGAAGATACCGTGAACGATGGTGCAAATCATGGTTATTGCAAAGTTATTGTTATTATACTCTCATGTGAACTTGTTGAAAGAATTGATATTTGAGCCGAATGATTTTCGCAACTATCTACGATGAAAAGACGTATCTCAAACTATTAGCAGCTATGACTCCTTTACACATATGCACGTGTTTCCCTGCTAGCACTCACTGGACAACTGACGACTACGTCGAACCGCCCCATACACGCTCAGGTTTGCCTGCACAGTTAAACTGCACAGGTATACCCACGCGTAAAAAATATCAATTTTCATATTTTTTCTGTCGCCTGAACAGGTGTGAAAACTTGCACAGTTCTGTAACATACACGCTCCGGTTAACCTGAACAGGTGACCTGTACAGGCAAACCTGTCAGGTACACCCTAGCGTGTATGGCCAGCTGAAAGGCAATAATAGATGTGAAAACTGAAAATACTCTATAGATAAGCGATCAAAAGTCGAAGAAATATCAACGCCAGTAATAAGTAAATATCCCTGCATGTTTTCGCTCCTTGATTATTCATGTTGTACCTATTCTACGTAATCGTTTTAGTATTTTAGTGTTAAGCTACATGTGTACATACAAAAAATGGAAAATGCTTAGTCAATTAAGGTTAAAGTTTGAAACGACACACAGAAACAAGCATCGTCTAAGATAGTTACATCTATTTTCCTAATTTTCTATCTATGTGTCGAAAATCTATAGCGAAAAAGTATGGCAAGCTTTTAGATGTGAACCATTTCATCAACATCATCACATCATGTTCCCACTGCTGGGACACAGGCCTCCTATGAAGGTACAGGCCATAATCCACCACGCTGGCCAAGTGCGTGTTGGTGGATGTCACAATATGTCGTCGAACCATTCAAAAGCAAATAACTACGTAATATTTTAGTACAATTTTTCGCTATTAAATAAATATTTCGCTATCTCTCCATGATTTTACTTTGACGTCATTAATCAAATTATCTTTTATATCGCATAATTATGTAATAGAATTTTCCTTATCTTTATGATTTCTATTACCTGATAATGCGTGAAAATAATAAGCGAATGATATTAGTGGATTAACTGGATATAACGAGCAATAGGCAATTATTTATTAAGAATCTAAAAATGTAAAAATTTTGAATTTTTAAAAAAATTAAAATTTAAAACATTTCGATCTCGAGGCGGGAATCGAACTCTTGTCTTTCGCCTTGCCGGGGTGGCCTGACATCTTGAAGCCACTCTTGATCCCGCCAGAGCAATCGAATTTACATTTATTCAAACTACTATTAAATATTATGTATAAATGAAAACAACTGAAGATTAAAATATCATTATTTTTTGTTAGACACTGGTTTCATGATTGTCTAAGCCATTCTAATAGATTAGGAGGTACAGGATATATTGGATAAATTCAAAATACGCTCAAACCCAAGTAACTAGTAGTACAAGAGACAAAATTAATTCAGCTTTTTTTAAATAAACAACAAAAAACTATGACTCAAAATAAGGATTTAAAAAAATTCTCTCATGACATTTAAAAAATATATATCCATTCTTTTTTGTTTATGTTTATTAGATAGGCCATAGATAAATAAATAATGCAATTAAATAAAACTGCTTGGAATAGAATTCATTTTTATTTAATATGTAAAATTACCTTACAATAATTATAATAATAAACATGCAATTTATACAAATTAAGTATGTTTAGGTGCAAGTAATTGTCATAGTTGTCATATCATGACATTATTTATCTTTACCTAATCTAGCTGTAGCCCGCGGTTTCAGTCATCATTTTATATTAACAATATATTGACTGGGATTCAACCTTATACATATTTTTGAATTATACCAGCTGATAAACAAAATGCTGTAATTAGCATTGAAATACAAAAAAAAACAAAAAGCCATAACCTTTGATCCTTACACAATCTTTTTGATTTTCTTGTTGAATATAAAATTGTGCTTTAAAAAGCACATCACGTAAGATTAAGGACTTATGAACAAGATTAACTTAAAAATCTAAAATAAAAGCATTTTGAGCATCACGTACGAAGGTATATTATACAGGATGTCCCACCGTCAGTATACTAGGCTCAAAGAAGTATATAGTTTTGCATATGGTGAGTACGTAAAAAAATACTTATAAAATTCCAGAAGCATTTTTTTTTCAAATAGATGAATTCTTAAAACTTTATGTGTACACCCCTAACAGGCAACCCGCCCTATTTTGCCACCCGCACGTGAGCTATCGTTTAAGATTATGTTTTCATAGACAAAATGCTCACATTAGCGAAGCCGTATATGCGGGCTGCGTGAAACTAGACAAGAAAACATGGTTTTGTAGGAAAAAATAGGAAATTTTATCGACTCAATTTTGTTGTCTTGGTATTTTTTACGTGATCTGTGTATGAAAACTACAAGCCCCTTCGCGCTTAGTATATCAATAGTGGGACACCCTATATATGTACAATGTAATAGTTGCACAAACATTATCTTCCGTAAATAATTGTATTTAATTGCCAATTAGATATATGCTATATACAATGTATATTATACATAGTTAAGCTCTTATATACACACTGTGATGTTAGATAACAAAAAAAAATACATATCTTTTATTAAAATATTATTGTAAGCTGGCAAGTTGCCTTGGCATACAATTTTGTAAGGATTTCTTGAGGTTTCGCATTTTTTATGACAATATATATTACTGTTCACATAATATTTGGACCCATTTATGCAAACAGGGAGCAACCCACAACGAATCTGTTCGTCAGAGTTTGCAAATCGTATGCGGTGTAAAATTTGGAGAAAAAAAGTTGTTAGGCGTGTGTATCATATTGAATACCATATAATATATATATATATATATATATATATATATAACATTTAACAATGTTATATATATATATATATATATAACATTTATTGTATTATATTTATAACGTTTATAATTTTGTACATTTATGGCTCATACCTATAGGCTCCTAAGGTGCAGTTTAGCAGTAGTCAGTGGATTACTGATTTGATTATAAGATTGTATTTATTTATTTCAAAAACGTCAGTTCTAACTAATATTAGGTAATTCTAATATTAGGTATATTTTTTATAATATTGCGTGTATTTTTTTCTAAAAAAAAAACTGTAAAAAATATTTACATTACATTTCTAATCAAGAATTGGATCATGTTCGTAACCACTATTCAACAACACACACACATCATTACTGGCATCCTATTATCAAATCCGTGACGTCACCCGGACCCAGAACTCCGGTATCGTGGTGATGATGCCCTGGATCCTCTTGGCTGGTTTCTTCAAGGGTCTACCATCAGCTGTGGACACGTGGAACGCTTGCATGAACACAGAGAACACCAGAAACATGCCTTGTCTAGCGTAAGTTTCACCCGCGCAGAGCCTTCTTCCTAGAATTTTTAAATTTTTACTTTTTAGATTAAGAAAAAATGGTATTTAATTTTTAGATTTGTAGCATTCAAATTCTCGTTTTAAAAACATTGTAAAATGATTTTTTTAAATAAAAAATAAAGTTCGATTACGAGACGGAAATTAAAAAAATCTCAAGGAAAATTGTGATTTATGATCTATCCTTTACTTATTATGAAGAACGTTGTAAGAAGTTTCTTATAATTTAAGTTTACATTTTTTCATAAGCCTGGTTTTTTCCATGACAGTTTTCTTGCGACAAAGCTGATACTAATTGAATCATGCCAATCTTTATTTTTTTGAACCAACCAGTCCGCCATTTGTTTATCAGTCATCACAACCATCGAGCTTCTTTTGTTCTATTTAGGAGTTGGAATTTAGACCCTTGAACAAAGACCAACTTATACCTACTGGGTCAAGAGTAGGTACAATTATTATGTCTCAGTACTCAATTTTAAACTGATTCTGATGGTTGAACTGCTTTTGCGTGAAATAGTAACAAATATCCGTTTTATTTATTTATTTCTTTCTAAAGATATTACAAAGTGGAGACATGGGGAAGGACTTACAACATTTTTCATGAAGACAAAATGATTGTTTGTAGTTAAGTCCTCCTAATATTATAAATGCGAAAGTTTGTGAGGATGTGTGTGTGTGTGTGTGTGTGTGTGTTTGTTACTCTTTCACGCAAATACTACTGAACCGATTACAATGATATTAAGCACACATATAGAGGGTAACTTGGATTAACACATAGGATAGATTTTATCCCAGAAATCCCACGGGAACGGGAACTATGCGGGTTTTTCTTTGAAAACGCGGGCGAAGCCGCGGGCGGAAAGCTAGTTTTTATATAAATTGAACGAGTACTATTTTACAGATTTTAAATTCAATGACTCACGTCAACTCCCAATAAAAAAATAAACAAATAAAAGAAAAAGTTGTTAGGCTTGTCCGATATACAATGACGGACATTGCCACAGTATTACAATATCTATACAGTACGGAAGCGAATGTACTTGTGCAGAGAAACGGAGGGGAACTGGCGGGGGGTCGGGTGACGCGGGCCGCGTAAGGCAAACACGCTTAGTTTGCCTTACCTAGCGCGAAAGGACGACGCAGTCGTATTTTTTGTGTAATAATTTTATTATACACTAGCAGTCCGCCCCGGCTTCGCCCGTGGTACATATTTACGTTTTCTCTACGTAAGAACCATCCTCGTACTTCAAGGAATATAATAAAAAAAGAATTAACGAAATCGGTTCAGCCGTTCTAAAGTTATGCGCTTACCAACACATTTTGGGATTCATTTTTATATTATTTTATTATACACTAGCGGTCCGCCCCGGCTTCGCCCGTGGTATTAACGTTTTCTCTACATAAGAACCATCCTCGTACTTCAAGGAATATAATAAAAAAAGAATTATCGAAATCGGTTCAGCCGTTCACACGTGATGCCGTGACAACGCGAAACGGGTGCGGACCCGCAGCCTTTTTATAGCTCCCGCCGCGAAGCGCGTCGAACGCGGCAACTGATACACAAAAATAATCCTTATGGCATGATTCTGTATTCACGCGCGATGACTTACAGCGTATTTCATGTATAACTTTGGTGTTTCTACACCGATTTACATGATTCTTTTTTTATTGCATAGGTAATAATGTTAACTTTTTTAATTAGGGATGAATGAGAGTGTTGTAAACGTAAGAGTAGACAAATATAATCAGAAATCTCCGAATTGCTAAGCTATTGAAGTTTCACGTGTTATTGTGAGTCAATTTTAAAAGATAGACATAATAATATGCTGTCTAGGAATTTATTTTTATATAATAATAATAATTTAAGAACATTTGTGTCGTACATGATTTCTATGTAGCTTTAACCATTAAGGCTGCACACGCGACGGAAGCTTAAAAAATGGAGTAACTTCTCCCGTTTTCCCCATATTTCCCTTCACTGCTCTGCTCATATTGATCGTAGCGTATTAAAAAGTATACTATAACCTGCCCAGGAGTATGAAGAATAATTGTGCCAAATTTCGTTAAAATCCGTCGTGTAGTTTTTATTTCTATAACGAATATACAGACAGACAGACAGACAGACAGACAGACAGACAGACAGACAGACAAAAATTTTACTGATTGCATTTTTGGCATCAGTAGCGATCCCTTATCACCCCTTCATAGTTTTTTTTAAATATATTTCATGTACAGAATTGGCCTCTCTACAGATTTATTATAAGTATAGATAGGTACATATATTCTATTATGGCGCGCACAAACCGTTCCGTTTACGGATGTAAATCTACATTGAAATCCCAGAAGGAAACAATATTTCAGAAAGATTGTATTAATTGTATCTGTTGAATTAAAATCAAAGCTATGTCATATGTTGTCCTCATTATTTTCTAATCAGATTGTACATCCCAATGCGAATGCATTACTTAGTTAAATGTTATAATATACAATTAAGAGCATCCAAAAATAAAGTGTCCACGTAAATAATATTTAGCAGTGCAATATCTGTAATTATATATTTATGAACAAATAATTACATCAGATTTAATAATCGCAATTATTTTGAATGTACATATGAATAAATGATTTCATCATAATATTAATAATCACAATTGTTTTATTTCCCATTTGTTGCAACCCTAGCGTATTTTCGTGTGGCAGCGTAAGTACCTACGCTGACGGCGGCATCGCGCGACATCAAAGGCGTTTCCTTACTGTAGGAAATAATATTGTAATACTGTGCATTGACCTTTTTTAAAGCGAACCCGGTCACTAAAGCATTGTTATTTTCCAATAGCCTTCCTCTAAAGCAGTCTTTCCCAACGTGGGCGATAACGCCCCCTTGTGGGCGCTGCAGGCCTAAAGGGGGGCGGTAAGAGACCCAGAAAAAAAAGGGGGCGTTGTGTAGGGCTTTGGGGTCGATTTATAATTTCATCTACCTAGCTAGGAAGACTTTTAGACGCCGACTGAGCTCTCGACTTCGAGAGTCGACATCTTGTGAACATCAACTAATATTAATTATTAAGATATAGCTCAAACTCGGTTCGATATAATAGACCGCGGACAATCATGTTTTAACAAGTTTTTGTTAAATAATCCGATTTGTACATTCCTGTATCAATCGGCTGGTTCTATAATACTTGTTCTTGCTTGTCGAGTACGATTGGGCGTCGAATGAGATAAACGAGTTTAAGCACGTTTGTCTTATTCCTGTTGGTGCGTGCTGCTTATGCAATCCTATATAAACGACGTAAATTTATTTTATTTTCATTTGCGGTTTCGCGCATAATAGATAAGCAGTACTTGATTTCAACACTTACGTATTTCTCAAAACAAAACAATGTCGGAAGTAAAAAAGAAGAGACGGCAATACTCTGCGGAATATATTAAATTCGGATTTATTGAAAATCCCACAAACCCGTCGTCGCCTTTGTGTCTTCTATGTCTAAAAACATTTTCGAACGAAGCAATGAAGCCTTCAAGACTGCAAGATAATTTGAATAAAATGCATCCAGATAAGAAAGACAAGAATGTAGCATATTTTCAAGACCTAGAGAAGAAGCATAATACTCAGCCAAGTGTATCAAAACTATTTTCGGCGGCTGCTCAGCAAGATGACGACGGACTTCGAGCTTCGTACAATATCTCTTTGTCAATTGCTCAAAAAAGGCAAACCACACAACATCGGAGAAGAGTTAATATTGCCAGCTATAAAGGAAGTAATAACTGCTGTGCTTCATAAACCGGCCGCAGATATTATCCGAAAAATTCCTTTGAGTAATAATTCTGTGCAAAGACGAATTGATGAAATGGCTGAAAACATTGAAGAATCATTGTGCAATCATCTGAGGACTAGTCAATTCTCAATTCAGCTCGATGAGTCCACTTTACCAACTAATGAAGCGTTGTTGCTATCTTACGGGAGGTTTATTAAAGATGAGAAAATATGTGAAGAACTATTGTTTGCCAGAAATTTGGGGACAGATACAAAAGGCGAAACCAAATTCAATACATTGGAAAAGTTTTGTGAAGAGAAAAAGATTCCTTTGAAAAATATTATATCAGTTGCTACGGATGGCGCTCCGGCTATGACAGGGCGCCATAAAGGCTTCATAGCATACTTAAAGAATAAAATTCCAGATGTCCTTGCTATACATTGCGTTATTCATAGACAACATTTGGTTGCTAGAAACTTAAGTGAACGACTATTTCAATCACTGCAATATGTCATCAAAGCAGTCAATAAAATCCGTAGCAGCTCTTTGAATGATAGATTATTTCATCAACTTTGTGCTACTAATGACGAAGATTTCAACCGTTTGTTGCTTCATACTGAAGTTCGTTGGCTGTCAAGAGGCAATTGTCTGATGCGATTTTACAACCTGTTTGACTCTGTGATAGAGTTCTTGGAAACTAAAGATACAGAACTGCGCAACAAGCTCATAACATCAAAGAATGATATAGCTTACATGACAGACCTGTATAAATTGTTCAACGACATGAACCTCCAACTGCAAGGCGATGAACTAAATTTAATTAAAACAAAAAATGTCGTTGCTGCTTTCGCAGCCAAACTGCTTCTGCACAAAAAGAATATGGGCAGACGTGAGTTTCACAATTTTCCGAATTTATCGGTATTCTGCAGTAACGACGACTTGTTTGCCTACTGCCAACATTTGGAAAACCTCCACATTGACTTCACCGAACGATACCAGGACATTTTAAACTTGGAAATACCAGACTGGGTGTTGGATCCGTTTTCAAATGTCAACACAGCAATGTCACCTCAGCTGGAAGAAGAACTTATAGAATTGACAACAAACGAAGAAACAAAAATCAAGTTCAAAAATGGATATCAAGAATTTTGGCTACAAAAACCGATCCCGCAATTGTACCCTGGATTGTGGTCAATTGTTCAACGATTCTTGATAGCATTCCCATCGTCATATTTGTGTGAACGTGGATTTAGTGCTGTGGCAACGCTGCTTATTAAAAAGAGAAATCGTTTGCGTGTTACCGAACGTGGCGACATGCGGCTGTTTTTGAGTAAATTGGAACCTGATATCAACAAACTTATTGAACAGCATCAGATTCAACCTTCACATTAGTTTTTATATAAGAATTGATTATGTTTGTTTTATTTTCAATAAAAGATACTCTGTCCGAATACTATAAAATTGCGTTTCAATAATCAGTTATAAGTACTTAGCGGTTTTTAAGTATGTTTAAAAAGGGGGGCGTTAAAAAATAATTTATTCTTAAAGTGGGCAGTAGACAAAAAAAGGTTGGGAACCCCTGCTCTAAAGGTTTCGACTTTCGAGTAATATTCCTTTTTGGTAATACTATTTTTTTGACTAATAAACCCTTTTCTATTACACTGTATTAGGCACTAATCTCACAGTTTCAAAATATAATGAAAGTTTGTAATTATGGATGGATGATGTTTGTTACTCTTTCACGTGAAAATTTCTTTACATAGCTATCTATCACCGAAAGAATTTATCAAATCGGACCAGTAGTTCCTGAGATTAGCGCGTTCAAACAAACAAAGAAACTCTTCAGCTTTATAATATTAGTATAGATTTAATAATGATTAAATCTGCTGAAGGAACGAGGCTTATTCCTCTGCAAGGTCATTCCAAAATGTATTGTTTTTGTTTTAGTTTTTATATTCTACGTTTGCGTACGAATAAAAAAAACTACTTGAAAACTATCGTCTATCATTGTGTATTAATAATCTAACATAACTACAGATCGAGAATAAAATTTTCAAAGATCATTCAATTTTTTCTTTAGTCGTTTGCGAAAATTTATGAACAAAAACAAAAAAAATATATATATTTTTTATTTCATTTTTTTTAATAAGCTAGAGAGGTAGACGTCATATTATTGCATTTTTGGTGAAATAATATTTTGTACCTAACTAGTTAATCTGAGCAAAAAATATACACTTAAAAAATACATTGGGTGTCTCTCTGTTTTCTTTCAATGTAATCATCTAACGTGTTTCGCATGGCAATAGATTAGTTATTAGGCGTTACTAGATACACATATTATTAGCTTTCAATACCTATAAACTGGGTCAGTTATTGCATATGTAACAAACGAATTACTTCTGTACTATACAGGGTGTAATCGTTAAGTGTGCACAGGCGATTATTCCGTAACTATTGCAGATATCAAAAAACTTTAAACTGATATCGAAAGTACTTAACCTACTGAGTAAAATGGCCATAATACATTTTTAAAAAAATAACGATAAATATCTAAAAAAATAACTTTAAACCCTCCCATACATTTAGTATGAGATATGAATATCCCATGTACACTTAATATGAAAGATTTTAGCTTTTTCTTTCTTTTTTGGTTTTCTGCTATAATTACTTGGAAAATTTGAAGGGAAGTTCATTTAGAAACTGTAAATAGAGCTCCTCATTGTATTGCACAATGAGGACGTCACTTCGAAAATTTGCTATGAATACAAAATGTATGGGAAATAAATTGTATGGGAGCGTTTAATGTAACATTTTTGGATATTTCTCGTTTTATTTTTAAAAAATTTTTACGGCCATTTTACTCAGTAGGTTAAGTACTTTCGATATCAGTTTAAAGTTTTTTGATATCTGTAATAGTTACGGAATAATCGCCTGTGCACACTTAACGATTACACCCTGTATACTTATGTACTATAATACAACTTATGTAAATAAAAATTGAAATGTATGTTCGTCAAATACAATCATACGTCTGTATAAACAAACAATAGTAATTAGATTTTCTTAATCGATCCAACCGAAGATCTAATAAAGTAAGAATTATTTATTTGTGCCTAATGGTTTTGTAAGTCCGTCCGTACAGTCTTAATCGATAAAGGTGGTCCTCTAAAGTCTATACACTCTATACATAATACATACCTGCTCCAAAAGGCAGTGCCTTATCGGAGTTTACTTGCAGTTTTCCATCAACGATATACCTCTCTGGTCTAAAGTTTTCCGGGTCGCCCCAAATTTTTTTATCCATATGTAGACTTAGAAGATTAACAGACACTGAAGTATCCTGAAACATAAACAATTATTATTAATAAAAAAAACGAGTGTGCCGAGCACACGCGTCAGAAGTGAAACTTCTTTAGCAAGAATCAAAGATACCAAAATCGTCGCCTTACTGCATCACGAGACGGTATTGTCATGACGCGACCTTGAAATTTTACTCGCTTAAATAAGTAAAAACTAAAAATTTGAATCCATTATAATATTTTTTCTAAGATCAAGTTATGTTATATTGCCACTCTAAATATTAAATTGTTCTTAGAGTTCCTAAACTTTTATGTGACGCAAAGAGGCTTTGACACTAAAATAGTACTTGACATCAAGTAGTTTCAGTTTTTATGAGGTTTCTGTGCCAAGTGCTATCAAGAGACTTGGATTACTGAAAATTCAGTTTTATGAGTATAACTAGCGGTCCGCCCCGGCTTCGCCCGTGGTACATATTTCGCAATAAAAGGTAGCCTATGTTCTTTCTCAGGGTCTAAAGATTATCTGTACCAAATTTCATCAAAATCGGTCCAGTAGTTTATGCGTGAAAACCATACATACATACATATTACATACATACAAACTTTTCCTCTTTATAATATCACTACATAGTATAAAACAAAGTCGCTTTCTCTGTCCCTATGTCCCTATGTCCCTATATCCCTATATCCCTTTGTACGCTTAAATCTTTGTAACTACGCAACGGATTTTGATGCGGTTTTTTTTAAAAGATAGAGTGATTCAAGAGGAAGGTTTATATGTATAATAACATCCATTAAGTACTGTTATTTTTGAGGTTTCTAATGTGATGTCGTAAATACATAATTACATTTTTTCCGCTTACATTGCAAACGCAGGCTGAACCCTACGAGTTTTATCAAAATAATGTACTAAGTAGGTATTGTACACATTGAAAAGGTCTACAGAAAAGTCCGCGATGGTATATGTCTATCTCTTATGGATAACCCACAATAACTTTTTTTTGTCATTTACTTTTTACGACAAATAATGGTTAATTTTCGAAGCGATTTTAACCAATACAGCATTAATCCTTAACCAATTAGATACCTTGAATACATTGTTCATTTAATATAGATCTATATGGCCCTTTACACCGTATGATTTAAGTGAATATTTTCGAAGATATTACAGATTTAAAAATTGCGGGACGTAGCGTACTGGCCGGCCGCCATTGCACCCGTGCGAAGCCGGGGCGGGTCGTTAGTTAGTATATAAAATATATAGCCGGGCGGCCGCGCCGGCCGGCCGGTACCGCCGCAAACGCTACGTCTCGCAATTTTTAAATCTGTAAAACATTGACATTTAATCACGTATATAAACAACTTTTGAAGGAATCAACGCTTTTCGACATAATATTGTCAAGGCTAGGTTATTTATTGACTTGTGGAATACAACCGTAATTGTAACGGAATTGTTGAATTTATTCATTTACTAGGTTTCCGCCCGCGGCTTCGCCCGCGCTGTCAAAGAAAAACCCGCATAGTTCCCGTTCCCGTGGGATTTCCGGGATTGCGTCATTTTCCCGGGATAAAAAGTAGCCTATGTCCTTTCTCGGGTATCAAAATATCTCCATACCAAATTTCTTGAAAATTGGTTCTGTAGTTTAGGCGTGATTGAGTAACAGACAGACAGACAGAGTTACTTTCGTATTTATAATATTAGTATGGATTGTTCCATTGTTATAATAAAATAAATATTATTTATGCACGTATTATCTTAATCTTAATACTAATATAAAGGCGAAAGTTTGTAAGTATGGATGTATGGATGTATGGATGTATGGATGTTTGTTACTCTTTCACGTAAAAACTACTGAACCGATTACAATGAAATTTAGCACACATATAGAGGGTAACTTGGATTAACACATAGGATAGGTTTTATCCCGGAAAGCCCACGGGAACGGGAACTATGCGGGTTTTCCTTTGAAAACGCGGGCGAAGCCGCGGGCGGAAATCTAGTAGTGTATAATTTATACTTATATCCTGAGCTTTGGTATATCGTTATTGCTTAATAAACTCAAACTCAAACATTTATTTATTCAATTAGACTTCTAGAAGCACTTTTGAATTGTCATTACATATTTTTAACATTTACCACCAATTCGGAAAGCAGTATCTATGGAGAAGAATCGGCAAGAAACTCCATAGTAATTAAACTCCATAATAATTAAAACGTTTCGATCTGAATATTAAATGTCCATCGCTTCACCACGAAAATGAAGTCAGTAAAAGATGGAATAAAGCAGAATCATTCATAGACTATGTAAATTCCTAAAATATGAATTGGTCAGTACATTAAATAAAAGTAAGTCTAGGTCGTTTACCTTTGGTATATCAAAGCCTTCTAGTTTTGTATCGACCATGGCTCTGTGGGCCACTCCTAGCGGGACCAATGTTTCGAACCGCAGCATCTCACGAAGACACGCCTCTGTGTATGGCATTCTAGAAACAAATTTATTACAATACAAATAAGGTAATTGTTCTGTTTACAAAACTTCAGTAACAAAATAAGGATTGTGCATGGAAATTAAATATTCTCACATCAGTTAAAAATGTAAACATTAAAATAATCAATGCAAGTGCATTATCAATTCTCCAACTTACTAAACGTGGTAATAAAAGTCTTTTTTAAAAACAGTTCTGAGTCAAGAACACTTGACCTTATTGGATATATATGAAATGGTAAGTACACTAAAATAACGAAGCGAAATCAGAAAGCAAATCGAAGTGCGATATATTCTTCCCTATAATAACACATATAAATTCAATGCATTTATGTAAATAAGTGTGAAAGACCTTTTGTTCATTCAACTTTACTTCAATGCCGTATTATTGCTCTTTGCAAAATAACTATTAAATAATTACTTTATCAGAATAGGACGTGGAAACTGTTGATACTATAATGATTATTATACGAGTGAATTCTAAAGTTTATTGTTATAGCTCACGGTAAACTCCTATAATATGTAAATTAAATTGAAACTTAAACGAACTAAACTACAAAATACCTATTATCATTATACATATATTTATGTATCTATTATCCTATTATATATGTATGGAATGACCGTGTGTGCAGGTGCAATGGACTTAAGCGGTGTATCTTTTCAACCGACTTCAAAAAATGGACGAGGTTCTATAACAGTTCTCACTATTCATCTGTATTTTTGAAGTGAAAACTTCTTTAGCGGCGTTGGGTATAAAATCTTAAACTCGCGTCAGGACACGTGACCTGATCGAAAAAGCGTAAGACGGATGGATATCAAACATGCTCGACGTTAATAATCAAGTTTTCACTTCTGCCGGCACTCCCGGAGTGCAACCAGTCTTTTTTTTTGGGTTTGTTACCTCAGAACTTTCGACTTGATTTTGATTGAAAATTTGATGAAAGATTTAAGATTTGAATGTTTTTTTAATTAAATTATGTCTGGACTTCTGATAATTCGAAAGCGATTTATTTTTTTGTTAAAAAATTAATACTTATTAAAAACTTTACGATGTGAAGTCCCATGTCCCCTAGTGGGGTAAGGGGCAGATGCATTATACATTGGTTTCACTGATCGATTTTCTTTAGGGACAAGTAGGTGATCAGCCTAGACCAGACAAAGACATTTTTTTTTCTTCGTCTCCACCGGGAATCGAACCCAGGACCCCTCGGTGCTACGCTCACGCGTCAACCACTGTACCAAGGAGGCGGTCAAAAAAAAAAACTTTACGATATTAGTTAATTTTAATGAGGTAAAATCTATAGGTAAATAAACATTTTCACAAACAGTATATAATGCGACCTTCTTCAGGCACTTGAAACTAAGAATGTTGTAAATAAGCACAAGGATTAAACACTTGATATGAAGTGCAAATAAAATACAGCGCAAATAAAATAGTTTATTCACGCTTTTGTTCATTTCACTTAGGGCCAATTTTTCAATGCTTGGATAAAACTTATCCGTCCAATAAAGTATTACACGATAATATTAAAATGTAATACGGGCAATTAGAATACGTTTTTAAAATGGTAGTTTTATACATTATTCGACGAATAAGTTTTATCCATAAGCATTGAAAAATCGGCCCTTACTTCACTTGTATGTTTGTATGTAACCAGCTTCATTAGAGTTGATTTTAACCCACTTTAAACGGACAGATTTAATAGAAACTTTGTACTTTTTCAACTTATCAAGGATCGGTGCCAATACAATAATTCCATGTGTTCAAGTCATTTCCCATAGTAACCATCCTATATCACGCAATGAAAATATATGGACAATCACAAATTATCTAACATTTCCTTTTATAAGTTTACTAGCGGTCCGCCCCGGCTTCGCCCGTGGTACATATTTACGTTTTCTCTACATAAGAACCATCCTCGTACTTCAAGGAATATAATTAAAAATTTTTTTATCGAAATCGGTCCACCCGTTCACGCGTGATGCGTGACCAAGGAAAACGGGTTTCATTTTTTTATATATGTAATAGATTAGATATTAATTGAGATCTGACTGTAATCAGAAATATCATCTTCGTTTATCAATTTAAATTTTAACCTCTGCAGACTAGCATATTAAATTTCAGTTAAAATTATCCAAAACTTTTAAAAAGAACTATTTTTAAGTCGGCTTCGAAAACATGACGTCATAAGTTCTGTTATTTTATTAGTGTTTTATCACTTATAATACCACAAGAGCTTCAAAATTATCGGGTATTTTCCGATAGGTTCGTTGCAAACAAATAAAGGAGTCAAGTTTTTAGTCAAGGTTAAAAAATCACGAGCGTGAAGCGCGAGTGATTTTTCCTGAAAAACTTGACGACTTTATTTTTTTGCAGGGAACCTTGAGGGAAATGCCAGATAATTTTGAAGCTCGTGTGGTATTCGGGGGATTATTTTTCCGTCCCAAATGTCGGCCAATAATTTCACAATTGAATTCAACCTGTCAGTTTGACGTCAACGACCAGAGAAAATTTTCAAAAAATTATCAGTATAATACCATGTAGGTTGTACCACGTGACGTCGAATGGTGCAATTCTATTGGTCGATATTTGGGTCGGAAAAATAATCGCTTAAATCCTTGTCTACTCAACGCGTGGTAATAAAGTTGTAAATAATGAATTAAAATGTCATATCGATCGACCTTTATAATTGGTATAATATTGAGGTCAATTGTACAGCATAATACTTGATTACTTATATCGGTAAATCACTGTTTTATTGCCATAAGCCATCGATTAAAACATTGTATAAGAATTAGACTAATACAATAATTTTAGGTCATTTTTATAATAACTATGCTATAAGTACCTGATAATAAATAATAGTATGATTTAGTTACATATTATCAATTTGACCTAACGTAGTTCTAAGTCGGTCAAGTCCTCAACATCTTAAAAAAACACTTGATTAAATGTTTTAACGATACAAGTTATATATTATGTACGTCTATGTAGTTCATTAATTGTAGAATAGAAATCTATGTACAAACAATCAAATGCTTCGATATATTTTCATACTAGCTTTCCGCCCGCAGCTTCGCCCACGTTTTCAAAGAAAAACCCGCATAGTTCCCGTTCCCGTGGGATTTCCGTGATAAGACCTATCCTATGTGTTAATCTAAGTTACCATCTATATGTGTGCTAAATTTCATAGTAATCGGTTCAGTAGTATTTGCGTAAAAGAGTAACAAACATACACATACACATCCATACTCACAAACTTTCGCATTTATAATATTAATAGTAGGATAGGATAGGATAGGTAGGATAGGACAGGATAGGATATGTTTATTATGAAAAAGTAACTAGGAACTCATTTGTTTGTCTCTCGAAACTTTCAATATTCAATATCTATCGAAAATTTTTCCAATAGAACAATCTATGCACTTTGTATTTTAATCCTTTTTTAAGCCAGTAATCAGTTAAATTATTTAAAATTAAACGAAAACAGCAACTATAGTGTACCTAGGTAGGTATTATATGCAGTAGATTTTGAAATAACAAATATTCTACTAGTGACCGAATTCATTATCACGGTGATTATTCAAAAATCACGCATGATCCGAGTACCTAATTAATTTAAAACATTGACAGTACTAAATCTGATTAAGATAATGTGATAATCTAGCTATAAGCCTATGTAGAGATTATTCATACCGAGAGGAAGACAAGGAGAGTTGGATCTTGTCTGATTAGCCATTGCCACAGAAGGAGGGAATGTTTTTCAGGTGTATGTATGTATATATTTTCTTTGGCACGCCTTAGGGCTTAAACGGCTTTTCGTATTTTTATGTAAGTGGTATCAATATATTCGTTTTAGTCGTGAGAGTAACGCAAAATTTTTTTTTGCGCCAATATCATTAAAAGTAAAATTTACTTGTTATAAGAATATAAATTAAAAATTGCTTAAAAAACATCATTATTGCGTGATGATAGGCGACTAATTGAGTGGAAGAATTGAAACAAATATGGCTACTCCATTAGTACCACTTTCGTTCTATGTTAAAATACCCATAGTATTTATAAAATAACTTAATAGTTGAGTTAAAGAAAAACTGATTATTTTACATCAAAGCGTTTCAAGGAAAGAAGGTGGTTTAAATTTAGTTTATTTGACTACTTAATTAATCAAATTTCCAGGGAATATTTTATGACGTTACATAGTTTTTAAGACAAGATCTTTGCGATATCAGTTTGCTATCCGTTTCTTTTGCTTTATTCTGACGTTATTTCAATTTGCCGAGTCTCCCCTTTAATTCACCTTTTAGCTCACAAATCATAGGCTTAATAATCAATTATGATTTAATACGATAATTTAAAAAACGCACATTTAAAATTACCACAATGTGCGTTGAAATAAATAACATCAATAATTTCTCATCACAAATTAAAAGAAAATAATAATATTATGTTTCAATTATAGTCTGTTTATCTGTTGAAAATGTCGGAAAATCAAGTTTTGCGCATTATACAATTATTTTATTTTAGGATCAAAAAAAGCTTTTAAATTAAAACAATATTTCTTAGAATATAAAAAAAAATATGATAAAATAGAGGTAATATGAGTTTCATATCTATGCTTAGTTCTTCAAGGACTTTAACACAATTAAGTATTTACTATTTACTATATAATATAAATAAGTAGATACTTGTAACAATAACATAGGTAGAAACTATAATAATTTACAATGGAAGTAAATTGGTCAGAATTCCAGATTCTTCTTACTTCTTCTTCTCTTCTTATCAGCCGTGGGACGTCCACTGCTGGACAAAAGCCTCCCTCAAGGATTTCCAGTACGACCGGTCACCGGCGGCCTGCATCCAGCGGCTCCCTGCCACTCGGACCAGGTCGTCTGTCCATCTTGTGGGAGGTCGTCCCACGCTTCGTCTTCCCGTTCGTGGCCTCCATTCCAGAACCTTTCTGCCCCAACGGCCATCGGTTCTACGGGCTATGTGCCCCGCCCATTGCCACTTCAACGTGCTAATCCGGCGAGCTATGTCGGTGACTCCGGTTCTCCTACGGATCTCCTCATTTCTGATTCGATCTCGTAGGGAAACTCCGAGCATAGCCCTTTCCATAGCACGTTGGACGACGCTGAGCTTGTTCACAAGGCCCAGGGTTAGAGGCCACGTCTCTGTTCCGTAGGTCATCACTGGTAACACACACTGCTCGAAGACTTTAGTCTTCAGGCACTGAGGGATTTTGGACGAAAAGATGTTCTTTAACTTCCCGAACGCTGCCCATCCGAGTCGGATTCGACGATTGACCTCCTTCCCGAAGTTGGACCTGCCTAATTCCAGATTCAATTACTTTAAAATATTAGATAATTATTAATTATAAAATTATCACAAAAATTTCATAAAATGCAAATAAATGCGATAGCCTAACAGTTATGACGGACGAAGTCACGTCATACCTATATCTATAAAAAATAATTAATTGTAGTGTTAGACGTAACTTTTGATTTAATATTTTTGTGGATGAGTAGTTGTCAATATAGTTGTCACTGTTTCCTGTCCGAACATGCTTAGCTGTCGCATACTATAAATTGCCGCGTTCCTTTGTCTCGTGGCGCATTCGTAAGAATCGTGCCTAGGGGCTCGGACGTTGTTTATACGACGTTCGACCCAACTACCCTCACATTGCTAATAGTCGTTGACTTGCTGCGATTTGTTATCAACTACCTACATCAATTAGGTAGCTGTGTAGAATCGCAGTACATTCTTATTTTTATTTCATTCAAACTAATATTTAAACCGGCCTCCCGTTTTATTTCTTACAGTAGCTTATACGTATTAAATAATATCTTTAATATTAATTCCTTTACCTATTAATTGTTTTTAATATAGAATAGCTAAAACAATTAGATAGATTAAAATAATTAATGCAAGATAATTATTAGGTATACTATTATCGTATTCGCGTAGTTTTCCTATAAATTTCATCATAATAATCTTTAGTCTAATAATATTATGTTTCACTGATCGTATCGAAAAATAATCCTTCTAAACTTCCTATAGATAATATAAAATATTATCATGAATGCGAATGAAAATTTGTTATAAGTTTTATAACGAATAGAATATTGATGTAGGTAAGTTTCTTTTTTATCTGGAATATAGACGTAAGTTTCTTACTCTCTCATGCGAAAATCACTTAGCAAATTTTTATTATACTTGACAGAGATGTAGGTAGCTTATGTACCAAAATAAAACACAGCTATAGAAATAATTGCTGTTGAACACCATCCGCATGCGAAACCGCGCGGCACGGCTATAGTAATTATTATCGTCGGAGTCGTTGCAGCCTTCGTCCACTGTTGGTCATAGGCCTCTCCGGCTTTTTCCCATATATTATAATGAAATGAAATAACAGATTAGTATGGGAACTCTCTAAAATGTAAGTGTGTATGTGTGTGCCACCGAGTGTATGCACAGTGCACACACGCACAAAAACTACCTACTTGGCTCTATCATCCAGCGTGGGTATGCGGTCTCTCCCCACGACCCGGTCTATCTCCTCGTGTATCCCCTCCTGGATCTCCGGCTGCAGCAGCATCCGTTCCACGAGGAACGATAGTGTCATCTCGACGGCACTCGCAGCGGGGAACATGTAGTCCGTGCAGATCAAAGCCAGCTGTTCCACTGGAATAGGGAATTGTGTGGAACTTTGTTAACAGGTAACAGAAATGAAATCTGAATTTTTTGGTAGTTTGTGCTTCATAACATGCTAGCTGTGCTTCGCGGTTTCACCCGCGTAACTCCACTCCTGTTGGTCTCAGCGTAATGATAGTCTTCCTCGACAAATGTGCTATCTAACACCAAAAGAATTTATCAAATCGGACCAGTTGTTCCTGAGATTAGCGCGTTCAAACAAACAAACAAACTTTTCAGCTCTATAATATTATAGTATAGATTAATTTTTAAAGAAACGTGTACCACTGAATAGATTTTTTATTATTGGCTTTTCTTCTAAGTTAAATAATTACCTGAATATGTAGTCCGGTTGCTTGTCCGTTTTTCCTCCTTCATTTTCGTGAGATACGCATCAATGAAGTGTCTATCGTAAGACTCATCGTGTGTCTCCTGTACTTCTTTTATCAGAGTCTAGAAACATATCAATATATCAACAAAATCATAATTTATACATCCATATATTATTATAATTAACATATTTACGATGACACGAGACTATATTAAGATATCATATACATTTAATTGTTACGTTGTAATTTTTACCATGCTTTTATTCACGATTTAATTTTTTCGATTTCATTCCATTTTTATTATAAACGAATAAAAATGTAAATCAGGTTAAACATATTCTTATCAAGCCGTCACTTTAGTTCTTACTATAATATTGTATTGTGTATCATAATAGGTACAAAAAAAATCACCTCAAAGAACTTGACAAGCGCGCCGTTCCCCTTCCTCAAGTCGCTGTATCCACACAATCTTGGGAAGACGTCCTTCAACCAGGGTGTGATAACCAGCGCACCACCAAGGTCGTTGGAACTCCTCTGGAAGACCAGCGCCTTCCTCGCTAGCTCCCAGAGATCAGCATACTTTTCCCGGGGCAATGTGGACCGGACGAATACGTGGAGTAGCCCATTGATGAAAGGCACGGCGAAGAAATGTGGCAGGTAGATGAGGTTGCCGTTGACTATATTCTGGAATTATAGTAGAAATAGTAAGGAATATGGAAAGTGGAATTCAGGTTTTTAATTATATAATATAGTGTATAATATGTAATGGTTTATATTTTTATTCTTTATTACGATTAAGATAAAACAGGAAACAAGCCTGTCAACTTCATCATTTTTGAGTTTTAGTTTTATTGGTTTAAGGGCCGATTTTTCAATCCTTGGTTAAAATTTATCCGTCCAATAAAGTATTACACGAACATTTTAAAATGTCACCTGTAAACTGTCAAATACGGACAATTAGAATACATTTTTGAAATGGTAGTTTAATACGTTATTCGATGAATAAGTTTTAACCAAGGATTAAAAAATCAGTCCTAAAATAAGTAAAATTTTCATTCATGCAATCATGATATTTTTAACCTTATATCCTCGAATTTAAGATTATTTACGTAGAAAATTGAGATGGTACACTCCTCAAAATTATTCACTCCTTAAAGTTATTTCGTACCCTGGGTAGGTTTTTAAGTATTTGTTGAGTCACCAATGTAGGGGCTTGTTATGTGCGGGTGTAATAAAAGAGGAATAACTACGCAAAGGTTATATTTCGTTAACTACATATATTTATCCGTATGTAATTAATATTCGACCTAATGCGACCCACCCGCGTCCCGACAAGCCCGTGACTGTCTATGCATAGCGCACAAACTGTTTATATACGAGTTACCGTGTGAACCTGTGGTGTGAACTTTCTTAGTAGGTACTACACTTGAAATTCGATAACTCGTAAATTGGCTTGTCGTCGCTACATCATTCCCCCCTTAAAATAAAAAGGGTATACAAGTAAAAAAATCTTACAATAAAATTAAACAATAAACAGATGGGTGTATATAAAATGTCGCTGTATAAGGTTACAAAATGTTTACAATATAAAGTATAAAAAAATGTTCACAATATAAATCAATCATAACGTATACAAGTGGTTAACAGTTAACACCTAATTTCGTTAAACTATTTATGTTATTACAAAAACTTGGTTGGTTCTTCTAAGTGGCGTGCGATAATTGTTATACGTCATCTAACACTTAGTAACATTAACATTTCAAAACTCAATACGTTCTTTACACTTGTATCGTTTAATATTACAAAGGCTATTACTATACACTCATAAGCCATAAATCAAAAGTACTTAAATTTCTAAGTAGTAAACATTTCAATAAAAACTCAACACAAACATAAATTTGAAATACAAACGTTAAACATTAATAATGAACTCGTTTCAAATTTCATAAGTGCTATTATTTATTAAATACGATGTGTTGATTACTTAGTATTTATTATACATTTCTATGAAGTCTTATGAATACTTATAATCATCGTAATTCTAATAAATATAAAATAGTTGAAACAATTACAAATACAATACTATTACCTAAATCGTACCGGTAATCGTATAGCTCTTCCACTACGCGTGGTATGTGTATTAGGCAATTCGCTACTTTGAATTTGTAATGGAACCTTAGTATCTACCCCAGATGTCGTATCACTATCATCATTCAAATAATATGCAGGTTTTAGACGGTCTACAGATATTCTAACTTTCCTGCCAGTCATTTGAATGTAAAATACCTTTTCCTCTCGACTCAACACACGATAAGGACCGTCGTATGTTGGTTGTAAAGGCTACGTACTGCGTCGTTTCTTACAAAAACATAATCGCACTTTTCTAAATCGGGGTGAATAAATATGTTCCGTCTTTCATTCTGCCTAATAGCTACTGACTGATATTTCCTAATAGAGTCTCGTAATTTACTTACATACCCAAGACTGCTATCTATTTCAAAACTCGACTTTTTATCGTAATAATCACCTGGTAATCGTAAAGTTGTTCCGTACGTAATTTCTGCTGCGCTTATGCCGGTATCACTTCTTACTGCTGTTCTAAGTCCTAGCAACACAGTTGGTAATTCCGTAACCCAAGATGATGATATATTGCATAAACGAGCCGTTAATGCCGCTTTAAGCGACCTATGCCAACGCTCTACCGCCCCGTTACTCTGTGGGTGGTAAGGTGTCGTACGCAACTTATTAATACCTAATAACTTCATTAGTGTAGCAAATAATTGACTTTCGAATTGGCGTCCTTGATCGCTTGTTAGCTTTTCGGACAACCAAAACGAGAGATCCATCCTTCATATATTACACGCGAAATCGTTTCAGCAGTTATATTATCTCTCGTAGGAAAACATTCTGGCCATCGCGTCCCCCTGTCACTATGGTTAGGCAATACGTCCTAAAACCTTCGGGTGAAGTGGGTAAAGGTCCAATTAAATCAACATGAATATGTTCAAACCTATCGCACTGCGGAAACGATCCTAAACCTGACATTGTATGTCGATTAAACTTCGATCGTTGACATTCAATGCATGTTTTAACTTTTAACCCATTGGCCAACGTGACGAATCATATTTGGCCAATAAAAACGATTTTGAATCAATTTACGTGTAGTCCTTATTTCGGGATGACATAAATTATGTACACTATCAAAAGCAATACGTCGAATTTAATCAGTCAAATAGGGTCTAATTTTATCATTATCTAAAATATTACAATTAATAAATGTACCGCTTTCAGGTAACATTATTTTCTTTGACCTATTATTAGCGTCTTTCGAATTAGATAATTGTAACATATAAGAATCTTGTTGTTGTTCCTTAGCAAGTTCCGCGTAATCTATTACAGTGGGACAACTTATTGTTGCGACTCGTGATGACGAATCTGCAACGACATTATCTTGCCCACGCGACGTTGTGAACTCGTAATGAATATCAAGTGTCGTGTACGTCTGGGTAACTCTTTCTCGCTATTTACTTTAGAAAACGCGTAAATTAACGGTTTGTGATCCGTGTACCTACACCGTTAACTGTCGTCCTTCGACCATATTCCGAAAATGACGAATAGCTAAGTAAATTGCTAATAACTCCCTATCGTACGTACTATACTTGCGTTCAATCTTAGATGGATTCTTAGAAAAATAACCTACATGAGTATCCGATGCGTCCGTCATAAGTGCGAGCGATGCATCGGCCCTAGGGTGCTAAAAAATCTGCACCTTATAAACCAAAACATAGTTTGAGTTACCTCGGCGATAAATGACCATTTATACGGTCGCCGTAAACTAATATATAAAGTCATTAACTTACTACCAAATGTCTTAATTACACTACCGTTTGCCGCGTATGGCTTATAATCACTACACAGTACACTCACTCGCGGATCGGTTATTTTTCGACACTGGTAAAATTATTAAAAGTCGGCTCTCCTGCTGCTTCTGCCACGCACAAGGTTGAAGATAGTACAATCTGGCGTTATGCTTAAAGCAGTAATGAAAAAACATAACCAATTTGGTTTTCTCTGTTTTGAGCTTCCTGCACGATTGTGACTTTGCGATGCGGAACGATGCGTGCTATTTCCATACCTTCGACTGCTAAACGATTTGCCTCTCGAGCCTGCACATTCCAGCTGGTTTATCCGCTGCTTTAGTTGTGCTAACTGCTCGAGGTTTAACGGTACCGACGAAACTGCTCTAACTGGAACTGCCGGATTCATTTTTAATTGTTAACAAACGATATCTATGCAATTCACTATAATAATGTTCACTTTTCGTCGGGAGTCACCAATGTTGAGTCACCAATGTAGGGGCTTGTTATGTGCGGGTGTGATAAAAGAGGAATAACTACGCAAAGGTTATATTTCGTTAACTACATATATTTATCCGTATGTAATTAATATTCGACCTAATGCGACCCACCCGCGTCCCGACAAGCCCGTGACTGTCTATACATAGCGCACAAACTGTTTATATACGAGTTACCGTGTGAACCTGTGGTGTGAACTTTCTTAGTAGGTACTACACTTGAAATTCGATAACTCGTAAATTGGCTTGTCGTCGCTACATATTCATATAAAATTTTATTAATTCTACTCGCGCGTTATTTATAAAGAAAATGCTGTTTTTAAGTGGTTCACCTACTTAAAAAATGGTTACAAGCATGGACCAAAATAAACATAAGATTTTACTTAAAATAAATATCGCCCGCCCGTTGTGCGTTGTTTATAAGTTACCTCCAACTCCTCCAATTCAATATTTAGATTTTTTTGTCACAGATGGTCAAAATAGCTGTCTGACTGCTTTACATTCATAAAAAAAGGAAAAAAATGTTTAGGTGTTTATATGTTATAACATAACTGATATACTCGTAATGCAAATAGAAAGGCACAGTTTAGCCCTTAGGCTTTAATATTTATATATTATGATACAAATAAAAAACCAATAAGAACACGCTTTTTGCTCCACGATATTAGCTTTAGATCCACATATTCTTGGCCTATTGATAAATGAGGAATATTGTAAAACCGAAGGAGCAGAAGAAATCTAAGCATCTATTAGGCCACGGTAAGGGAAAAGACGCAGATTCGAATCCAGTCCAAAACTTATTCTTTCCCCATTTTGTACCAAAGCTTCGTAGAACCGTGTAATTTTAAGCCAAATGAAGTCATATCGCTTCAATTTAGTCGATAGCATTTATATGAAATTCAAATTGTTAATCTAATTAGTAATTAACCTTTCTGATAGTAAATTACTTTTTTGGGTCAGCTTCGATGCTGATAACTGATAAGAAATACAAGTAATTGTTTGATTTAAAATAAATTTTGAAAATACTAGATACATCTAGATATAACTAATTTGGAAACTAAGTAATGTATACAAAATATGATAAGTTACCTCGATAAAGAAGACTCGTTAAAAAATGATTATGACATTATTGACATTTCAGTTTTAAATTAAGTTAACGATAATTAATAAAAGCAATTTCAAGCACGAGGATTTCATATATTGTACTGGCTTCTGCCCGCGGCTTCGCCCGCGTGGTGTTTTGATAAAAGGTAGCCTATGTTCTTTCTCAGGGTCTAAAGATTGTCTGTGCCAAATTTCATCAAAATCGGTTGAGAGGTTTAAGCGGGAAAGCGTAACAGACAGACAGACAGACAGAGTTACTTTCGCATTTATAATATTAGTAGGGATTTAAGTAAAGGTTCTATTGAAGTGTTATTTTTAATTATTCACCAACCATATAATAACTAGGTAAGCTTTTTTACGGGGGTAGTTTACCTTTTCAGCAGGATATTTAGTGCCGTTCAAGACCATTTCAATCATGTTCTTGGTGTCGTGGACTATCGCTGCCTCCAGGGTATCGTCGCGACGTCCGAAGCCAGAATCCCGCATGTAACGCAGGGAATACCGACGCTGTACGTGCCAGAAGTAGCCATCGGTGAAAAATATTCCTGGAAAATAAAAAGAATAAGTTCACTAGCTGTGCCGCGCGCATTTATAGACGGACAAACTTGCAGGCTAAAGAAAGTACATATTTATAATGTGAACTAGCTGCGCTCCGCGGTTTCACCCCGCGTGGCTCCGCTTCTGTTGGTCTTAGCGTGATGATATATAGCCTATAGCCTTCCTCGATGAATGGTCTAATTAACACCGAAAGAATTTTTCAAATCAGACCAGCAGTTCTTGAGATTAGCGCGTTCAAACAAACAAACTTTTCAGCATAGATTAAGGTACATATCAGGTAGGTACATTACAAATAATTAATAAGTGACATTGGTCAATCTTCATTGAATTTTTTAGGATCCTGGAGAATGAATCAAGTAGTCTTATGGTGGAAGTAATGATGAAGAGTTTCTGAGAAAAAAAGGTGCATTTGAACCTATGCCTATAAAATAACATTCCCTCATCCCCAACGGAAACAATTTTAACGACTCCTCGAACGTCGAAATAAACAAATAAAAAAATCGATCAAAAGTGAATTTAAATAAATGGTTGTTAATGTAATTTTATGACTTGTTTGTTAGTTTATGTATTTTAGTATATATAATAGAAAAATAAAATTAATTAAAAATTAATAGGTACTATCAAAGAGTCGGTCATAATTTGCATGTCTTTAGATGGCTAATGTGGTCATATAGTTTTATGCACACTTTATGATCATCAGATTTATCTTAATTAAATTACTTTAAATACATAGGTATGTTTAACCAGTTTATATTAAATAAAATAAAATTTTGTAATGTTATTAAATAAATTTTAAAATTTTAAGATAACTTATTACTTACAAACAACCTCAAAAAAGCCAGATTGATTTTATGACATCATTGATTAAGAAAAAAAAAAGTAAAATCCCATATCCCCTAGTGGGGTAAGGGGCAGATGCATTATACATCTGTTTCACTGATCGATTTTCTTTAGGGACAAGTAGATGACCTGCCTTCTGTGTCCTACCAGACTGAGATATTTTTTTTTCTTCGTCTCCGCCGGGAATCGAACCCAGGACCCCTCGGTGTTACGCTTACGCGTCAACCACTGTACCAAGGAGGCGGTCAATTTGATTAAGAAGAGTTGCCTTAATGCCTTAAATCGTGCATTTTTTGTATACCAAATACAGGTGAATATATGTCATATTTTAACCCAGTTTTTGCATCCTTGAATGGTCAATTAGAAATTCATTTCAAGTCTCAATTAACATAGAAACATGTAACTGCTAAAAGTGTATAATTATTTTTAAATCCGTTTAAATAATAATATTGGTTAGGTATTTGTTATAAGGTTATATAATTATTTTTATAATTATAATAAATTGTAATTAAGGCGAAGTATATTAAAAAAATATTTGAAATTTTACTAATCCGTGTATGGTTTCACAATTTAAGATTCTAGAGGAAAAAGATTAATATTTTATATTGTATCCAACTTATCCCTGAATCTAAGGCAATATCTAATACTAGGCTTCCGCCCGCGGCTTCGCCCGCGCATTCAAAGAAAAACCCGCATAGTTCCCGTTCCCGTGGGATTTCCGGGATTGCGTCATTTTCCCGGGATAAAAAGTAGCCTATGTCCTTTCTCGGGTATCAAAATATCTCCATACCAAATTTCATGAAAATTGGTTCAGTAGTTTAGGCGTGATTGAGTAACAGACAGACAGACAGAGTTACTTTCGCATTTATAATATTAGTATGGATTATATAATGTATGTATTAATAAAGAGGAAGACGCAATAAGGTCAAAAATATTGGCCGTCATCTAATCATAAACAGTTCAAGCAAAACATAATATCATTATAACTATTATTATAAATTATTGTTTATTTATCAGAATTACAACTATATTCGTATAAACAGATAAGACAGAAGACAGAAAGACTGTTAGAGAAAATGATTATTTCATATATTCATAACTAGCTTTGCTCCGCGGTTTTACCCGCATTAGGTACTACGCTCCGTCTTTGCGTGATTATAGTATATGTGAGGGACTGTAAGACTCACATTCGGTGGAGGCTTCCACCCTATAATAGTGCTGGGGTTGGTGAAGAAAAAGACCAAATGCTGCTTATTACTATACGACGAGTCTTCTACCGCAGAGTGTACTATGTGGTCTGAGTTATGCGAGCGTGCGTGCGTGTGTGTTTGGCGCGAAAAGCGGTTGTATTTATGTGTCGATTAAAGGTGTTAATGCGTGCGGTAGGAAAACTCCCGTGCAGTACTCGTTTATTTCTCATAATCTCTTATATCTATTACATTATTTACGTATATCTATTACATTATATACTATTTATTTATGCTATTTAAATAACAACACCAATAATCATAAACTTTATTTGTTAAACAATCTATAAACTATACGAATTACACGAACACTATTTTTACTATCTATTATGTATCACACACTATTTTCTCTTATATATTAATACAATTTACGAACATAACACATTTAAATCTCTCTGTCTGTCTTAAAACATTCTATACACATTTCTATAACTAATTACACTTAAAGGAACATTACACATACATTATAAACGACTAAACTTGTTATGTAAAATAAATGAACTTATAACACAGTTAAACTAATAAGAAACGAAATAAACACTTTATATAAATGAAACTTAAAGTAATAACTTTTACATACATTTCTATATTGTCGCGAACATTCTCCCGCCGTGAATTGACCCCGAGTCAATTCAGTCTCCTGCGTGAGCGGCTGCTGCTGCTGTCGATGGTAGCACGATGAGTTTCTTTGCAGGTCGCCGGAGTATGCTCCCCTTCGTGCGGACGTCCACTGTTCTCACGATGCCGTCTGCTCCCGGGTAAGTCGCTGTGATGATTCCGAGCGGCCACGTGTTGCGTGGGAGTGTGTTGTCTACTATTAGTACTATGTCACCCACACGTAGCGCTGCGCCTTTGCCGTAGGGCTCCCGCCGGTTCTGCAGTCCAGGTAGGTACTCCTGTACCCAGCGTGTCCAGAACATGTCCGCCAGTCTCTGTGTTGCTCTCCAGTGGGTTCTGCCGATCAGGTCTTTGTCGTCGAACGGGCCCCAGGTAGGTACTCGAGCCGGTCCGTGCAGCAGGAAGTGATTCGGTGTGAGCGCTTCAGGTGAGTCCGGGTCGACTGATACATGTGTCAACGGACGGCTGTTGATGGTGAACTCCACTTCAGCGAGGAAGGTGGTGAGTACTTCCTCCGTTGGATGACGCTGATGCAGTACTGCTTCTAATGCTGTTTTTGTGCTTCTCACGAGACGTTCCCACGCGCCGCCCATGAATGGCGCGCCGGGAGGTATGTACCGCCAGTTGATGAGTCGTCGGCTGGCTTCGTCTTCTGTTGCTGTGTCGATCGCCTGACGTATCTCCTTGTCTGCCGACTTCAAGTTGGTTCCATTGTCTGACCAAATCTCTGTAGGGCAGCCGCGGCGTGCTATCATTCTTCGAAGCGCCATGACTGCTGATTCGGTGGTGAGTGAACCCGCCAGCTCGAGATGTATCGCTCGTGTCGTGAGGCACGTGAAGAGTGCCACATACCTCTTCTGTGTTGATCTATTCACTGTGACTGTTAGCGGGCCGAAATAGTCGATTCCCGTATATGTGAACGGACGTTGATGATGTGCAAGTCGACACTCGGGATGGTCGCCGGTCGGTGGCGTGGTCGGCATAGCTCGTCGTCGTCTGCACGCAAGACATCGATGTATTATCATCCTCGTCGCAGGCCGTAATCGAATAATCCAATAGTGTTGTCTGCACTCGTTAATTGTAGCTTCGACGCCGGCGTGATGTAGCTGTCTATGTATATATTCTATATACAACTTCGCTTCTATACTATTTCCGTCGAGTATCGGAGGATGTTTTTGACTATCGGTGATGTCGCGCGTTCTTGCTATGCGTGTTTTCACTCTTATCAGTCCGTTGATAAGAACAATTGATAATTGTTTTGTTCTACTGTCGATAGGTGGCGCTACATTCTTCATTAAACAGCTTAACTCGTTCGAAAAATAACTATGTTGACTCGCTCGTACTATTAACTCTTCAGCTTGTTTCATGAGTGACGCCGTTATTGTTTTGAATTTTCTATTGTCTTGTACTTGCATCCGCTTGCTATTGTGTTGTTGTTTTTTAACTTTTTTATTCCAGTTTTCGTCGGCGCGTTGATTGGCTTTCGTTTTCTTGTAATTGACTTTTTCTGTGCGCGCCGATCGACATAAATCGATGAATTGAAGTACTCTTGCAGTTGTTCGTATTAAGCGTTCCCATTTTGAAAATCGCGCGGGTTGTGGAAGCGCTTCTGATAGGTTGCAGATAGGCTGTCTGCTGACTATGTTGTTGATTTTTTCTTCGCCCGTTTCATGTTTCAGCTTCGGCTGTTCTATGCACCATGTTGAGGGGTCCGACTTAAGGAACTCGGGGCCCCGGTACCATCGATGGGTGTTGCTGAAGTCATGCGGTATGTCTCGTGTGGCGTCGTCTGCTACATTTAATTTCGTAGGTACCCAGCGCCATTCGTTGACCGCGCTGTGTTCTTCTATTGCGGCGATGCGATGAGCCACGAACGGTTTGTACGAGCGGGAACCTGTTTGCAACCATGTGAGTACTGTGCGGCTGTCGGTCCAGTACGTGATGGACTCCGGTTTTCTATCATGTTCTTCGATGACTGTGACCGCCATGCGACATCCCATCACAGCTGCTTGCAACTCGAGTCGTGGTATGGAGGTGACCTTGAGCGGCGCTACACGTGCTTTTGCGGTGATGAGTGACACGTGTGTTTCACCGTCGGCTGTGGTAGCTCGCCAGTAGAGTGCTGCTGCGTAGGTGGACTCGCTGGCGTCGACGAACACGTGCAGTTGTAATGACGTAGCTTCGCTGTATTGTGAATAGCACCGCGGTATGTTGATGCTACTCAGCGCTTTCAGGTGTTGCGTCCAGCTTCTCCACTTCGATGCGAGGTCTTCGGGCAGCTGTTCATCCCATCCGATTCCACGGCGCCATACTTCTTGTAGTATCCGCTTGGCGTTGATGGTGACCGGCGAGGCGAGTCCGAGTGGATCGAACACAGACATCACTGTTTTCAGTAACTCACGCTTAGTGGGCTTTTCGATGTCGAGCGCGCCCACTGGTAATCTTGACATGTCGAGGTTGAACGTGAGTGTGTCCGTGGCTGGTCTCCACATGAGACCCAGAACTCGTTCTATTTTTGACTCGTCGTTGATGTCGACCGTCGTCATCGATGTGTTGTTTTCACAGAGAGCTTCTATAACTTGTTGTGAGTTCGACGCCCATTGCCTGAGTTCGTAATGCGCTTGTTTATGTATGTAACGAACTTGTTTAGCTATCTTGATCGCCTCTTCTGTTGTTTTGTAGCTATGGAGATAATCGTCTACGTAGTGGTTGTTCACTATTGCTGCCGCCGCTTCCGGGTACTGTTGTTCGTATTTTGCGGCGTTTATGTTCTTTACGTAGATGGCGATGGCTGGCGAACACGTGGCTCCGAATATCAGTGACGTCATTCTGTATTCCTCCGGCGGCTGGTCGTCACGTCGATTGCCTCGCCACAGGTATCGGAGCGCGTAGATCTATCTTCTATGTTCACTTTCACTTGCATAAACATTTCGCTTATGTCGGCGCTCACTGCTATTCTGTGTTGTCTGAAGCGCATCAGGACCCCCGGGAGAGATTGAAGGAGGTCCGGTCCCGAGAGGAGGTGGTCATTGAGGGAGACCCCCTGGCTTCTGGCTGCTGCATCATGTACCACACGTACTTTATTCGGCTTCATGGGATTGAGCACCGGGAAGTGTGGTAGGTACCACGTTCTATTGTCGCTTTTTTGTGGCGGCGCGGGCTCGGCGTATCCCTTTTCTATTAGAGCGTTCATCTGTTCGTTGTACTTTTCTTTGAGTCTTCCGTCTCTGTCTAATTTATTTTCTATGCTGTACAATCTTCGAAGTGTATTACGGTAGTTATTTGGCATCTTGAATTCACGTTGTTTCCACAATAACGGCATTTGATAACGACCATCTTCTGTCTCTGTCGCACGCTCTTTGAGTTGAGAGAGAGCGAGCTGTTCCGGGTCGTTCGCTGGCCTCTTCTGTTCTATTGTGAGTGACTCGATGGCGAAGAATCTTTTCAATTGTTCATCCATGTTGTCTTCTATTGTTATGTGGTTTACGAAATTAACTCGTTGTCCCAGTGAACGAGTGTGCGCGCCGTGCAATACCCATCCCAACGGCGTGCGGGATGCGACGGGCTGATGTCGCTGTCCTTTTCGCACTTCGGACGCTATGAGCAGGTGCCAGTTGTCTTGACCGATGAGTATTCTGGGCTTCGCGTTGTAATATTTCAAACTGTTTTCTAAATCGCCAAGATGCTTGCAGCCGCGGACGTCTTCATCTGTTATTGTTTGCGGCGACAGTTGTAGGTGTTCTATTGTTCTCGCAGTCATCTTGTGGTTCTTAGTTGCGCCGTGAATGGTGAGAGTGATACGGCGTGACTTCGTTGCTTCTATCTTCGTATTGGCGATCGCTTCTATGTGTAATGGATCGAATGTACCGGTGACGCCTGTCCTCTTCGCTATGTCGTTGTCTATGAGTGTGACGGTTGAGCCGTCGTCGAGGAGCGCGTACGTGTTGACATCTCCCGCCGGTCCGGATACACATACGGGCAGCATCTTCAAATACGCTCGCGTACCGCTCTTCGTCCATGTTGATGCGACCGTTTCTTGTTGATTTTCTGTCTCTTTCTCGGCGTGGCTGAAGTGAAGCAGTCTGTGATGCGATCTTTCACAGTTATTTTCATTGCATCTTCTCTTGGGGCAATTGTGATTCTTTGTTCTATAACGAAGGCAGCGGAAACATAGCCGTTGTGATTTAGCTATGTCCCATCTCGTAGACACGTCGTTTTTCTTGAATTTTTCGCACTGTGATGTGTTGTGTCCCTCTTCCTCGCAGACCGGACACTTCGATGGCGGCTTGCTGACCGTGTTGAACGTTCTCTGAGTTTTTCTTTTATTTTCTATATTTTCTATGTTGCTTTCAGGTTGAGCGTAAGGGCCGCATCGTTCTGCCTCCCTCTCGAGGAAGCGAGATAGCTTCAGTAGGTCGGCCTCTTCTGTCTCGTGCTCCGATGAAAAGTCGTACCATCGATACTTCATTACTGGTGGTAATTTTTCTATTGTGATCTTCGTAGCTTCTGGATTATACAAATAATGTATGCGATTGAGAGCTTTCAGTGTCGCCGTGATGTTGGCGACGCGGCTCGCGAATACGCAGATATCTCTCGGCGTGTCGGCTGGGCGGGGCAACGATCGTAGCCGATCTATTTCGGCTAACGCTATCGAGTCTGGTCGGCCGAATCTTGATTCTAATGTCTTCATAATTTCTTCTGGATTCCCGCCGTATATGAGGAGACTCTCGACTGCTTCTTTTGCTCGCCCTTTAAGACTTCTGCGAAGGCGCGCTGTATTTTCTATTTTCGTAAACGCCGGTGCAGATTCGTTGTACGCCGCTTTGAAGGAGAGCCACTCTTGATGTGACCCCGTATACTGTGGTAGATCGGTGATGTACCTCGGTGTCGTTGCAGGACCGCTTCTTGCGGCGATTGTGATGGCCGCCGCGAGCTCTGATATGTTGATGTTCGACGAGTTCTTCTCTGTTGACGCGTTGCTTTTTTCAGTTTTCGTAATGTTCACGTTGGTTGTTGCGGCGGGGGGGGGCGACGCGACCGTAGGTATTTCTTGCTGTGGTTCTTGCGTGATGGCTAGCAAGTGTGGCTGCGATGTGTGTAGCCATTGTCCGACCTTCTGACGCGGCTCGTTCGATATGACGCTGCGGTTTTCTTCTTCTTCACTATCTTCGGCTTCGATGGCGCTGATTTGTTCTTTAATTAATTTGAGTTTTAAGCGTAGCGCTGCTCTTCTGGCTTTCGCCAATCTTTGTTTCTTCGATTTTCTTTCTTCTGTGTAGGTTTCGTCCTCGCTGGAGGTTTCTTCTGTACTATGATCTTGACGACGACGCGAACTTGCAGTTTTCGTTGTTTCTGATGCGGTGGTTGACTCTTCGTTCGTCGAGGTGTCGGTGGTCGTGCTTGCATTTTCTGTAGTGGGTTCTGTAGGAGCAGCACGGCCGCCGGCTTCGCTATTTTCTTCCTTGCTCTTCTGTCTTGTAAGCGGCATTTTTTCTATTTTTTCTATTCTTCTTTCTTCACAATCCGGAATCGATGGACCAAAATGTGAGGGACTGTAAGACTCACATTCGGTGGAGGCTTCCACCCTATAATAGTGCTGGGGTTGGTGAAGAAAAAGACCAAATGCTGCTTATTACTATACGACGAGTCTTCTACCGCAGAGTGTACTATGTGGTCTGAGTTATGCGAGCGTGCGTGCGTGTGTGTTTGGCGCGAAAAGCGGTTGTATTTATGTGTCGATTAAAGGTGTTAATGCGTGCGGTAGGAAAACTCCCGTGCAGTACTCGTTTATTTCTCATAATCTCTTATATCTATTACATTATTTACGTATATCTATTACATTATATACTATTTATTTATGCTATTTAAATAACAACACCAATAATCATAAACTTTATTTGTTAAACAATCTATAAACTATACGAATTACACGAACACTATTTTTACTATCTATTATGTATCACACACTATTTTCTCTTATATATTAATACAATTTACGAACATAACACATTTAAATCAGTCTTAAAACATTCTATACACATTTCTATAACTAATTACACTTAAAGGAACATTACACATACATTATAAACGACTAAACTTGTTATGTAAAATAAATGAACTTATAACACAGTTAAACTAATAAGAAACGAAATAAACACTTTATATAAATGAAACTTAAAGTAATAACTTTTACATACATTTCTATATTGTCGCGAACAGTATAGCCTCCCTCGATAACTTTATAAACCTAATACTGAAATATTTTTCAAATCGGGCCTGTGGTTCCTGAGTTTAGCGCGTTAAAGCAAACAAACTCTTCAGCTTTAAAAAATATTATAAATAAGGTGATTCTTTCCTTGCAAACCTCAAATCTAGTAAAATATTTTACATTTGCGTATTTTTCTACATTGATAATAATCACGGGAATAAATTCAAGAATATGTAACTCCAATGTCTTATAGAGTGCCTATAATAATGTTTTCTTATGAGTAACCCTAATAAATATTTTATTTGTTTGTTTTTAATAAAATGCAGATATTGTAAAAGCTAAGGAACCATAATTTTTAATACTTTTACTTATCAATATTTTGTTTGCACACCAGTTTATTAATGACAGCAATATAAATACATATTACGCAATCATAAAATGGCAATACATATTTGCTTACGGATCGCAAATGTCAGTATTTACGAGATGCAAGGATCCCAAAGCAAAAATTTATTTGCTTGTAGGAGTATTACTGGCTGGTAGAAGTATTACTGGCTGATGAGAATTACATCGGAACGAGATTTGACAACTGTCTGATTGACATCTGACATATGGGTGATTCTGATGATTATGGCCATCCGCCTTAGATCATTAAGTAATGGATAACACTCACAGGCGCTTCCCCTTTTGCCGAGGTATAAGATTATTCGAATCGAAAAGTCTTATGCTTTCATAAAAACTATTTGCGTAATCGATTACAAACACTCTGCGTATTCGTAAAACATCGAAAGGACGTCTGCGAGTGCTCCGCTAAAATGCCGTTTTGTGCTGTCAAGTCTTGCAGAAACAAGTCAAACACATCAAGTATTAAAAAAGATGGAATAACCTTTCATTTGTAAGTATTTTTTTATTTTTTTTACGTAAATATCAATTTAAATGCAATTTCTAATAATCGTCGATGTATCGTTTAGCGATATGATCAAGACAAATAATCGAGTCATGTGTTTACTCGATCATTGATGCGGCTTCACGAGACTATCATGGAAAGAAAGTATACAAATTTAATCTTTATGAACTAAGAGATAAAGTTGAATTTAAAACGCGATATTGAACCGCATTCCCCACGAGACTATAAAGCGATGTAGCGAGACTATCTTGAAGAGAAAATATACAAATTTAATCTTTATGAACTAAGCGATAAAGTTGAATTTAGAACGCGATATTGAACCGCACTCCCCACGAGACTATAAAGTGATGTAGCGAGACTATCTTGAAGAGAAATTCAAATTTAATCTTTATGAACTTAGTGATAGAGTTGAATTTAAAAACTCGTCGCTTAAAAGGTCGTAAATTTTTACGACTTTCTTAGTGACGGACTGCTTTTAACTTGAACGTCGATAAAAAAATATTTTTCTAAGTATAATTTGAAATGAGATGAGAATTAATCTTTATTATATTAAAATTTTACACAACTACATAAAAAGGAGTATAATGTTTATTTTGTAAGTCTTGTATATATTTATTAAAATTTACCTACGCTCGGTTACTTTTAACTGGCAGAACATTTTAATGGTATGGAACCCTTCGTGTGCGAGTCCGACTCGCACTTTTTTGTAATGTTAATCTTGTAACCTTTCTATTATGTAATCTATACTAATATTATAAAGCTGAAGAGTTTGTTTGTTTGTTTGTTTGTTTGAACGCGCTATTCTCGGGAACTACTGGTCCGATTTGAAAAATTCTTTCGGTGTTAGATAGCCCATTTATCGAGGAAGGTTATAGGCTATATATCATCACGCTACGACCAACAGGAGTGGAGCCACGGGGGTGAAACCGCGCGGAGCAGCTAGTTTGTTTATATGTATGTATTAATATTGCGTATATTTCAGATTTACAAAAAATCCTGCTTTAAGGCTAAGGTGGATTGAATGCTGTGGGAGAAAATCAGAATGGACACCTCGGTACAGAAATAATAAAAATTTCTGTACCGATATTTATTTTATTGAATATAATATGTGATGTGTTGAATAAATACATATTCAAATACAAATAAAATGGCGTTTTATTGTTTTTTCGTATGCATATAATAATGATGAAAACGTTACAAATGACCTGTGTAGTATTTTTTATGAATATAATATTAATGTTATTTCTAATTTCAACAAAATTATTATTTTTGTAATATCGATATGGTTACATCCCTTTAGAGCGATTGTATTATTACGTATATGTACAGAGATTTTTCTGTGTAATCGATGTATGTGTGCAAAAACATGCTAGTCTGTCAATTTTGTAATAGTTTGAGTTTGTAAAGACACAAATTATTTTTGTGAATGTGTGATTGTGTTTCAAAGTGTGAGTTACCCTCCCCGCACCAAAATCGGCAGAAAGTTTAGTTAGAACATTTGCCAGCGTGCTCCATCCATTACTTAATGATCTAAGCCATCCGCCCATATTATCACCCCATTAAAATAATTTGTAATTATTCAGTGTAAAAACAAGTTCATATTAATTTTATCTAAATATACAAATAGTACAAAATTATAGATTCACTAAAGGAGCATACTGTATGTTTACACGGCCAGCAAGATTACCGATGTCGCTCGTCACTAAAAATTTTCTAAGTACCCTCATTAGGATTAAGAACTAACAATAAGTATTAAAACATATGTAGCGGTTTGTGGGCTTATGGTGCACAGAAAAACTTGAATGAGTTTATGATTGCATCAATGTAAATTATATCATCTAAGAATTAATATTATGTTAAATAAATAAATAAATAAATAAATTATGACATTTGAAAAGTTTTAAATTTTAATACCTCCTGCTGCGATTATTTGTTTCCTAAAAAATGTCATCAAAAACGTTTGCAATAATGCGAAAAGGAATCATATTTCAAAATTGCCCCTGTAGTCTCGACACATTAATCGACATCGATCTCGACCGAAAACGGTCGGTAACTAACGATGTTCAGTAACTATAGTATGGACACAGTATTACCATATTTCCTACAGTAGTGCGACGAATGTACTTGTGCAGAGAAACGGAGGGGAACTGGCGGGGGTCGGGCGACGCGGGCCGCGTAAAGCAATCACGCTGAGATTGCTTTACCTATCGCGAAGGGCAGACGCTTCAGAGTTTTTTTGTGTAATAATTTATACTTACGTATTCTATAATGGTGGGCATAAACTGTTGTGTTTATGGATGCAAATCTACATTTAAATCCAAGGACATAAAGTTTCATAGATTTCCTCGCGACGAGAGGTAGGTTTTTCAAATTCTGTTTAGTACCAATTCAAAGATGTTGAAGATGTTTTTGACTATACATATTTTAAGTAGCTATAAGATATATATAAAATATATTATTGATGATTTTCAAGAAAACCAATTTGTTTCTCTGTTAATTCAAAGTTTTTATTTTAAAGTTTTCACAATAGTTAACATACAAATAGTTTGTTACTACAACAACTTAAAATATGTAATCTCACCTGTAAATTCAAAGAAACGACATTTAAAGTCCACTTATAATAAATCCTCAATTACAGTAAAAGTTCCTTATTCGCGGGGTATATGTTCCATACAGAACCCATGCCGCGAATACAGAAACCGTGAATACGGAATGGTAATTTATATGGGATTATAGGGGATACGTTCCTAGGTGACGATTGAGATTTTTTTCGTGTCGAAACTCGTTTCTCATTTTTTTTAGTTGACATTATAAACTAGGAAGAGTGCAGTGGATCACAATTTTTGTAACGAATGTGAAAGACGAAACAATAAAACACGCAAAGCGGCTTTTACTATAAACGGAACTACATTTAAAAATATACTTTATTTATTGAGTTATAAGGTTGCTTCCATTCTGTTTATTTACATTCTCAAAAACATCAATCGCAGTAAAGGCGGCTTGCGACAAAGGCGGCTTGTGTCAAAGGCCTCGGCGATATCATTTAACAACATAATATGTACTTTAGGCTAACTTGTAATAAGATCTATTTTACTTTCTTATTAGTCCATTTGACAAGGATATTGGGTTAGATACCTATTGGAATAATTTTATTATCATGTATGTACTTATTAAATCCGCGAATAAAAAAAATTTTAATCGTTTCTCGCCATTTTTTCTTTCTGCTACGTCAATCCGAGCCACAGATAACATGAACACGCGAAGCGCGCCAAATTTGAATAATGATGAAATGTTATTTCATTACATATAATATATGTTACCGGAAATGTATGAAATCAAGGAATTGTATATGTTACCGGAAATGTATGAAATCAAGGAATTGTATACAAATCCTAGGAAATGTGTACAATTCCGATACCATTTAGGAAATTTATAAAATATTGTTTAATAAACTATTTAATGCATAGATATCCTAGGAAATGTATAATCTTCCTAGGAATTGTATATAATTCCAATATCGTATTAGGAAATGTATAAAGTAAATTTGAGAATAAGTAAATTTGGTTGTTAATAATTAATCAATAGGCAATGACAATGTCACTGCGGCGACATATTATACTATGTTTCTGTATAAATAATTACATTAGATTCAACAATCACAATTATTTTTAATGTACATGTGAATAAATAATTACATATTAATAGCTATGATAAAAATTGTTTTATTTCCCATTTGGTGACAACCCTAGCATATTTACACGTGGCAGCGTGAGTACCTACACTGGCGGCGGCATCGCGCGACATCAAAGGCGATTCCTTACTGTAGGAAAATCACAGAACAGTAAAAACATATAGAAGTGCGATAATGTCATAATTAGTATGAAAACCAGTGTCGCCAAACCCACACATTTAAACCGATAGTTATACAGTACACTACAAGTAAACTATGCCTTTGATTGGACAGCTTAATTTGAGTAAAAACTGACTTAGGTTATAAATTCAGCATTTCAATATGTACCCTAACGCACCATGTTACGGTTTATTTTAGTATAACATCCCTAGGTATATTAGCTGTTTTGTTTCTCATTGCACAGAAATTCCAAATTCGAAAACATTCAGCTACTCCACAACAGAGGGCGTTAGTTTTCGATAAATATAACTTTGAACCTCAACACATAGAGATAAGGTTGAAATTTGTGTCACTCAACATTAATGACATTAACTTGATATTTATCTGATGCTATGCCCTGAGGGATGTCAGCCTTGTTATCGATAGTTCACAAATAAATATTTTTTGTGTATTTTTCTTTTCTTTCTTTTATATGAGTATAGTATAATGTGTCACATTTTGGAGTATGTTTATTACTACCAAGTACGTCTTTTTATATTATTATTATTAAATAAAAAACGGAATAGAATAGTATTAATCTATATTTACAAAATACAAACAGAAAATATGCATTATTTTAAATCTTGGAACTGCCGTAGGTTTGCTGTATCGGTGGCCATTGTTAGACCGCTTAGTGCTGTTCGGCATCCAGTTAACTCGTCACGTTGCATTTATCCATTTCTCTTTTAAATTAGCCTCTTTGGGAAATCTATAAATAAATTGGACAAATGAAAGCTAAGGAAAAATAAAATAAAATTTAATATTTATAATGTTTGTCTTTTCTAAAGTATCGATACTGTCGATATGCGCCACAAGCATCACTAAAGCGACATTCGTTTGTTTATTGCAATAATATTCCAGAAAGTCTTGTTTGCTGTTCAATCTATAATAGTACTAATTTCTTACGGATTAAGGTTCATTTTGACTAGATATTTGTATACAATTTTGACAAATTACGACAAGCGAAGTTATAACATAAAATATAATTAAAATAAATAAAAATAAGACTTACCGATGGTATGAAATGCCTCCATTGCTGATATTATTTCGTCTGCTATCATTTTTGCACTCTAATACCGAACAACACGTCCTAATTAATGAATAAATATGGAAAAAAGGTTTGACAGCTGACAACCGACTCGAATATTTTTCTGCGCACAACTGAGAGCAAGTTAGGTGATCTTACCTTACCAGTGACACGTGGGCCACGCCCACATCACACTTCTATCTACTTTACTGTTCTGTGAGGAAAATAATATTGTAATACTGTGGTATGGACCTAAAAAATTTAGTGTTGTTTTTCCAAGAAATTTACCCTGATATTATGGAATATATAGTAAATTAAAATTAGTTACATAAATTTTTCGCATTATTACAAATACAATTGCATATGAAAAAAGCACATGTTATGCATAAAAAACATGGCAGTTAATTTAATTTTAATCAAATTCGATATTTTTTTTATATCAATCGTTTAATTAATGTTCTATTTATTACATATTCATGGAATCCAAAATTCCATGTATGGCAATCTCCTTATTTACTTTTTTGACATTTGACATCAATCAATCAAAATAATATTTCTATCAAAATAAATATAAATTTTGTGTTTTCAAGAGGATAATTTTTAATTATGTTCTTAAAAATCCTATAAATCTATGGGATAACAAATATCCTAAGAAAACATCAATCTGCGTTATGTTTTTATATAGTTAAAGCTATTAGTTTTAGATTACTAATATTTTGTTATTTGTGAAGTGCAATAAAATTCTAATCAAAAGACTCTAAAAGCTCTACAAGATAATTCTGCTCAATTCGAAGCCTTTCGAGAAATCTGTAAGACATTATAGAAACGGACGGAACTAAAACTAAGGACGGAACGGATAATTTGTATCACTTGTATTTTTAGCTTGTATTATTACATATATTATATTATGTGCATCATTGTATATTTTATTACAGTTAATAAGCAAATGATGAATATATGCAATTGATTTAGCGGTTCACGGGTAATTATTTATGTGTTAAATATAAATATTTATCTATAAATTTTATAATTTACAGATGAACAAGTTACTAGAATTATGTTGATGAGAGATGATGGTTTTGAGCCAAATTTTCAACTACGCTATTATAAACTGTTAAATTAAATTTTTCTAATAAATTTTTTTCTTAATTCGATCGTTTTTTATTTGTATTCATCTGTATAATTTTATTATCCTAGAAGTTCAGAAAGAAATTAATCGAATATGAATGCAATAATTTAGGCTGAATAAATGCAGACAGCAGTACACTACATATTTTAATATTTATTTAATACTAGCTGTGCCCGCGACTTCGTCCGCGTGGAATAGTGACTGCATAGTAGTTACTACTTAACTTTTATTGAATAAACACGTACTACCATAAATAATTAAAAGAACAGTTAGTAAAATTTATTACTAAACTGAGCTAAAAAATAAAAAAATAAGTGCCTAATTAATTTTCTACGTAAAATTTATTTTAAATTATGGCATATTATTTTTTAGGCACCAGGAGGGAGAGGAGCAAATTTATTTACCTTCCTTCCTTGTATGGATGTTTTTGACAATATATTGTGCAGCAACTGAGTGCCGAGGCAAACGTCAAAACGTAAAGGAATAGAATCCGCTATCGATACTAATTGACATAAGCGTATGATGTTTTGCTAAGGATTTGTTCACCCTACCAACGACGACGACGACCACGAACAAAATTTTCATCCAGTCGCAATTTAATAAAATTGTGCAAAACACAATTAAAAATCAATTATTAAAATTTCCTGTCGTTCTGGTGATTGGAATTTTTATTTTTGAGATCAACGATGAATGAAAAAATAGATTTTTCGTAGAAACAGTGGCTCCTAGAAAAAAATGTATGTGAAGTTTTTTAAAGATAATTTTATAATCTACAATTTTGGTAAAAGTTAAGGATACCATACCATACCATCATTATCATAATAATATATCTTATATATATATTTTTTTATAATGGTACTTAATTTTAAAGATCGTCGGGAAGTTTGTAAAATTATATATATTCCTTTTCCTTCGTTGCGTTGGGTTTTTTTTTTTAATTTTTAAACTTCGGTTTCTTATTTTCATTTAATATTTTCAAGTGAGCGAGACCTACCTCTACCTCCATAATACATTCCTACATCTGACATCTTTTAAGTTGGGCCGTAACCGTGCATAAATTGTAATGGACCACAGTGGCAAAAGAAGTGGTATATTTAAGAAAAAAAATTGCCAAGGGCCAGGCCTATGTGGCTTTGAGAAGAGTTCAAAATTTCCAGGGTGTGGCTATCCTCTCGCTCCCATGTCCCCCTCTTCTTTCACAGACTTTCAACCCTTCCCTTTCCATCCCTAGTAAATGGCAGAACCGATTTTGATGTAAATAATATTATCTAATTGTACCTATATGTACACGTCATATCCTATCGTTTGATGCTCCATTTGGTTTATTTATCTAACCACTGTCACCCCTAAAGTGCCCTATATGTAAAAAACGGATGAACCGATTTCGATAAAACATTACTAATTGTAATTCACCCGTTATGCACATTCATTTGATATATCACTTAGGTAGGTACTATCACAATATTTGACAACATTCGTTTCTTTCATTCCCACTTATACCTATACAGGGTGTAATCGTTAAGTGTGCACAGGCGATTTTTCCGTAAGTATTACAGATAACAAAAAACTTTAAACTGATATCGAAAGTACTTAACCTAATGAGTAAAATGGCGGTAATAAATTTTTAAAAATGAATCGAGAAATATCAAAAAAATTATCTTTAAACCCTCCCATTCATTAAGTATGAAATATGAATATCCCATATACCTACATTTAATATGAAAGATTTTAGCTTTTTTTTTCTTTTTTTGGTTTTCTGCTTTAATTACTTCGCAAATTTGAAGTGACATTTTCCACATTTTTCCGGACATTTTCACGCATTTTCCGGATATTTTCCGGGAATTTTCCAGGCATTTTCCGGACATTTCCCTGACATAGCCTGTATTGTCTGGAAAATCCCCGGGAAATGCTCGGAAAATCCCCGGAAAATGTCTGGAAAATCCCCGGAAAATGCCAGGGAAATGTCCGGAAAATGTCTGGAAAACATCGGGAAAATCCCCGGGATATGCTCGGAAAATCCCCGGAAAAAGCCTGGGAAATTCCCGGAAAATAACCGGAAAATGCCTGGGACATTCTCGGAAAATGCGTGGAAATTTCCGGAAAAACCGTGGAAATCCCTGGAAAATGCCTGGAAGATATCTGGAAAATGCGTGAAAATGTCAGGAAAATATCCGGTAAATGCGTGGAAAATCCCCGGAAAATGCCAGGGAAATGTCCGGAAAATGTCTGGGAAACATCCGGAAAATCCCCGGGAAATGCTCGGAAAATGCCTGGGAAATTCCCGGAAAATGTCTGGAAAATCCCGGAAAATAACCGGAAAATGCCAGGGAAATGTCTGGAAAATATCCGGAAAATGCGTGGAAATTTCCGGAAAAAGCGTGGAAAATGCCTGAAAATGCCAGGGAAATGTCTGGAAAATATCCGGAAAATGCGTGGAAATTTCCGGAAAAACCGTGGAAAATCCCTGGAAAATGCCTGGAAAATATCCGGAAAATGTGTGAAAATGTCCGGAAAATATCCAGTAAATGCGTGAAAATGTCCGGAAAATATCCGGAAAATGCCTGGAAAATCCCCGGAAAATGCCTGAAAAATCCCCGGAAAATGCCAGGGAAATGTCCGGAAAATGTCTGGGAAACATCCGGAAAATCCACGGGAAATGCTCGGAAAATGCCTGGGAAATTCCCGGAAAATGTCTGGAATATCCCGGAAAATAACCGGAAAATGCCAGGGAAATGTCTGGAAAATATCCGGAAAATGCGTGGATATGTCCGGAAAAAGCGTGGAAAATGCCTGGAAAATGCCCGGAAAATGCTCGGAAAATATCCGGAAAATGCGTGAAAATGTCCGGAAAAAGCGTGGAAAATGCCACTTCAAATTTGCGAAGTAATTAAAGCAGAAAACCAAAAAAGAAAAAGAAAGCTAAAATCTTTCATATTAAATGTATATGGGATATTCATATTTCATACTTAATGTATGGGAGGGTTTAAAGATAATTTTTTTGATATTTCTCGATTTATTTTTAAAAATTTATTACCGCCATTTTACTCATTAGGTTAAGTACTTTCGATATCAGTTTAAAGTTTTTTGTTATCTGTAATACTTACGGAAAAATCGCCTGTGCACACTTAACGATAACACCCTGTATATAGGTATAGTAAATGGATGAACCGATTTTGATTAAATATGTCTAATTACACTTTACACGTCATGCCCTTTCATTTCATATGTCACTTGAGTCAAAATTCACTTTTTTTATTATCTACCACTTTTATACCTATATCAAATAAATGGATGAACCGATTTTGATAAAATTTGACTTATTTTTACTGATAGGTCGTTCACTTTCATTTAATATATCACTAAAGTATATTCGACAACTTTAGTTATTTTCATTCCCACTTTTACACAATAAATGGATGAACCGATTTTGATACAGTTTATTTAAGAACCAGCGTCGGAAAATATGCTGCCTAACAAAAAAACATCATCTAATTCGGATTACCTGCTAGCGAGCTACGGTGGCACAAACACACACACACACACAGCGGTCAAACACTTATCACCCATATTTTTGCATCGGGGGTTAAAAATATAATATTATAAATACGACATAATTTAAAGGACATTTTATGTATAAAATTTACCTAGAAATAAGTATAATTTTAATTTGACCCCTCCCCCCTACTACCTCAGCTTACCCCCCCACCCTTGGGGACTTTCGATATGATCACTTGGACATAACTGTAGCGTATAACAGATAACTTACGTTTTATCGTACACTGTATGTGTACCATAGAATGCCTTAGCAAATGTTCGCCGTGAGTACTTAAATGGTCATAACTTTTTTATTTATGAACCGATTGACATGAAATAAACACTAAATGTTAAATGAAGATTACCACAATATATTTGTGAAAACCGCATCGAAATCGAAAAGCCGTTTCTGAGATTAGCGTGTTCAAACATACAGACAAACAGACAAACAGACAAAAAATTTTTTAACTACAGTTTTGGGTTTGGGATCGATTTAATAATAACCCCTGCTAATTTTTTTTTACATATTTTCATTGTACAGACACCACTTTTCTAGAATTTTATTATATGTATTGATTTATTTAATATAATATAAGAGGCTTCCATTTTCAATAAAATTTTGAAACCATCTTAAAAATAAAACATTATTTGTTTATTTTATTTTAATTGCAATAACTTTAAATAAGAGAAAACAATATTGCGTTAAATCATGTAGCATCGGAAGTTTGAAATATCTTTTTTATTATAAAATTATAATAATCTATAATTTTTCCGACATTATCAACCGTATCTACAAATCCACACAAACCGTAAGGCCCTTCTCCCATTACGATACTTCTAGAATACGATACTCGAGTAGAATACTAGTTAGATATTTGCTCGCTACCCGATGCTCACATATTATGCGACTGAAAGATGACTAAATTCATCATTATCGTGCCTCGTTTTTGTAGACGGACGCTATGTCGAGCGATTCCAGTGACGACGTAAAAGTAGGAAGTAGGTACTGCAGGATTCATCCATATATTGAAAGAAACATAAATTGTAGTTTTTATAGCCGCACGAGAACTACAACATGATGATAAGAATTTTTTATCTTTCTACCGAAGAGATACGCGCGAAACGCGACGCAAAAGCGACCAATTAAACTAGTCGCGGACGTGTAGGATACCGGTAGCGTAATGGGAGAAGGGCCTTCGAGATCTTGTCGAGATCAAACGTCGGTATCATAACGATTGACAATGTCAAAGAATAATTTGTTTTGACAATATTCGAATGTGTTGCAAAGAAATGATTTTCCAAATCCATGAAATCTATATTTTATTTATTTTTCATATATCTACGGAATTGAAATAATGATGTTATTAATTTAGATAAAAATGCATTGCTACAAGGCTATTATTATATAAATATTTTGACGCATAACGGAAAGTTTTGTGAAGAATAAAAATTATAAACAAATATGTATCTATTGTATACTTCCATCAAATTGGGGAGAGGTATTAAGCGACATCATTTTCATTGCTGAAGACGGGACTATAAATTAGTTATCGGTAATTACCGACTAATTTGTACAGACTAGTTGTTGGTCTAATCTAATATTAAAATTCGTGTTTTTGTATTATTTCAAAGTGCACGATAAACTATAAATCGGCTATTCTAAAAATACAGTTTCGTGGAGTTCTGTTATTATTTTAATAGATAAAGCAAAAAAGAAAGAAACCTTTTTAAGCAACAGACTTTAGAACAAAAGTATACAATTTTATTGATACCTATACAAATAAATTTATTAACAAGATCATAATATACATAAAAAAATAAAAAAAAAGACGGGTTGCACTCCGGGAGTGCCGGCAGAAGTGAAAACTTGATTATTAACGTTCAGCATGTTTGATATTTTGGAATGGTATCCGTCTTACGCATGGAATATAAACACTAAAAAAAAAAAAAAAAAACATCCGTATTACGCTTTTTCGATCAGGCCACGTGTCCTGACGCGAGTTTAAGATTTTATACCCAACGCCGCTAAAGAAGTTTTCACTTCAATAAAAGGCTCTCAAAAGGGATAACGAACTAATGAATATAGAGTCATCGTCCGTTCTTATTTTTTATTGTTTTTGTCACTGGCCTGTTTTATTTTAACTTCAAACACATCAAGCTCTTTTGGGGCAAACGCCTTTCCATATATAGACTGATCGAGGATACTTTTCATTGGACGAATAACATAATACATAAGGCCGCCAATTGTATATAAAATCTTTTGCACTAAGGTTTTGTGTTTTATACCTATAACTCTGTATACAAGAGCCGTAGTCTATCAAAGGCCCAGGGCCGGTTGGAGTAGGATGAGTGCAGCAGTAGCTCTAGGCGCCAGATAATAAAGGGCGCCAAAATCAACATCGCGTAATAAATATAACTCTTAATTATATAGATTCCTAAATAGTGACCATGCAAATATAACGTTAGTTGTTTTATTTAACAAGATTAATTTTGTTTATATAGATATTATTTATCTTGTTGGCGGCTGGCAAACGTTAAAAAATACGGTAATTTATATAATTATTTATTGAATCAAAATTATATTAAAAAAATATAAATACATACTACCAAATACATAATTATAATATTATATGCTCTACTCTACGATATCCCCGGCGCTGCATGGCATTAAAAGCTTCCACTATTTATAAAAGACGTTCCCAAAATCAACGAATGTTGTCAGTTTTCAATGTATTTTTCTTTAAACTTATTACAGTCCCTGGCACTTGAGTAGTGCGAGATGAACGTATTCCAAAATGTTTTTCTTATGAACCGTGGGAGAGAGAAAAACTTTCCGCGAAAAACGCACAATGTAAAAAAATAGATTATGGAAATATTACATGAATATCTAAAAAGGTAAAAATTAATACAATTTCCAAAATTTAACGTGAAACCGAGAGGATCCTCATTATAAAGGTGGTGTGTTGTATAATCCCTACTTCCCTATTAATATTATAAATGCGAAAGTAACTCTGCCTGTCTGTCTGTCTGTCTGTTACGCTTTCCCGCTTAAACCTCTCAACCGATTTTGATGGAATTTGGCACAGACAATCTTTAGATTCTGAGAAAGAACATAGGCTACCTTTTATTGCGAAAAAATACCACGCAGGCGAAGCCGCGGGTGGAATCTAGTAGCCAATAAGATTAAAAATGTAACTTCCTAATTTTAGGTATCTTAACTACTAAGTATGTGGAGTCGAATTCGTCTCGAGTCTTATAACATGCTAAATATGTACGTTACCGAAAGCGTAATAAAAAATCGTGTGACTCATTTTTGACTAAGCACTAAACTCGAAAATGACTACATCGAATCGGCTCTATTTTTTTATATTTTTTGGAGGTAAAGAAAGAAACTTAGAATAACGAGAAAAATACTTCTAACAACAGTTTTTTACACATAAATACTCAACTAATAGGTATTTTACGACTTAAAAAACAAAACTAAAATTATATTGAATAAATATAACACAAAAAGGGTAAAAACATACAATCTTTTTTATTGAGTAATTTAAGCGCTTCTAAACGAAGTCTAGTTGAATAAATTAGTAGTAAGTAGTTCGGGTTTGAGTTTGAAAAGTATTACATACTTACCCAACTTCTTCCAATAAGAGCGAGCGCGTGCTAGGACCGTATCAAGACGACCGTCAAATTCCTCCCTCGAAAGCACCTCTTTGATAGTCGCGGGGTCGTTGACCAGGATCTGTGGTAGCTTCCCCAAGTACAGGCCCACAATCTTAGTGTTATACTCTTCAGCGAGTTTGATGGTTGCCAAGCCGAGGTTGTTGATAACTTTGGCTGCGACTATCCAGTAACCGCCATAGATTGGAAGACGTATAGGACCTGTTAAGAATTTGAATTTGTTCGTCAAATAAATTAATTTTAAATGATAGGTACTGTGTCTTGTTATTTAGATTTCTATGATAGGTACCTTACGTATCTTTTATTTAAAGTTCTGTTACTCAAAATAATTTTAATAATTATAGTCGTGTAAAATTGTACTAACGAAAAACAATATTATGAGTGTAATTGGTATATTTCTGAGTGACCTAAAAATATTGTTATTGACAGATTTAATTGAACTTTGCTCTGCTAGATAGATTAAAGCTAGGAATAAAATTATGTACATGCTAGTTTAATTCGGTTGTCAAGCTTATTTATGCAGATATAAAGGGCAGATAAATGGAATTTTAGTTGACGATCCAACATTAGGTGCTTTCGTTAATTTAATCAGAATTATCACATTATTTTTCTAAAAGATATGAAACCTCATACATTGTCTTGGCTATTTTCCATAAAAATAACTAAGTATATTCCGTAAAAACCAAGGATTTCCAAACAATAGAAAAAAATTCTTACCTTAATTCTTACTAATATGAATAAACAAACTTTACTAACCTGGCGGAAAATTGTCATCTCTCTCGTACGCTTTGCTATACAAATATTTTAACAAGAAAGCTATCATAAATAATAATATTAGCAATCCGACCATCTTCGACACAGACAACTACGTCAATTATATCTCTGACAATAACTGGCCACAAGCCTCTCGGTTTATTATTAAAATATAGTGTTATATCAATTAATAAAGTAAACATTTTATCGTTCCCGTTAGATATCTTTTTGACCCGCAATTTGTACTAAGATTTGTAATATGACATTATACCCTAATAGGAAATAATAGTAGTTATTAGTTTGATATTGTTTTGATTTTTTTGTGCGTTCGATAAACAACATGTTTAATTTCATGGTTGCAAGGAAATTTCCTTTGACCAAAGTCGTTAAATTTACCGCTTTTCATGGTAAAATTATATTTTTCATGTATCTGAAAATACATGAAAATTTTATGCACATTGCAATTTGAAACAAATAAAAACCAAGTTTGAGCATCTTAATTTGTATTAAATTTATTCTGCGCAGCAAATTATAATTATTATTATTCTCAAGTCTTTATCTAGTCTCGTGACCCATTAAAGTACATTCCATGATCCCTGATCGATTTTCTGTATTGAAGCAGGTATGTCTATGTCTTGTTCACAATGATAGATTTATGAATAAAAATGCTGCATCAAATGAAAGTACGTAATTAGACCTATCTTATATTTTACTAGCTTTCCACCCGCGGCTACGCCCGCGCAATCAAAGAAAAACCCGCATAGTTCCCGTTCCCGTGGGATTTCCGGGATAAAACCTATCCTATGTCCCGGAATGAAAAGTAGCCTATGTCCTTTCTCGGGTATCAAAATATCTATATACCAAATTTCATGCAAATTGGTTCAGTAGTTAAGGCGTGATTGAGTAACAGACAGACAGACAGAGTTACTTTCGCATTTATAATATTATAGTATAATAGTATATAGTATATAGTATGGATGTCAAAATGTATAGCCTCATCTGCCGATAAGTCTGATTTTCCTGTATGATACTTGAGCTGGGACTTACCCTTTAATTAAATGTATAAGTTATAATCTACACATAACGCTTACGGCTTATTGCTATTGCAGTTATTTAAAATTAATTGTGAGAGTATACAGTACCGGCCGTTTTTTGCACTGAGAGTAGAGCCGAAATTTCTTATAGAGCCCTTTGACCAAGTAATAAATATTAGGTATGTATTTAAATTAACAAATAACCATCTTATTATATTTTTTTTCGTAGTTAGTAATTTCAATTTCATGACTTTTTGCTATTTACCAACAAGATAAACATCTATTAAGAACAAAATTTCAATCCAACCACTAAATTGTGTTATGTGTATTGCGTTATGCATTACGGCGCCCCTTACGATCTGGCGCCTAGAGCCGCTCCAATCGTACTACCCTCAGAGCCGGCACTGTGTGTATGAAATAATGAAAAGTTGCTAACATAATTTTTTAACTCATTCACTAATATTAATGACTCTCGTTACAAATAAAATAAATAACTATTTCTCTAGCCGTTACTTCACTTACATATATAATTTTATATCGCGTGTCTGTGTATAGAAATTTCCATCCCCTATTTGGTTAGATCCGAGGGTTTTTTATAATAAAGTCTTTAGTAATAAAGGTAGAGCAAGTTTAGAATTTTAGAAATTATTTTCGTAATAATATTTTCGGCATCCTCATATCCACTTATCATATGGAAGGGACTGGGAAAGCTCAAAAACATAAATGTAATTAATAGTTTTATATTGCACAATTTATAAGTACCTTAAAAATAGTTGAACCTATATAAAAAGTGTACTTTCGGTTTCTGAAGCTCCAGCCACCCGAGACAAAAGCGTTTTGAGCCCTCACAACTTTGCTATCGTTAATCTAACAATTATCAAACTAAGAAACCTAGTAGATAGAAAAGAATTATTTGTATGTATGTATGCTTGTATGTAACTGTCTCCTTAAGAGTCGATTTAGACCCTCTCTAAACGGACGGATTTAATTCAAACCTCGCACACTTATCAAATTTCGATGACAATGCAATAATTTCAGGAGTTTATCTTATTTAAATTGTTTTTCATTCTGAATTAATTGTCTTGTAACTTTATCTACTCAATTAATGATGACTTTTTACTTATATTACTTATATCTAATCAAAATATTATGTTTTCATCTAACAATAGTTGCATATGAGATACCTACTTACAAGTTAGATACTTTGAACAGTTAATTCTTATTTTATGCATCTTAAAATCATATACCTATATAAAATTCTTTTATCTCAATTACAGTTGCCATAGGTATGTAAGTAGGTAGGTACTACAATAATTCGGTATAATGGCTTGACCAGTTTTTAAGAAAATAAAATATTCGACAGGTCTAAGAATAGTTCGAAAACCAAGTATTTTTATACCTACACAACAAAATACATAATAGTAGCTAAACGCTACAGAACGGACACTCCGCCTCCCGCCAAAATTAAACACTTACCTCATCCCGCACGATCAGGCTATTAGATGGCCCGCATTTTTCCGTAAGGACCTGTGGTAAGGACGATACGCAGCGTATTTCCAAACTATACAAAGCCAGCACGCAACGGTGTGAAACTAATCACGTATAGTTTGAAAATAAGTTTTCTACAAAGTTCTTCCAATCTAATACAACAGTAGTACGCAAATACTCGCGTAAACTTTGTAGTGAAGTAAGTAAGAATAGCGCTCCAAAACATACAGCGCCGTACGCATGTGGACTAATCGTGTACATGTTTCGGAGTAAGCGCGGCGTCATTCCATTGCTCGCGTTTATATTAAAATAATAACAAACTGTAAACTACCTGTGTTGCTGTTTTTAAATATATTATTACAATGCATACACGAATGTTGATCGTGTATAGTTTGTATCGTGGATGCTTGCGTCTTCGTTCCCGACTATGCTACACGACTTACTTACAATTGACAATAGTGCTAAAAAATAAAAATCTAATAAGTCCAGAAGAAGACGGTTGCGAGGCGACGGAGCCCCGCTTTGCGGGGCTCCTATTTTTGTGTAGTTAAAAAAAACACGAACCTAACCTAACCCACACCCTTATCTGTTACCTATTTATTTGCCTAAGCTTACATAATAATATTTTTATTCCATATTTTACTGAATCAATAATAATCAAGAAGAATAAAAGTAGATAGATATAGCTGTGTACAAGTCTTTGATAACATATTCATTATTTCATTCAAGCGTAAGTTGTGTAGTATATTTAGTTATATTTTGCGTACTGATCGTGTATAGTTTGGAACGAAGACGCAAGCATCCGCGTTACAAAGTATACGCGATCAGTACGCAAAATTCGAGTATATATTATTGTAATCACAAACTTAAAAACAACATTACAATATATACACGAGCAGTTTCCTATGGTTGCGTTCTGGCCACAGTATTACAATATTTATTGTAATACTGTGTTCTGGCTATGTATAGCTGTGATGTATAGTTTGGAAAGACGCCGATACGCAACGAAGATTGACAACATTAATCAAATTGACTTAAAGCAATTTTATTACTTTGGATTTGTGATTATCGTTTTTCGTAGAAAATGGTTAGTTGTGCTGTTTACGGATGTATTTCATCAGAAAAACGCGAATTTCTTTACGCGAGTCACAATTAATGTGCGAACCCTAAAGCGTTAACACACACATTTGCACTCTCTACAGTGTGACTGTCAAAACGATAATTTTGTATGGAGTGTCCGGGGTGTGCCTACACTTAAATAATAAGATTGTCTTGGCAGATCAACGTTTGAGGATTCAGTTACTCTAAAAGAAAATGGTGTTAGTTACACAACTTAGAATTCAAAAATGACTGGGTTAATTTAAATAATTTTTAGTTTGTGATATTTGTCTCGGCTTATATTATGAAGATAATAACTGTTACAATTTAGTAAACTCGCAAAACATATCAACCCGAGCGGAGTCGGGTCGAAAAGCTACTAACTTGCAATTCACGTTGGTAATTTGTAGGTTTAAACATGTTCGTGATAACTTTTTCGCGTCTTATAGACTACCTACAGGCCCATGTTGAAAAATTTATGGGTCATTTGAACCACAAGGTGGTTAAACCATAAAAAATCTGTGTGTAATGTGTATCTAATAATTATTATATCTACTTTAATAATTTAAGCTGAAGAGTTTGAGTTAAAGACAAAACAAAGTCAGGTGGAAAAGCACAGGAATCTACCTCTTTTTCGAATTACATATTTTCCGTTTTACAGAATAAGACTTTGACGTTTATTTAATTAAAGATAATAGATAATGTTTACTAAACAGAATTACAAGCCAATTTTGGTCGTTGTTTCTAATTAAAGATATTTTATTAAGATAAAATTAAGTGTTTAATTATCACAAGCTTAATGAGATAATTAAACACTTAATTTTACGTATGTAACGTGCCTCTGCATTTTAATCTGTAGTCAAGCATGCTGCCTTTGTTCTAGGTTCTCAGGTTTGGTAAGAAAAATATATTGGCTTTTATTTCATTTAAATGATAGGTAACCCGAAGTGTTTTTGCATTTGGACCAAGCCTTAGCCCATAGAGAGTATGTAAAACCGGCCTATATGAAGAGTATGTATTGGCGCACATACATATACATAATATTATGTATTACTGAATAATCTATCGTTTGCACTATTCACTAAGTTGCTAGTACCTATGTATATTGTATAGAGCCTTGGCCTAATAAGACTTGGTACCCAAGATTGAGTCAGAAAAATTATTACTTAGCTGTTTCCCGCGGTTTCACCCGCATTGCTCCGCTCCTGTTGGTCTTAGCGCCTTCCTCGATAAATGGGCTATCCAACACCGAAAGAATTTTTCAAATCGGACCAGTAGTTCCTGAGATTAGCGCGTTCAAACAAACAAACAAACTCTTCAGCTTTATAATATTAGCACAGTATTACCATATTTCCTACAGTATGGCGACGAATGTACTTGTGCAGAGAAACGGAGGGGAACTGGCGGGGGGTCGGGCGACGCGGGCCGCTTAATGCAATCACGCTGAGTTTGCATTAACTATCGCGAAAGGACGACACAGTCGTATTTTTTGTGTAATAATTTTATTATACATAGGTACTTACATATTCTATTATGGCGCGCAAAAACTGTTCCGTTTACGGATGTAAATCTACATAGAAATCCCAGAAGGAAACAATATTTCAGAAAGATTGTATTAATTGTATCTGTTGAATTAAAATCAAAGCTATGTATATGTTGTCCTCATTATTTTCTAATCAGATTGTACATCCCAATGCGAATGCATTACTTAGTTAAATGTTATAATATACAATTAAGAACATCCAAAAATAGTGTCCACGTAAATATTTAGCAGTGCAATATCTGTAATTATATATTTATGAACAAATAATTACATCAGATTTAATAATCGCAATTATTTTGAATGTACATATGAATAAATGATTTCATCATAATATTAATAATCACAATTGTTTTATTTCCCATTTGTTGCAACCCTAGCGTATTTTCGTGTGGCAGCGTAAGTACCTACGCTGGCGGCGGCATCGCGCGACATCAAAGACGATTCCTTACTGTAGGAAATAATGTGATATTAGTATAGATTATGATCATTATTTACGTGCGCAAGCAAAGAACTATCATAATAACGGTAGGTATTATGATAGTGTTATAAATAAAAGGTTAGAAGGTCTATTTTTAAAGGCTATGATGAAAACATTTTACGATATTTGGATAGATTAGCAAATGAATAATATGTATACAGTTGATATTTTTTAACGTGATAACGTTTTTAAAATCGTTTTAGTCGGGTGACATGTTCAGAAACTTGTGTCACACCAAAACCTCACGAGCGCGATCGCAGGTATAACGAGAGAGAGACGGACCGATCTCCCGTCTCATCTCGAGCGCTGCCACCAATAAGACGTTATCACGTAAACATCTCGATCGTAAACCTACTTTACAAACAACCAATTTTTTTACAAATATATTGAGGAAAATTTACCATGTTTACTTAAAATTTAACTAAGCATAATAATATGGCGTATTATTATTTAATAATTTATAAATTATGTAACGTAGTACACGAGGGTACCTATCGCGAGATGAAAACAGACACGCCAAATCTATTTATTGGAATAACAGTCGTCATATTTTATTCTTATTAAAATTTAGGTATAGGTTTAATAAGATAACAATAAATTACATACGCTTTTGTATGTATTGTATGAATCGTACTTTTCTTTTTAATAAACAATATTTTCGCTAGCGTTCCAAATAGGTACTAAGTAGATACCTACCCATTCTTAAATTATTGATAACTAGCTTACCGCCCGCGGCTTCGCCCGCTTGGTCTAAAACCTAATAAATTATGTATATACTAAAACCTTCCTCTTAAATCACTCTATCTATTTAAAAAAACCGCATCAAAATCCGTTGCGTAGTTTTAAAGATTGTTTAGGGGAAGAGGAATGTATTCAGAAGGTGGAAAAAAAAGCAAACATATCCGTGCATACTATTATTACTAACTAGCAAAGTATTATATTATCTGTGCTATTATGCCATATGGCGTTGCGTGTATACTCTATACGCAACGGTATGATATGCCTATGCGCAGGTCGATCATAAATAGTCAGTAAACATCAGGTCTATTCTTACAAACGTTACGGTCTACGTGCGCACAGCGCAGATATAAATAAGTATAGAAATTATGACTAAATGAAATTAATTTCGAAATGCTTACAAAATCTGGCAAAAACCCATCTTAAACAAAAAGTATTGTTTTTGTCACAAAAACTGGGGACATTGATTGTAATTTGGTACCTAGGTATTTCCCCTTGTTTTTATAAACATTTGTTGACAGGCTTAGGCTATAAGGGGGGGGGGGGGGGAATTGCGTGAGTGAAGACAATATTTATAATTTTCAGTTACAAGTATGATAAGAGAAGATTAAAATAAAACGCCAATTAATGATAAATATTTTTATTTGACTAGAATTACACTTAAATATATAAAACACTGGATTATAATATTAAAATATCATTGTGCATGTTCACTTTCTGTCTTTCTTTTTACAGAAGTTGAAAGATCTTCGTCTTAGCGAAGTCTTAGCTGTTATACACTCGATGTACATTTTAGTTAGAACAATTTATTATACACAAAATAGAAAAAAACACTTTACAAAAAAGATGACATGCAAAAATGGCGGCCTTGTAGCTACTAAGCCATCTCTTCCAAGCAACCTTGTTCCCAAAAACGACTGCAGTTCTCAATTTGGCGTATTTCTTGTAATGTCAATGCAAGGATCCTTTATGTTCAGGCAGTAAGAAATATATAGTCACTGGTCCCTTACTAGTGTGTACTATCTCTTGGTGTCGTATCAATTGTGTTGCAGCAAGTCCGTATAATAAGCATGGTATACCTGTAAAAATAATATCAAGTTTACTGTTTATAGCTTACAAGACTCTACAAGAAGAGAGAAGTAGGCAAATTTAAGGGGCAACAATTTTCGTGGTGGGTCGCGGACGAACTCTACCTATACCCGTGGGCTGTGGCCTCGTCCTTTAAGCGGCAGGACGGAACACAGTGGGGTTTTGGTCGGTATGAATTCGACATAACCCACGGCTCTTCACGGAAGGGCAAGATTTCCCCATTTAAAAAACGGGGGCAACTATTTTATTATTTCGGAATTTATGTGCTTAGTTCTGTAGCTTTTTAAACTATAATAAAATATTTTTTGTACTTAACACATTTTTTTTATTTATACTTAATTACGTAACTAGTAACTACCTACTTTAAAAACGGTGATTTTTTTACTATGATACAGAACAATAGGTATACAGAACAATATACAAACTCTAAAAAGCTCGCTCCGTAGCTTATATCTACGGAACCCATCGTGTCGCGAGTCCAATTCACATTTGACCGATTTTTTTAAATTTCTTGTGAAGACTCATTTCGAAATATGAGACAGATATATTATACAATTTTTATTACTAACATTATGCATCGAAATAAACATTTTGCCACTACTTATTAGTTATTACTTAATATAGATTGAACATTAGCAATGACACTATCAATGTTGAAATAAATCAGTTGCAACCTAAATCGAAATAGGAAGATGCGGCGTTGAGACGACATAATGAACATCGCAATATATTCTGACAATCTTATCGCAGAATTTACACCAACTAAGTACATATTATAAATTTGAAAAATTATTTCGGTGTTGGATAGCCCATTTATCGAGGAAGGCTATAAGCTATAAGCTATATATCATCTCGCTGAGACCAACAGGAGCGGAGCACTGCGGGTAAAACCGCGGGGCACAGCTAGTAATATATATATAGAGGATAGAGATGGTGAGCCAAAGTGAATGAAAGGATCCATTCAAAAGAATCACGTCTGAAAAGCGTAAATCCATACTAATATTATAGTTTACATAGCAGCTAATTATTATAGCTAGTTAGCATAAGTTTGGATAAGGTTCTTCTATTTTAAATGAAATTAAATCTGTTAACTTTAGTACAAGTTTCTTTGAATACATTTCGAAATCGTAACGGTACAAAAGAAAATTACAAATGCCCTAACAAATAGGTAACCAATTTTAAAGTTATATTTCCTTAAATATAAGCTTATATAGTAAAACTAGCTGCACTCCGCGGTTTCACCCGCATGGCTCCGCTTCTGTTGGTCTTAGCGTGATGATATATAGCCTATCTATAGCCTTCCTCGATAAATAGGCTATCCAACACCGAAAGAATTTTTCAAATCGGACCAGTAGTTCTTAAGATTAGCGCGTTCAAACAAACAAACAAACTCTTCAGCTTTATAATATTAGTATAGATATATAGATAATAAGATATATATGCATGTATCTACTGCTTATGTTTTTTAACCAACTTAGACTCGGTTTTAAATAGATAAGTTACAATTTATATAATCTATGACCTTTTTGTTAATAACAATGTTTAACATAATAATTATGTAATTAATGTATATTTTTTTGTCATATCATCCGATTTGTTTACTAGTTTTCTGTCCAGACTTTGATTAGGTATATGTTTTAAAAGGTAAACAAATAATAATTTTACTACATTAGCATACTCTTTAAGTTCATAGCTCCATAATAATATAGAATGATTTTCTCCAGAATAGGACATTGCCAATTTTCATCAAGTCGTATTAAGGAAGAGGTTGAAACAAGATATTTATTTATTTTATTTATTTATAATCTTTATTGCATACAAAACATAAATACAAATTTCACACACACAGACAGGACATTTGATGCAAAGGGCGGCTTTATTGCTTCAAGCAATTTCTTCCAAGCAACCCGAGCAACCAATGTATTGAAAAAAAGAAAATTAAAAAAAAGATAGTGAACACTTCTTACCTAAATTGGCTATTTTTATGAATCTCATAAATTTATCTGAGGAATTCAAATCTTCGGCTATTCGTTTTGAGCAATGGTACTTAATGTATGGAAAGCATCCAGTTCTTAATATTTGATAATTTGAGTTCCCAGCTCTCCAATTGAAGTTGGACATTCCAAATTGGTCATCTTTCACACTACTGTACTGAAACATGTGAAATACACAAACTTTATTAATATACTTATTGCTTGCTCTGGCTTTGCTTTCATAAATAACAAACAACCTGTGCCCCACGGTTTCACCTCCTTTTCAATACTCTTCAGTTGATATATGCCAAAAACTAGCTATCTCACACAAATTTTATCCCACTTGTATTAAACTATAAGAGTGTTACAGAAAGACAGTCTTATACATTCATAATATTAGTATAGCTAAGTATAGCAAATTTTAGTGAAATCCATCCAGTTATTTAGGGTGATAGTAGAAATAAACACTTCAAATACCAACTATACCCTTCAAGGTAATATTTTAATTTTCAAATACATATATGTGTAAGAGTAAGAATAATTTAATTTAGCTAGTAATTATGAAGATGTTTCCAAGTGTAAGCTATAAGTAAACATTACCTTTACAAAATATGAGGTCCAAGGAGGTTCGTTACATTGTAATAAATAAGAAGTTAGAACTTCTGAAGCGCCGGGTCTAGATAAAAAAGATCTTGTAGGTATAATAAATAACAGCTTTATTTTCTTCATCATTAAACTTGAATTCATTTTTCCTAAATATTCATTCACGTTTTAATTTTTACGTATGTTTTTAGGAAGTTAAAACCTGAAATCAGATAGGAAATAAACACATTTTAGGTTAGGTATTTAATTTATTTTGACGATATGTCAACAAATAAACAGCTGATTATGACACTTTCGTTCAAAAATGCGTTTGACGTTCACGGTTAATTAAATAAATACATATTATCACAGACTAATAATAATATACTACGTATACAAATATTATATAATTTAATGTGTTCATATTTTTAATGGAATGGGCAGTTTTTACTTTTTATCTTCAAATCCAGGCTTTTTGAAGTGAAAACTTCTTTAGCGGCGTTGGGTATAAAATCTTAAACTCGCGTCAGGACACGTGACCTGATCGAAAAAGCGTAAGACCTCGGAGCAATTAACAAGCCTGGAGAAGTAACAATTAATTGAACGTTTCTTATATAGTGGCTCTCTTTTATTCAATACCCTAATTAGTGCGATAGAAAGAGATAACACACTGTTATCGGCTTGGAATTCAAATCCACATGTAGCCACTTTTTGTTCTAAAAAGGTAGTGCTTGCCACAAATTTATCGAATACTAAAATATCGATAAATAAAAAAATTGAGTTATAAAATTGCTTGAAGATAATTTAAACGAATCTATTTGGAATTATTCATATTTTACGATGCGTACTGACTACCTTGCATTGTATGGTAGTGGTATTTAAAAAAAAATATTATTAGGTATTTCGGTTTAGGTTGTTTTTATGGTGGTCGCGGAAGAATTCTAACAAATACCCGCGGCCCCATCATTAAAGCGGCTCGACGGAACACAGTGGGGTTTTAGTCGGTAAGAATCCGACATAACCCACGGCTCCTTCCCCGGGGGCCGTGGGTATCTTTGGAAGATTTCCCCACTATAAAAAAAAAAAAAAAAAGGTTGTTTTTATGGTTTCGTAAAAAGGTACGTATTTTTTCCTGTTTTCATAGATTCATTCATAGAATTATACGAAACCCTACGTGCGCGAATCTGACTTCCACCTGGTTGATCATTTTACAAATCAATAACCGTATCCTACTAATATTATAGAAGCGAAAATATATAAGAATGGACTCTTTCACGTAAAAACTACTGAATGAGTTTTTATGAAACTTTACAATTAAATTTTAATTTATAGTTTAAACATCAGAATAGCATATAGGCTACAATTTACCGCGGGAAAATAACTCATTCCCACGGGAAAAAATTGTTTGTTTGTTCCCAGAGAACACGCGGGGCACCTCTAGCTTAAAATAAATTTCTTCAAATAAAACAAATAAACATTTAATTTTTTTTACAACATTTTAATTCGATACTTAATTACCAAATTACAATATTTATTATTTAAAATAGATGCCACCCTAAACTTGTGGCACAGCATCTCTGCAAAGCACTTTACTTTTCTTCCCGTCTGATTCGAAATGATTTGAACAAAGCCGAGAATGTTTTGAAGGCTTCCAATTTTCCCTGTGCTATAGCTTTAACCCAAACATCTTTTAATTTTTCTCAAGCCAGAAACCTGCAAATAACAATAAAATCCATACTTAACTTAAAGCAGTCATTATCAATGAAGTACTTCGTTCCTACTCAAGTATCGATAATTGCACAACACTATGGAAGTTATATTTTGCATTTTTTCTAAAAACTAAGCTGATTATGATTTCATTTCAATGATTACGGTTAGATAAAACATAGATGATTATGAAAATAACGTAAATTCACTTATTTATAACACAATTAACAAAATAATTGATCAAAACACTAACCTGTGAAATGACAAATTCCTATCTTCATCCGATTTCCCAGTACTACGGCTTTTACAGCCGTAAACAACACAAGCCATGTAATCTTTAGTAAATTATCTTTTCAGAAAATAACATATGAAACTAAAAAACACGTTTTTCACTTCAAAAACAATAATTAAAATCACCAAGCGATGATCACCAGACTGGTGATCAAAACAAAACGAAATGGCTACATGTCATTTCAAACTGTCGAGCTGACATATATCGGTCCTCTTTTTTCGCATGACATTTTGCCATAAGTTAAAAGGGACAAACTAGTGTTATTAATGTTCAATTAATTGTTACTTCTCCAGGCTAGTTTATTGCTCCGAGCGTAAGACGGATTTTTTTTTTTTAGCCCTTATATTCCATGCGTAAGACGGATACCATTCCAAAATATCAAACATGCTGAACGTTAATAATCAAGTTTTCACTTCTGCCGGCACTCCCGGAGTGCAACCCGTCTTTTTTTTGTTTTTTATGGTTTATTATTTTTTTTAGTAATGCCTATATGCATTTTCTGGAACGAAGTTCCGTATCGCGTGTTACGTGAAAAAAGACGGAAAAAAATTCTCATGAAAAGGTGTAACGACACTTTTTTGTCTCTCTCTCTCATGGAAAGCAAGTCAGCTATTTTAGCACAGATTAAGTATTAGTTACTAAGTATTTTAGTAACTTCGTTCCATCCGGGTGTCCCTTGACACCTCTCAAAACTTTTTTATTTTTAATAAATCGTACTTAAGCGCCTTATTCACGGTCCATCTTGCTGTACGTCCCGCCAAGGTCATACACGATGCACGACGCAAAACGACAGTGAATAGTATTGACGTACGTCAATAATTATTATTATTATGTTGCTGGATGTGCACGACCAATTTTTCGTCCAGCGAGCACCCCCACCACCGCGAACGTCGTGCAGTTGGACAGTGAATAGCGCGGACGTACGTCAGAGCGATGATGCATCGTGCGTGCTCGATCGTGAATAGGCTTGCTGTACAGCAGACAGTGTTGCCAACATAGTGGATTTTCCACTAAATCTGGTGGTTTTGGCTTGCTTTTTAGCGGACAAATATTGACTTTAGTGGCTAGTGGATTTGTCTAGTGGAATTTAAGAATTTTTCTCAAATATTGGAACGACGACTATGAACTCCACTCGTATCGTTTTTGGAGTTTAATTCCATCGTGCAGCACACTCTTTCATCTAGTGGGTAAAACAGTCAAAAGGAAATAAATCCAAGCCACAAACTCTTTAATAAAAAATGGCAGTAAATTATCGGGGGCGGAAACGACTCATCTGAAGATGACTTATTAATATAATTTCATTATTTTTGTTACATAATGTGTAATTTTAATGTTATTTCTCCAATAAACGTATCTTTTAAATATTGTTTTCTTTCGCGATGAACAAAAATTTGCTAAAAATAAAGTTGGTGGAAAAATTAGCGATTTTTTAAACTGGCGCGAGTTTTGTTAGTGGATTTCTGGTGGTTTCAGAGGTCGCTTCTGGTGGGTAGCTTGATACTTCGGTGGCAACACTGACAGCAGATTAGCATTATGAGCTTGTCGTTCACGCAAATAGCACAAATGGATCGTGAAACGATTACGAGGTTTATTGATAAATATAAGTTGCACAAATGTTTATGGGATGTTTCCAGCGTCGAAAAATGGCAATTTATAAAAAAAAAATGTCCTGACGAATTTGTTTGTTTAAAAAAAAATGATTAGCTATATACTCTGTTCCCGCCACTTCAGCATTTACTGAAAGAGTCTTTTCGGTCATGAATGTGAAGTGGCGGGAAGAGAGAAACCGAGCTTCATTAAAATTAATTAAAAATGAGCTCTTGATGTATATAAATTTAGATTTGGAATGTTTGGATTCATATAATTCATTTAAAAATAATGAAAAATTGTTAGGTACTGCAAAAAGTACAAATAAATACATTTTTAAAAATATTAAATAAATGATACTCTTTTTTGTAAGTCCGTACTCTTTATTTACCTCCTTTGAAATCAGATATACTCTATTTCTTCTAATAAAAGTTGGCAACCCAGGCCATGCTTGATGCGCGCACGATCGTCAGTAGGATACATCCAGCACCGCAGCCTTGAGCTGACGTACAGCGGGGATGGACCGTGAATAAGGCGCTTAAGTAATGACTTGATTGTTGGAATATTGGGAACAGGGAAGAGGATTTTTATATTTCATAATAAAAAACAATCTTGTTTAAAAAGTATTTATTATAATGAAAATGCTATTGGCCATGTATTTATACATAAGTATACTTGCAGTATTTGTATGTAACGAAACATTCATAAAATACAATAGATATTTTTTATATCACAGAAACAACATTAAAAACCATAATCCAATTAAAATTAAAAAAAAAAAAAACAATTTGTCAATCTATTTGTCACAACTTAAATATCAACATATAAGTACCTACTAAATTATATTTACATGAATTCCAAATAACGATAACAGCAATAAGATAAAATTTCAAAATTATTAGTGTTGTTTCTTATATCTTTCATTTCTGCAAGCCATTGTGAATATTTTTATTATTTCATAAATTAAATTGAAACAAACGATTCAACACATATTTAAAAAATCCACAAAAAATCTACCAAATTAATATGTTCAAACATGTACTACAGTTAATTAGATTAATCATTATACATACTTTATAAGGCACTATTTATTTGGATTGCATTCGTTCATAATAACATTGTACAATATGTAAGGATAATTATTAATGTACATATATACAATTTGAAGTGCCTACCAACACCATACAATTTATTTCATCTTTGACTAACAATTATTCGATTTCAGAACACGCAATCGATTTTCAACCTACCACATTTTACTCTATTAAAAAAAAAAATGGAGCCAAATACCGACCTGTCATCATGTCGTCTATGACAGATTCTGTCAAAGTGACGTTTCCCCCATTATTTTTGAATCAAACATAAAAATACACAGATCTAGTACCAGTAGATATGCAATGCTATGGTGAAAAGAGATAGATAGCTACGCTTACATTATGTGAGTGAAGGGGATGTAGATACGTTTTTTTTGTCCTTATCTGCGTGGCCACTTTTTTGTTTGGCCCAGGTTTGACAGTAGTCAAACCTGGGCCAAACAAACAAAGCAGATCTGATATTTAATTAGTTTTCTTGTGTCTAATGTTCTTTTTGGTGATAAATACATTTGGAAGTTAATTATAAAAGTGTTCTGAATGTACTACGTGTACTGAGTGTTTATAATTATGGGTGGTTGCAGCGTATTAGGCTATAACAGCCGCACGGAAACAAACGCCGATGGAATTTCATTTCATTCGTAAGTAAACAATTAAATAAAGATACATAATATCAGAATCATTATAATTGACTGTTTCCTATCAACTGATCATTCTTATTGTTAATATTTCGTGGTAATTTTAGCTTTTAAGTGTAAGATAACCTCAATCACAATGTTGCCTGCAAATGGGAAAAAAAGTCCACAAAATTGCAAAAAAATGTTTGTCCCATAGTTTTCCAACGTATAATGGCATTTGTATATATGGATTGATGCTAGTCGGTAAAATTGGGTACCATCTAAAAAGCGAGAATATGTTCAAAGAATTTTAACGCAATTTTTTTGTTTGCAAACCTAAATAATCTCTCCTTGAGTCAAATGCTACGCCAACAATCAGCATGAATGTAATTACTTATCTACATTTTAAGAAGTTGATTTTAAATCACAATCAAATTCCATTGTTAGATTTCCCTATAACCCTAAGATAGATTATTTTCATATGCGTTTATTAAACTTTGTTACATATTAAATTGCTTTTTACATTAACTCTCTAGTAAAATAAAAGTAAAATATAAATCTAAGAATTTATATTTTTTAGTTTGAATCTGTGCAGTCAGTATCGGCAACACAAAATGATGATCCAAATTCCAATACCATCAACGAGCTATAGAGGAGTTAAAAGGAATAGACAGAAATCAAATGATTAAAATGTGTCCCCAGGTGCTAAAACTCGAAAACTGGTTTGTACTAAAAAAATACATCTTTATTAATAAAAATAACAAGTTATTTGGTAATACAAAGTTAATTAAATGGATAAAAATTTATAACCGGAGTAAATTAAGCATTAATTCCATTTTATTTGCCATTAATTGTTAGCATTTCTCTTTAAAAATGTTTTTATTTCTAAAAGCAGAGTTGTTTTGATGCCATAGTTTCAAATTTAATATATTGAAGTATTTTTATTTCTAACTAGAGGTCCGCCCCGGCTTCGCCCGTGGTACATATTTCGCAATAAAAGGTAGCCTATGTCCTTTCTCGGGTATCAAAATATCTCCATACCAAATTTCATGCAAATTGGTTCAGTAGTTTAGGCGTGATTGAGTAACAGACAGACAGACAGAGTTACTTTCGCATTTATAATATTAAGTACGGATTATTTGCTATATATGTATATTAATGTTATACTTTGATACCAATACATTGGTATTAAAATAATTAATATAATGGCCTTGACACAAAAAATATTTTATATTCTAAAATTTATTTTTCAGTTGCAGAAGCAAAAACAGATATCAGCTAATCGTCTTAAGAAATTGCTTGTTAAATGCTTATAAATATGGAAGAAACAGAAGTTCTCCGCAGCATCGAAAACGGAAATAAAGATTTTCTAAAACTCAAGGAAACGATATTCAAGCCAATTACGCAACTTTTCCTTATGTCTAAATTTCATAAGCCCAAAAGCGTATATTTACGTACGAAAAACATTCGACATCGGGCTACGTAGATTTTGTACCTACTTGATTTTTATGTTCCAATATTTGTAATCGGCCCTTAGCACATAAATTTATACATGTGTAAAATAACCTATGATAATAAAACACATTGAAACTGTATCTGAATTTAATATTCCTTTATTTGTGGTCTTCCCTTCTCGAATGTATATTATGTATATAAAAACTACAAAGGTAAATTTTCATTAAAAATACGTCCTCAAATTCACCTAACATTATTTATTTATTACACTGAATTGTAATAAATAATTAATGTAAGAGTGAATTTGAGGACGTATTTTTAATGAAAATTTTCCCTAAAATGCAGGAAAGTTTATAAAATGGCAACACTCGAAGATAGAGCGAAATGCACTGAGGTGGCCACGCATGTTCTGAATCTAGTGGTACTAGATCTGTGTAAAAATATTATATTATAACAAAAATACAGACTATTAACTATTTAACTTACATTTCTATTCGACATTTCACTTATTTATAAAAATAACAATGCGACGTTTCTTTGGCGCCATAACCACACATTCATCCTTATATTTATTTATTTTACCAAGCACCGTCAGTCTTTACACAAATTTTAGTTCACAGATACCAAAATTAGAACTAATACAATTTTGTCTTTATTGTAATTTATTAAAAAACATTAAGTAAATGAAATTGATATACATAATATGTAAAATTGGTAATTTCATATTGCCAATTAATTCTCAAAAAGCCAAAGAATACAGAAATCTTTAGAGGATGTTTGTTTTTTATAAAAATTGAAGTGTATGGATCTATAAAATCTGACGAAACTGTTTAAATTGAATTTAATTCTATGTACTTTCTGGAAACAAAGATTTATAAACTAATAACATATACAGGTAAATTAGCTTGGAGAAATTTTTGCATATGTAGTGGTGTGTATATTACTCAGATCTTAGAGCGCGTTTCCACTATATCGTTCTGGCCTATACAAAAATGTTTCGATATCCTAACATTACTATTTAATTTCATACTTATTCCTAGCAACACTTTTGTTTTCAATAAAAATAAGTTTTTATTTGAAAGAATATGGTTTTGACTTTATAAAAAAAAATATATCATTCAATTTCACGTCCTAGAGCAAACGACAAGACGACTACCGTGAAACAATAAAATATCGTGTCCATAATAATTTGTTTCATAATTAATATTTGACCATAATAATTACGAAACAAAACAAATAAATAAATCGTCACTTGATAGTGGAAAGTGGAAACACGCACAAAAACAGAATAAACCAGTTTACGCTGTCCGCAGGTGCCACGTGCAGTCGTTTGGTAACGTTAGAACATAAAGCACACATTTCATTCAAAAATTATAATTATTACGTATAGACCGGGAGGTATTGACACAAAATTTCGAGTCATTTGTAACAGGATGGCGGTTCTACAGGGGTCTTAGTACGCAATGACAAAAAGAAAAACGATGGTGTGAACACTGGTACCGGCGGCTTAGTCGCGTGGACGTTAGTCGAACTCGTCGGAAAAATAGCGAAGTCAAACAATTTGTAACACAAAAATTTTAGAATTTACCGATAGCCCATAAAAAAGAAGTAGGCGGTAGTGTCATGCCATACTTTTCCGGTGTGACTTACAGCCCGCCATACCGACGCGAATGTGTTGATTTAAAAAAAACAATTCAACCATTTGTACCAGGCTAACTTTTGCACAGGTAACCATCGTCGTGCAGCCATTTACGAAAATCGCCATGCCATACTTTTCGGACGATTCCAAATGGTCGCCATACCGCCGAAAAACTGCAAAATTTTTTTTTTTCGCCAAACTTTTTGTACCAGTATTGCATTTGGATTTTTGGAGAGTATTTGATAAAATGTGACCATTATTATATTTACCATACTTCTAGTAGGGGGAAAAAGTGCTGCCATACTTGAAAAATTAATTTAGTATTAATTTATATAAGTGAAGATTTCCACCACCTAGATCTTTGAAATTTTGTATTTATATTCGTTGAATCTCAAACTTACAGGAAAAATTAGTGCCATACTGTTACTAATCGTTCAAAATACGAATAAAATCTTACAATAAAAAAAAATCTTATACACATTCGCCACCTCCCACAGGTATGACATTATCACACTTCTATTTATAATCATTCAGGAGTTGTTGAAAAAAAATTTAGGGTGGTAAATGGTTCGGCGAAAAAAAAAAAATTTGCAGATTTTCGGCGGTATGGCGACCATTTGGAATCGTCCGAAAAGTATGGCATGGCGATTTTCGTAAATGGCTGCACGACGATGGTTACCTGTGCAAAAGTTAGCCTGGTACAAATGGTTGAATTGTTTTTTTTTAAATCAACACATTCGCGTCGGTATGGCGGGCTGTAAGTCACACCGGAAAAGTATGGCATGACACTACCGCCTACTTCTTTTTTATGGGCTATCGGTAAATTCTAAAATTTTTGTGTTACAAATTGTTTGACTTCGCTATTTTTCCGACGAGTTCGACTAACGCCCACGCGACTAAGCCGCCGGTACCAGCGTTCACACCATCGTTTTTCTTTTTGTCATTGCGTACTAAGACCCCTGTAGAACCGCCATCCTGTTACAAATGACTCGAAATTTTGTGTCAATATCTCCCGGTCTAGTAGTTTAATTGTTAAATTTTGTATTTGTTGATTGTTGTTATTATTTGTATTGTTATAATATTTGTTGAAGTGTTTAATTTGTGTGTAAGTGTTGTAACTTTATATTGTTAATTCAAAATGGCTCCAGTGTTAAAACATGGTCGAGGCAAGCCTTTGACTTCTCAAACTAAAGAATTAAACTTTAAATGTCGTTTCTTTTTCAGGTTAGTAAATTTTTCATTTTAGTAACATTGTTAATGTAAAAGTTATACGTATGTTAAATGTGCAAATATTAAAATAAAGTCTCATCTTTTTCAGAGGAGAAACACATATAGTTTAATTTAAAATCCCTTATATATATAAAATAAAAACTAAAAATAAAATGTTGTTTTATTTTATTTGCTGACCATACACTACTACAAACGCAAAAATTTCTCCAAGCTAATTTACCTGTAGCAGGGGTTTAGGAAATAAAATAGAGTTATCAAAAATCAGAACAAATTTTATGGCATATGGCACAGAAAGAAAACAATATATAAAAGGAAGAGGATAGAAAAAGTCCGCAGCTACGAATATGAGAAAATAACATTTCTTGTATGAACTTTAATAAAAAAATGCAACAAAAATGCTGTCGATTCGTCCATTTATAATAATTATAAACTATATATTATAGCTACAAGTCATTTATACATTTCCTTATAATATTAGCTGCTTCTCTTTCACCCATGTCGTCTAGTAGGAGAGCTAATGATTTTGATGATACGTTATCATTCAATTCCTAGAAAAAATGATCAATAAATTTCGTTAAATAAGATGACATAAATATTGCATCAGTATAGATATGTAGATTATGTTCTCATAAATCAAATCTAAAATCGCTACCTATTACGTCCCAAAAGGTTAAAATATAAACTTGAACTATGAATTTGTGCTACATAATGAAATCTTGAATAATTTTTTTTCTCTCAACTATGCTGTGTGTATACAATTTAGTTGGCATTTACCGCAACATGTGTTATGTTCTATGTAAATTTGTGTATGTTCAGTCAAAATTGTCAGCTGTAATGTGCACTTTTTTAAATAAATAAACTTATATACCTTAATATGCTTCAACAGCGTGGCAGTAGGGCTAGCAGTACTCCCGTACCACGATACTAAAGAATCGCGTTGTAATCGCTTCGCTAGCTCACGCCACGCTCCGCTTGTATCTAGTATCGAAGATACTTCTTGTATGTAGTGGGATAATTCCGATAGTTCTGGGCTTTCCTGAAACATATAATTTAAATATATAATACTGCACCCCGATAGTCTTAAGTTTTTTAGCAGTGGAGAGAAGACAACAATGAAAAAAAAAAACTATGAAAATGATTCGCTCTGTATCTTGTTTTTAACTTCCAAAAATATTAAGTTAAAAAAGCATATTACAGCATGTTCGAACATTCAATAGAGATTGAGTAGAATACGGGAACAAACACACGAAAAAAAAACAATCAACTAAATTGTCTAGTCCAATACTTATAAAATTATTTGATCTGCCAAGTTTTTAGGTTATTAATTATTATTAAAATAACCTACATACTTGGCAAAAATCCACTATTTTTTGTCAATATTGATAAATTGCCAAAAGAACCACAGTTTACAAATATAAATATTATTAACCATATCAACATTATAAAACTATTATTAAGCTATTGCATAGCTTCTATCGCGGGCCTTGAGCGCGGGGACCGAATCGAGAAATTCCGTAACGAAAAACCTCACGCTCCCCACGGGGACGGGCGCGGAGGTGTGGCTTGAAGGCATAGCATGCAATAGCTTTACCGCGGCAGTCCCCGAGTGCCACACGTCGTTTTTTTTAAAGTTACTACGTATAATAATTTCCACTTACTTCTTCATCAGGCGATTCAAACTCGTCCTCTGGCTCGGATTTAATATCCAGATCATCGAAATGTATGTTGGAGTACATTTTGAGCAGTTCCAATAATTCTGGCTTATCCAACGCAAGCTTCCACGGTGGACGCGTGTGCGGTTCGTGTTTTTCTGGATCCGACTGTTTTTTTTAGATTTTTTTATGAATAATAATGCATATGAAATAATACAAGCGCTTTTTGACATCGGTCTAATAGTTGCTGAGAATAGCGCATTCAAACAAACAAAAACATAGACAAATAATAACCGAACTAGCAAATTCTTTTTTAAATTCTCGTTTTTATTATAACACACTTATATTATTTTCAAAGATATACAATTTTATTAATTATTAATTGGAAATTAATTAATTAATTGGAATTATTAATTATTAATTGGAATTGTAATACAATGCAAAGTAAGTTTATTAACTTTTATACTTACTATTATTATTACAATAATTGAAAGGTCGTTGTTTTTTTTTACGATAAAAATAGTTATATCCGGACTAGTAGCCAAAAATAATTTTAAAATAATCAATAAATGCTCACTTTTTTCTCCAACAATAATTTGGCAATTTCCAAAGTATTTGGTCGAAGCGGCTCCTCACAAACTATTTGCAGTGCTGTGTACCCTCTGCCGTCCACTTCGTCCACTTCACTCTGTAATAAAAAATAACAAAAATATGTTACCTTATGTATTTATAACTATTTAAGACTATTATTTTTTGTGCGCTATCCTTTATATTTTTCATGTTTTTATCAAATCAATGTTGTTTCTGTTATGTACTCACTAAATTGTGAATAACATCAATAACACAAAAATGCTACTTTTTAATTTATTTTACTTTTAAAATGTCCCAAATTCCATTCACTCCACGAACTAATTATTTTATTTCCCTAAAAAAGTAAAAACTGCCCCATGTACTACTCCACCGCCCAGCAACGAGCGACCTACACCCAGCCAACCGTCCCGCACTAATACACTTATCTATAAAAAAAATTGGTTGTCTGTAAAGTCGGTTTACTGACGATAGTTGAACGTGACAACGTCCGATTGTGCTTCTTTGTCGCTCGTTCCGCGCTCTCGCTTGCACTTCAAGCCTTACATGGAACGCCTCAGAGCGAGGTAACGCCGCATGAGTCATATTTTTTCGTCCGGCTCTATCGAATTATAAGACGTTGTCACGTCAAAATGCCCCCGCTGTCCCGCAGCCGCTACGCCCCAAGCCCCAGTGCCCCATGCCCCATGCCCCCGCTGTCCCGCAGCCGCTACGCCCCAAGCCCCTCGCTGTCCCGCAGCCGCTGCGCCTCAAGCCCCAGTGCCCCATGCCCCATGCCCCTCGCTGTCCCGCAGCCGCTGCGCCCCAAGCCCCAGTGCCCCATGCCCCATGCCCCTCGCTGTCCCGCAGCCGCTGCGCCCCAAGCCCCAGTGCCCCATGCCCCATGCCCCTCGCTGTCCCGCAGCCGCTACGCCCCAAGCCCCATGCCCCATGCCCCACCTGTCCCGCGCGCTCGAGCAGCGCTCGCAGCACGCGCACGCAGTCGTCCCGCGCGGCGAGGTGCAGCGGCGCTCGGCCCTCGCTGTCCCGCAGCCGCTGCGCCCCAAGCCCCAGTGCCCCATGCCCCATGCCCCACCTGTCCCGCGCGCTCGAGCAGCGCTCGCAGCACGCGCACGCAGTCGTCCCGCGCGGCGAGGTGCAGCGGCGCTCGGCCCTCGCTGTCCCGCAGCCGCTGCGCCCCAAGCCCCAGTGCCCCATGCCCCATGCCCCACCTGTCCCGCGCGCTCGAGCAGCGCTCGCAGCACGCGCACGCAGTCGTCCCGCGCGGCGAGGTGCAGCGGCGCTCGGCCCTCGCTGTCCCGCAGCCGCTGCGCCCCAAGCCCCAGTGCCCCATGCCCCATGCCCCACCTGTCCCGCGCGCTCGAGCAGCGCTCGCAGCACGCGCACGCAGTCGTCCCGCGCGGCGAGGTGCAGCGGCGCTCGGCCCTCGCTGTCCCGCAGCCGCTGCGCCCCAAGCCCCAGTGCCCCATGCCCCATGCCCCACCTGTCCCGCGCGCTCGAGCAGCGCTCGCAGCACGCGCACGCAGTCGTCCCGCGCGGCGAGGTGCAGCGGCGCTCGGCCCTCGCTGTCCCGCAGCCGCTGCGCCCCAAGCCCCAGTGCCCCATGCCCCATGCCCCACCTGTCCCGCGCGCTCGAGCAGCGCTCGCAGCACGCGCACGCAGTCGTCCCGCGCGGCGAGGTGCAGCGGCGCTCGGCCCTCGCTGTCCCGCAGCCGCTGCGCCCCAAGCCCCAGTGCCCCATGCCCCATGCCCCACCTGTCCCGCGCGCTCGAGCAGCGCTCGCAGCACGCGCACGCAGTCGTCCCGCGCGGCGAGGTGCAGCGGCGCTCGGCCCTCGCTGTCCCGCAGCCGCTGCGCCCCAAGCCCCAGTGCCCCATGCCCCATGCCCCACCTGTCCCGCGCGCTCGAGCAGCGCTCGCAGCACGCGCACGCAGTCGTCCCGCGCGGCGAGGTGCAGCGGCGCTCGGCCCTCGCTGTCCCGCAGCCGCTGCGCCCCAAGCCCCAGTGCCCCATGCCCCATGCCCCACCTGTCCCGCGCGCTCGAGCAGCGCTCGCAGCACGCGCACGCAGTCGTCCCGCGCGGCGAGGTGCAGCGGCGCTCGGCCCTCGCTGTCCCGCAGCCGCTGCGCCCCAAACCCCAGCAGCAAGCGGGCACTGGACTCGCTACCGTATATAACGCTCAAGTGCAGGGCCGTTTGTTTCTCTGTTTAAAAAAAGAAATACCAAAATACAATTTCACGTTTAAAAAAACATTTTAACAACAAAAAAAAACTATACAATACAGAGAGATTCAAACACATTTGACAGTTCAACAAAATTCAACAACGTAACCTTGTAACGACAGTATAAAATAATTTATTATTATTTCGTTTTGTTAGAACTGCACATTTGCTAAACTTTTTCAATTATGATTACATATTTGTAATAGCGGCCGATACGACTAATTTTAAGATTTGATTAAACTAATAAACCATTCTAAACATAATAAACAATTTCTGATTTTTAAGAACTAACGTCATTCCAATGTTGCGTCAGTTTACATTTTTCTTATTAAACACTAGAGATATGTTACTCTAAAAATCGAAAGCTGATATCTAGAATCGAATGCAATGATTACTTGTGAAGAAAGTAATTATAATAAAACAGATATTTATTATTCTTTTAGTTACCTATAAGTACACCAGAATAAAGGCATTTTTTAATTATGTTTGCACTTGTCTTATTTTGCTTCTTAAATTTACTAAAGAGTTATTAATTGGACAGGGATTTGAATGCTGGATTTGACTCTGGATGTTTTTATGCAGTAGTAGGCCTGTAACGGACGTATCCGCGTCGCGCGAGCGTCGAGACGCTCACGTGCAAATATTTTTTCACGATATGAATTAAAAAAATGTTAAAAGTAAAAGGTATAGTGTGGCGTTCGGGTGCTTGAATTCAAATAGAAAGCAGAAAGATTTATCTTTTTCTTTTGCGTGTTGGATATCATAACGGTCGCGCGCGAGTCGCATAATTATACTCAGTTTGAAATATTAATATATTTTTTTAGAGCTTACTAACAATTACAATAATACTAAATAGTTAATACCTAAATAGGTACATAAACCCTAACAGCGTAAGAAAGGATAAGGGCCACGCGATAGAAAGAGACAAAACTTGTAGGTGAATAAAATTATATATACATAATTTTGTGCAAGCTAAATACCACTGTATCGCGTAGTAGTAAGGCTCACATTTATTTATATTTTCTTGTCGAGTAATTCTTCTGTACCAGTACTATTAATTATTCTGTGCCAGTAGGTAGTTTGAGATGTTGCCCTATTAATAATATATTATGTACTAGCTGTTGCCCGCAGCTTCGCTTGCGTGGAAAAGATAAATTTTCATGGTATAAGTTTTCATCCCCTATTTTACCCCTTTAGGGGATGAATTTTCTAAAATCCTTTCTTAGGGGACGCCTACGTTATGACATCTACCTGCATGCCAAATTTCAGCCCGATACGTCCAGTGGTTTGGGCTATGCGTTGATAGATCACCATATCAGTCACCTTTGAGTTTTATATATATAGATTTTCTTAGTATCCCCGTTCTGCTACACTTAAAAAACACACAAATAAATAAATAAAATACATACTATAATTAGTAGCATCAATATCACAGGGCACATCATTCTCCTTGATAGCCTTCAACAGCGGCTCGAGGCAAGTCCCGCAAATAACCGCGTAGTGTATCACGTTATTACCGTCTTCGTCTACCAGCATGGGGTTGCAACCTGTGAATGAATAATTTGAATAATTTGAATAATGTGAATAATTATTTTTGTTATAAAGTGTATGTACATAATAAATTGCGATTCAAAAGGGTCATTTATAAAACTTGCTTATTTGAAAGGAACCCTAAGTGTCGTGAATCCGACTCGCACTAAACTGATTTTTTATTATGATAAGTTAAAATTACAAAAAAATATACAATTATTTATGTCAAAAATGCTATGTAACTAAATACATTATCAGCAAATGAAGAAACCGCCTCTAAGTCTTGCAATAAGTAAATTCAAAATAAAAACCATTTTGTAAATCTTTGATCGATTTTCATCAACATCTTGTCGTTTAGCGTCTGATTAACAAACGCTACAAGACTTCTATAGTATAAAACAAAGTCGCTTTCTCTGTCCCTATGTCCCTTTGTATTCTTAAATCTTTAAAACTACGCAACGGAATTTGATGCGGTTTTTTTTTTAATAGATAAGAGTGATTCAAGAGGAAGGTTTTAGAATGTAATTTATTAGGTTTTAGACAAAGCGGGCGAAGCCGCGGGCGATACTAGTGAAAGAATAAAATTAATAAATATCACAAAAAAGTAACCTAATATTTTTGAAGTGAAAACTTCTTTAGCGGCGTTGAGCACTTTTTCTGTAATGGGTATAAAATCTTAAACTCGCGTCAGGACACGTGACCTGATCGAAAAAGCGTAAGACGGATACCATTCCAAAATATCAAACATGCTCAACGTTAATAATCAAGTTTTCACTTCTGCCGGCACTCCCGGAGTGCAACCCGTCTTTTTTTTTTGTCTGTTTGTCTTACTTTTAGCGACCAAAAACGGTATCAAGCTGGCCTGATCGTTGATAACCGCCAAGTGGAGGATGCTCCTCATCTGATGGTTCTGCAGGTTGAGTAGACCAACCAGCCCCGAGTCGTGCACCAGCTTCACTATGAACTGCAGACTCGGCTGGTTGCTGCATAGCGTCATGTGGAGGAATCTGCGAAGGAATTAATCGAATTAACCTTATTTACCTTCCACTTAACCACACAAAATTAAGTACAAATAGAAACAAGAATATAATTATGAAAACAAACAATCCGATTGTTAAATTATGTAGTCTATGTCACTACCACAATTTTGATGATTCTAACGACACCTCATAAGTCAAAATTCGACAAGCAGTTTGGGCTGTAGGACGTGTGAAATAAATATATGTACCTACATACGCTCAAAATACATAAGCCCCTTCTCTCGCAGTCGGGTAATAAAATAATCTGTCATCAGAAGATCACAACAGACTAACTTGTTAAGTTTAATTTTTAATAACAACTAGATATACAATCAACGACCAAAAACGTCCTGACTAAAAGTCCACCGATGAGATCGGTGCATTGCAAGTCCAACTTAAAATCAAGGGAACAAGGTTGAATTTATTTACGAGTTAAGAGTGAAATAAAACAGTTTTTTAAAACCACTATGTTTGAATTGATTATGTGTCCTGTATCACTACACTGCTATTTATTTATTTTTTGTAAAAATTATTATCAAGAAATCTGATAGATAAAATGGAAGGTAATATTTGTATAAATAAAGTAAATAACTTACGTATCACCATTAGACAGTCGCATATCAAACAGTCGATTCAACTTTTCGGTCAATTTTTTGTTATTACACAAAGCTTTATTCCTTATTAATTCACACAACTCCTTCACCAACTGAAAATGAATATTTCTTTATTAATTGACAGAAATCCATATATTATATTTATTAGTGAGTGTACCAATAAATTTAAGTCAAATCAGCATTTAATCACATTCATTTTAAGGTGGATGTTCCGACCGTCCCTCCATACATTTTTGATGACGACTAAACACTTAACACAGACACTATTTCTTTAAAACTAATCATTTTATCACTTCTCTACAATGAAATGTGTCCGCGTTCGACCTTTTTAATCAATAACTTACATTATTTACTTAGAAAAACAACAGTGAAATACCGGCAAAATTTGACACTTCTACAGTAGTGTGCGTGACTTTTGCCAAGCGAAACACGACATAAAGCACGACATCTAGCGCGTCAATGTCTAAACGAATGGCGATGTTTAGACATTGACGCGCTAGATGTCGTGCATTCGCGTTCGTTATCTTATACCACAGACTAATAATAATATACTACGTATACAACTTATACATAATTCGCATAATTCTAATAAATCAAAGTTCTATGTGTAATAATTGAGTAATTTCATTTCCAATCGTTCAAAGAAAATAACAATAAAATAAAATAAAACTAATGACCTTAGAAACTATGTTTTTTTTTTGTAAACAATTTATTACTCATTATTGTTCGTCCGTCGTAGGTCTGTAAACTGTATTGTACACTGAAGGTAAATGGTACTGTAGGTACTTTAGTTCGGCGTCGTCGTCGGCTTGATATAAAATTACATTCTTGATTTCATTGACACGCGCTATGATTTGCGCGCGGAATTTCTTGTGTTGTGAATTTATTTTTGTATGCTATGCATTTTAATTGATTCAAATTGCAATATTTCTCTAGTATGCATTTGAGACTATATTGTAAATTGTAATAATTGATCGTGGGTATAGTAATTAATTATTCTAATAACGCAATTAGTAATATATGTATTTTCGGTGGGATTTCGATCGGAAAAATTGGCCCGTGATTTTTATGAAATTTCACCACATTGCAAATCACATCAATCATAGTTCATACACATGTATGACGAAAGTGATTAGTATTGTGGCTAACATTGACTCATCAGTTCATCACTGAAACCAGTGATAAATCAGTACCTATATCATATTGTGTTTGAATATTTTTAAACAATGATATAAGTATACAATTATTATAAATCGATAAACTATCAAAGTAATCACAAACTTGCAAACATTGGTAAAATATGCTTTAGCGAATTTTCAGACAGACACACAATTTTATTACTTAGTTTGTTTTAGCAAAGTAGGTACCTACTCCGTTTACGTCACGCGTCGGCCGTCGCGTCGTCGAAAACGGTGCACCCAGAAACAAACATACCTAATTACCTAATTCAGTTACAATCCTTCTTTTGTTCCAATACGATTTTTTTTCCTGATAGCTAATAGCAAAACCATATGTTACTTTGTTTTCGTAAATATGTTTTTCACCTTCCTGGTTATTTTCACATAATGAAATATAATAAAATAATAAAAGTGTATTAGATTTGTTATTGTATCTTGTATACGAATTATTCTTACTTGTTGGTTATGAAATGTTCAAATACCTATTGAAATAATCTACTGTTACAAATCATTAGTGTTATTAGTTTTGAGTGAATAGGCATGGATCAGAAATTCAGAATATTATATGCTGCTAACTACTCAAATACATACATGTTTTGATAAAAAAAAACAATAGTGTACAGTGAAATTAGTCTCGAGAAATTTTTGCATATGTAGTGGTGTGTATAACTGTATATTACTCAGATCTTAGAGCGCGTTTCCATTATATCGTTCTAACCTATACAAAAATGTTTCGATATCCTAACATTACTATTTAATTTTATACTTATCCCTAGCAATACTCTGATTTATGTTTTAAAGAAAATGGTTTTGACTTTATAAAAAAAATAATATATCATTCAATTTTACGTCCTTGAGCCAATGACAAGGCGAATACCGTGAAACAATAAAATATCTTGTTCATAATAATTTGTTTCGTAATTAATATTTGACCATAATAATTACGAAACAAAACAAATAAATAAATCGTCACTTGATAGTGGAAAGTGGAAACACGCACAAAACCAGAATAAACCAGTTTACGCTGTCCGCAGGTGCCTCGTGCAGTCCGGCGTCAGTCGCTTGGTACCGTTAGAACCACAGTTAGAACATAAAGCACACATTTCATTCGAAAATTATAATTATTACGTAGTTTAATTGTTAAATTTTGTATTTGTTGATTGTTGTTATTGTTTGTTATTGTTGTTATTGTTTGTTATTAAAGTGAAACTTTTATTACATCGTCTCAAACTTTTTGGTCTGTGTAGCGCATGTCGCGTGTATCGCGGCTGCCGAGTAGGTATACCTACTCGGCAGCCGACCGTCACGCGACATGCGCTACACAAAGCAGTGTTCGGAACCGTTCGAACAGTTTCACTTTTACCGTGGTTTACATTTTTGGCCGGAGAACACCTAATTCATACACGTCTTCACTGAAGTAAAAATCGGCACTGCTTGTAATGTTTGGAACTAATAAAATATTAATAATACTAATATTATATACTTGAATAAAAACTAAAAATAAAATGTTGTTTTTTTTTATTTGCTGACCATACACTACTACAAACGCAAAAATTTCTCCAAGCTAATTTACCTGTAATGTAATAAAATAAAACTGCGTTTTATTGTAATCAATTTTGACATTATTTATTTTCCAAAATTAATGATGAATAAAATAGTTTACGCCAACAAATATGTATAACTTTTATTTTTATAACAATCGTTCATACCGTAGCAGGTAGCGTTTTGAGTCTCACGCAACGTTGCCGCATCGCATGACAGCAGCAATTGCGACGTTGCCATTCCTTTAGTATAAACAAACACTATGGATACCTACGCGTAGGTACGCTCGCGAATGCAAATTCGGTGATTTACTAATTATTGATAATCATTGAATTCGTTTTGAAATAGCCTGTACTTTGTAATTTTTAGTGTTATAGACATTTATAAAATGTGGTGCTCATTTTTTTTTTTGTAATAAATTATCCCGCTACGCTATTGTATTTTCGTTGTTTTATTTCAAGTGAACACCCATACAATTTTGTCACGAGCCGCCTCTGGCCTCTGCACTGGGTGAAATCAACCAGTCAAATAATATTTTTACCTATTATTTTACTAAAAGTCGAGTGCATCGAAATCGTAAATATCTTTTTCACCTTCCTGGTTTTTTTTCCATAGTAAATAGTGTTTTTGATTTGTTGTTGTATGAATAATTATTCTTACTTGTTGGTTATGAAATGTATATTGAAATAATTTACTTTTACAAATCATTAGTGATATTAGTTTTGAGTGAAAATGCTTGGATCAGCATAATATCATATATGCTACTTCAAATACATGTTTTGATAAAAAAAACAATAGTGTAATGTAATAAAATAAAACTGCTTTTTATTGTAATCAATTTTGACATTATTTATTTCCCAAAATTACAATAAAATAGTTTACTTACACCAACAAATATAACTTTTATTTTTATAACAATCCTACTTCCTACTAATGCGAAAGTTTGTGAGGATGTGTATGTGTGTGTTTCACGCAAATACTACTGAACCGATTACAATGAAATTGAGCACACATATAGAACGTAACTTGGACACATTGAATAGGTTTTATCCCGGAAATCCCACGGGAACGGGAACTATGCGGGTTTTTTTTTAAATGCGGGCGGAAAGCTAATCGTTCATAATATAAACCGTAGCAGGTGGCGTTTTTAAGTTTTGTCTACCCATACAGAAAAATGGAAAACTTGTTTTAGATTCACGCCATCTAGAGTTAAATCTTTATCATTTTTGTATACGTCTGTGTTTCACGATTCACGCCATCTAGAGTTAAATCTTTATCATTTTTGTATACGTCTGTGTGTGTAAACGACCCTGTATGCAATGACAGATGTTATAACGCAATTTTTTACCGAATTGGGTGGATTTTAAGGCAATGATATGACATATTTCAATAAAATATAATATTCAGTAACCGCCATGACTATTCCTACGACTTTAAGGTTTTCCAATTACGCAAAAACTCAAATAAACTAGAAATGTAGAATTCAGCGCCATCTAGCGGGACATTGGCTGGGAACAGATCGTAGCAATCACCTTAATAAAAACTTTTCAACTATTCAATCTACCTTTCTATAATTACATATAAATGTAACATATAATATGTAAAATTACCTTAATGTGCTCCCATAAATTATGTTTAAGGGGGGGAGAGGGTTGAATGAAAACACACATCTCACCAGGGGGGGTGATCAGAAAATTAAAAAAAAAACACCACATAATTTATGGACATCCCCTTATAATATTAAATAAATAAAAAAATTGGTTGTCTGTAAAGTCGGTTTACTGACGATAGTTGAACGTGACAACGTCCGATTGTGCTTCTTTGTCGATCTTTCTGCGCTCTCGCTTGCACTTCAAGTCTTACATGGAACGCCTCAGAGCGAGGTAACGCCGCATGAGTCATGTATTTTTCGTGCGTGCAGCCGGCTATATCGAATTATAAGACGTCAAAAAAACACCACATAATTTATGGACATCCCCTTATAATATAAAATAAATAAAAAATTATACTTCACCTTTTTCACCTCCGTACCATCTTCAGCGGTATACACGGCGGAGTATTCGCTCTTTATTCTTATATTCTCGTGTGGTTTAGCCTCCGGTACCTCTTTCTTTATTTCAATTTTACACTCTATTGGTCCTTGCGGCTGCAAAGTGTACATATTTATATATTAATTCATATTTTTTTTATTATTTTTTTTTTATTCAATATTTTTTTAATGATAAAAACATTATTTGGAGAGCAGAGTTACATGAATAATCTAATTTTAAATCCATACTAATATTATAAATGCGAAAGTAACTCTGTCTGTCTGTCTGTCTGTTACTCAATCACGCCTAAAATACTGAACCAATTTTCATGAAATTTGGTATGGAGATATTTTGATACCCGAGAAAGGACATAGGCTACTTTTTATCTCGGGAAAATGACGCAATCCCGGAAATCCCACGGGAACGGGAACTATGTGGGTTTTTCTTTCACTGCGCGGGAGAAGCCGCGGGCGGAAACCTAGTTAATTATAAATTAAATACAGATTATTTTCAGATTTCTTACCTCAACGACACCGGAATCCTCCACCAAGAGGGAATTCTTCAAAAATGTCATTGGATGCTAAAACAGAAAAGTTTTTATTAACTTATTGCCGATTTCATATATGTAATGATATAAATCATTGATTGTTAAAACAGTAGAATAATTTGACACATTTATTAATACAATTATAATATCTTGATCTTTTCATTATAAAACACAAGGAAAAATAAATATCAGGCAACTTACATCAGATTTGAGATTTTCGTTGAACGATTGGAAATATTCTGCAACAAAAAGAGCGCATTTTAAGTTAAAAGTTAATAAATAAGAAGAATTTAATTAATAATGAAAAAGGATCATCAAAATTGGTTCAATAGTTTTGAAACGATTTACGAGATTTATTCCTCACTTATAAGTAAAATAATAAAATTACATTATTCTCACAAACAGCTTGAGTTAATAATAATTATCATGACGATAGGCACGTTTGATTGCATATTGGCTTGCGTATGCGCGCGTGTTTATATGGCCAACATGGCCCATGATCAATAGGCCAGTGGCAATGCGGCCCGTACCACTACGAGCCTTAGTTTCTTTACTTTCTTTAGCGAAACGATCGTTGGTGCCGTTTGTCTTAGTGACATTTTGACCCGGCTGATGTTTCCGTGTCACTTTACCCCTTGCCCCATACACCTAAATCCTGTCCCGCTCACATGTTCTTAAGTGACATTTTAACCAGACCAGTGTGTGTCGCTATGCCCTTTTGCCCCATGGCCCATGCCCCCAACTCACCGCTCAGATCCGTCTCATAGCAGAACCGTCGTCGCTCATCGCTCGGTATACTCGTATTGGGCTCCAACAACCGTTCCATCTCTGACGACGTGAACTGCAGTACTGGTGGCGCGGGCACGTGGGGTTGGCCCAACATTGGGCTGGTGTACGCTTGCGTATTGGTGGAATGGCCCACGTTTAGTAGTAACGCATCCGCCATAGGATCGGAGCTTGGCGGTGTTGGCGGTGTCTGTGGATTTTAATATCTGTATATTTGTGTGTAAACGGTTATAGAATCTACTAGCGGTCCGCCCCGGCTTCGCCCGTGGTACATATTTCGCAATAAAAGGTAGCCTATGTTCTTTCTCAGGGTCTAAAGATTATCTGTGCCAAATTTCATCAAAATCGGTCCAGTAGTTTATGCGTGAAAACCATACATACATACATACATACAAACCTTTCCTCTTTATAATATTAGTATAGATTTTGATCCATTTTAAACGGACAAATTTAATTCAAACTTGTACACTTTTCAAGGATCGGTGACACTACAATAATTTCATTAACATAAGCGGGTTTTTGAGTTTTTAAAACTGTATTATTATTTAATGCATCCAATTTCATTATATATTGTACCTTAGTTTCCAAAAAATATTTTCATTCACATATAAAATATAGCGAAAATACTACTTACATAATTTGGTATACGTGGTATATCACTGACATCCATATTTTCAACTTTATTCGGGATGGGCTGTAAAAAAATACCAATAAGTTCATAAAAAAAACGTACATAATTTAGTATAGAAATGTTACCAATAAAAAAAAACTTATTTTTTGTCATAAAATACATCCCAAATATTATTTTTCCTACTTACATTAAAAAAGTCCAAGGTTACTGGCAGATCACTGTAACTCTTCACAGATCCACCTGCAAAATAAAAACAATTAAACCATTTTTTTATTGAATAACGTCTTCTACAGATAGAAGCAAGTACTTACGAGTCAATAAAAAAAAAAAACTACTAACATAATTTATAAAATTATTGCTTCAGTTAAAGATAACTTAAAATCTTGATCAAGGAATATAATAAAAAAAGAATTATCGAAATCGGTCCACCCGTTCACGCGTGATGCCGTGACAACGCGAAACGGGTTTCATTTTTATATGTACAATAGATAAAAATTTGCTGTGTTACCACAAAAAACTTGAGACAGGGTTTAACTTTAACCCATTGAGCCCCGAACGGCCCGATCGGTCCACGACACAATAGATTTTCTATTGTGTCTGTGATTCCGGGGCCTGAGTTATTACGTGCGGGTTCTCTTTATACACCAGGGTAGAAGCCTTTAAAAATAATAAAAAGTGAAAAAAAATCGCAGTAGGATGAAACCCATTAGAAAAGGAGGAAAATATGATAAAAATGTAAGGAATAATAAATTACAGTCAATCCGAGTTCCGGAAGTGGGAGGAGGGGAGCTTTTAAGAGAAAAAAATGGTCTCTCTCGATTTCCGACAAAACTACAAGTCCTACGGAAAAAAGTTCAATGGCAAAGTTGTAGGTAATAAAAAGATCTACAACATTTGTATTAACAATTTTTTCACATAACCTCAAAATTTAGGTGAAAAATTAAAAAAAAAACAAGTTTTTGGCTTTTTATTTTTATCTACTTCAAAATTTATTTTTTATCTACGAAATTTGGTGAAAACTTACTTTATTATGTCCCAAATACACTTTAATTTATTTGATTGAATATTTATTTTTTCGCCTTATTTCAACTTAATACCAAAAAAAACAACCTAATTTTCAATCGAAAATTCTGACGTCAAAATATCAGCTTTTTTCAAAAATTTTGGGGGCATTTGTTCGATGAAATATCTACTTTCTGATGGTGTAAATTATAATATACATTACCATAGGAAATTTACTCAGAAAATGCATACAAACAGTGTGATAATGAGCTTTTGACGTCAGAATTTTCGAACTTTAGACTGTGTTGAAATTGTTTTGTGGTAAGACCATTGAATTTTATCTGAATTGAAATCCGAATTTATTTTTTCAACAATTTTGGTAACTCTTTTTCAAAGGCGCAAAAAAACATTTTTACTCCAAAAAATTCTTTTTTTTTTTCTATATTTTGTATTTAAATCACCTGAATTGCTATTAATAGACGAGTAAGAATTATCAGCTTTCCGCTTCTTATTCTGTCTGTTCACAAACTCCGCTTTATACGTGTACTCCCTGGGCTCGCTGGTCTTCCCGTCTGAGGGTCGCACGAGCTCGAAGTAGACCTTCACGTTCGACGTTATCTTCTTATCTACGTATGGGGGTGTTCTGGAAACATTTTTTTTTCTAAAAAATTTGCAAATTTATAAAGCATTTGAATGCTATAAAATACAATTTAAAAAAATGAATTTTAGTTATATTTTTGAACTGAGACTTCTTTAGGCGTGTTGAGAGTAAAATTTCAAGGTCGCGTCACAGCAATACCGTCTCGTCATGGAGTAAGGCGACAATTTTGGTATCTCTGAATCTTGCCAAACAAGTTTCACTTCTGACACATGCGCTCAGCACACGCTCTTTTATTATATTGAGACTAGCTTTTCGCCCGCGTTGTCTGAAACTTAAATCAGTACACAATATAATCATAACTTGCTTTCTGTCATCTCGGTTAACTGTATACTTTGATCTTTAAAATTACTCAACAGATCTTGATGGTGTATTTTTTAAATAGATAGAGTGGTTTTCGAGGAAGGTTAGTATATAATTTATTCGGTTTTAGACAAAGCGGGCAACGAACTAGTATACTTAAAATATTATTTTCCTTAATTACCTGAAAACTATAGCATATTGATGGTGTACGTCACTCTGCACGAAGCTAGCGTTCGCCGTCCAAGTGCGTTCGCCATTTTCGCCCAATTCGAAGAATCGCACCATTATATTCTCTGAAAATATTATTATTATTTTATTCCATAATATTATTATTATTTTATATTAGTAAAATATTATTGTTATTATGTTTATGGAAATATAAGCTGCCCTAAATTAGAATTTAAGTGCTAAATTAGACACGCAACAATGTCTATAGATTTATTAAACTAGTTTACTCACATTCAAGACATAATAATAATATGAACTAACCATGTTTTTTATTAAAAAAAAGACACTTATTTTCAATTATAATTATAAATCTTCCGCCTAGATTTAAGAATGATCTCGTCAAAAAAATACAAATACTACGAAAGGTTCTCGTACAATGTTATTTTTAAAAAATACCCACTTTTACTTTTCCTTTAGTTTATTTTATTTTAAGTGCATTTTTTACTTTAAAAAATCTCTAGATACCATTTATTTTTATCCAACTAAATAAAAAGCGTTTTGGGCCGTTTTTGATAATGTTAACAGTAAGTCTCGTGATATAAGTATTTTTGTCAAATGAAGTGCAACTTTATTTTTTATCAAATCGAAATTTAAAAGGCGTGAAAAAGTAACCTATGGTAAAATTTTGATTAGGGTTCGTTGTTTTTATAATAATATATATTTTTATTAAAGTACTTACTCTTATTAACCTTCTCGACCAGGATAAAAACGTCCTCTCCTCCATTTGCGCTCCCGTAGCAACTACTGCTACGGCATATTTTCAAATCATTTGTGGCTGCGCTTTCTGAAAAAAAAAATGCATTTATTATATACATAATATTATATCGTGGTTTTTACCCCCGACGCAAAAATAGGGGTCTATGTGCATGTCTGTGGGATCGTAGCTCCTAAACGGGTGAACCGATTTTTAATATTTTTTTTTTTAGAAAGGTGACTCAATCGAGAGTGCTATGTTTAACCTTAGCTATGTTTTATGAAAATCTGTGTAGCAGATTGAAGGTCATCAGCTCTTTTCCGAGATGATGTAGTCGCGGATATTTTTAATTTTGCATTAATTTAAAAGCATACTTTTAAAGGGAAAGCTTTTGGAAGTGGATAAACAAAAAGTCTCATTGATCGGCATGAAATTTTGCATAGCGATGGATTATTACAAAAATAAAATGAAAACCAAAACATACTACCCCTTGACCACCGAGCGGCCCGATCGGGCCACGACACAATAGATTTTCTATTGTGTCTGTGATTCCGGGGGCTGAGGGATTAATTACATATAACAAAATGTATTCAAAGTTAAAAAAAATGTGTGCGTATACTAGTGTACACACGTAAGAAGTGAAACTTCTTTATGACCTTATTTTTCAAAAAATAATTTACTATATGCAACTTTACAGAAATACGTCGAATCACGCGTGGTAGGGATAAGAAAAAGATGGCGCGTAACGGAAAAATGTCACGCGTAACGAAAAAATGTTACACTAAATTTTTTTCCAACCCCGATAAAGAAGTTTCACTTCAAAAATACTTTTGAAACCCAAAAGTCGCATATCATGTGCATGATAAAATTATCCATACTAATATTATAAATGCGAAAGTAACTCTGTCTGTCTGTCTGTTACTCAATCACGCCTAAACTACTGAACCAATTTTCATGAAATTTGGTATGGAGATATTTTGATACCCGAGAAAGGACATAGGCTACTTCTTATCCTGGAAAAATGAAGCAATCCCGGAAATCCCACGGGAACGGGAACTATGCAGGTTTTTCTTTGACTGCGCGGGCGAAGCCGCGGGCGGAAACCTAGTATTAAATAACATTATCGACGCCGCAATTCGCAGATATTTTTATTTATAATTATTACACAGTGGTCATTGAGACACACAGGACTTCCTGTGTAGAGTATAAGCTGTGATAACAGTAATACAATTGACAAACTATCTTCACTGTGGCTAAGCTAATGTGCATTTAGATAAACCCTATGTAATGCAAAATAGTCTTTAAAATCATAGCATTTGGATTCATTATTAAATGAGCTTAACGTAACAAGTTCATAATAAATTGTTGTCACGATATGTTTATACAAGGCAGTTTTTAAAACTATAAATATTGTTTAATTGTTTAACTAAAAAACATATTCTTTTGTAGCCATAGTGAACCCTCGAACTACAAGCTTACATATACGCACATGTATATAGAATAGATATTATGTACTATTAAAGATTTTTCTCGACCAATCTATACTTCTTAATATATTACTATTATAAAGGCGAAAGTTTGTAAGGATGTATGGATGTATGGATGTTTGTTACTCTTTCACGTAAAAACTACAGAACCGATTACAATGAAATTTAGCACACATATAGAGGGTAACTTGGATTAACACATAGGATAGGTTTTATCCCGGAAATCCCACGGGAACGGGAACTATGCGGGTTTTCCTTTGAAAACGCGGGCGAAGCCGCGGGCGGAAATCTAGTAATATTATAAAGCTGAAGAGTTTGTTTGTTTGTTTGAACGCGCTAATCTCAGGAACTACTGGTCCGATTTGGAAAATTATTTCGGTGTTAGATAGCCCATCTATCATCACGCTAAGACCAACAGGATCGGAGCAATGCGGGTGAAACCGCGGAGCACAGCTAGTGAGATATAAGATCTTCGTATTTGCTGTCCTTATTACAAAAAAAAAAATATTGTTCAACAATAATTCTTATCAAGATCCAATATTTTCTTATCAAGACTTCATAAGAATTACATGGTCGTTACACGGGTCGATAAATTTTACTAGCACTACGAGGCAATGCTCTTTAAAAATTAAGGAATGTTAAAGCAACATTATGGGTCATAGTGGTCGGGTATCTTTCATTCAAGAAGTTGGACATTTCGGGTATTTTTATTTTATTTATTTATTCGTTATTATCACATGTAATTACATATAATTATCACGGTTAGATGTATTCGACGCAATAAAAAACTATGAAAAAAAATAGACATTTCCATTAAAAACTATAAAGAATAAAACAATACTTACTAATATTATGAATAGGTTCGGAAAACACGGGGCCACATATCAATTTGCCGGTTTGTACATCATGCGCTGTAAACTTTAACCGTACTATATTCAGATTAATACTCTTCGACTCGTTCTCGCATTTTAGACGTAGCTAGAAAAAAGAAATATAAATATACATACGACACTTGCAGAGGAACATTGGGACACATCCGGAGCGTGTGGCGTCTGGTTATAGACTGATATTATTGCAGCCAATGTAGGGCTTTCGCCTTTCAAAAACGGTTCGGCTGCATATTTAATTCGATGTCCCCGAATTTCATTATTTTGTGCTGTTTAATCGATAGCTGGTAGTGGATTTTCTTAACAAACTGCTTTTCTTTTCCAACAAAAATGCGTAATTTTTGTGAAAATCGAAATTGAAAATGATATTTTTTAAGGTTATTTTTGTACTAAAAACGCAACTTTAAGTAAAATCTTAAGCCATTATAGTATCAAAATGTCTAATTATCACACTCACACGCATTATTTTTAAATATATTTACGTACCTATTACTTTATTTACATATTACAATTTATTTTGTTAAAATATTATTTTAACAATTTAGTATAGCCAAAAATCGTTCCATAGTTTGTATTCACAACAAGCCACAGATAACACAGATTAGTTAATATGACGCAGATCACAGATTAGCAATACAAATATACTAGCTTATCATAGAGTATAAAATAAATGATACATTTTAATGTTTTTTTTCTATAGCTCACTTGCTTCAGTTTTTAAAAACGATTAACTTTTACTTTTAGTATTCAAATAGGTAGCGAGGAGCGAAGCGACGAGCGTGTTGGTTAACGTTTGAACTGCCGCACGAGCCGAGCGAGCGAAGCGAGCGTGCCGCGGCAGCGGCCGGCGAGTGCCAGAAGCGACTTTAGGGCGATTCAACTTAAACCAAAACAAACTATAGTTAGGTTTAAATGACTTGTTATCACTAACATTGTTTTTAAGTTAATTAAATTAAATATATACTTTTAGCAAACATTCTAAATTAATATCATTTTACTGATTTTTAGATCAGGCAATATTGGTATTAACAGGTTATAGTATTTTTGACTGCAACATAGAAAAATAAAAAAATAAAACTTAAAATTTTGGCGCGCATTCCGTTTCTCTTGTAGTTACGCGAGTGTGCTCTGTTTTCTGCTTTTCTAAGTTTCATTGATTTATTTACGACGACATTGGCTATTCTTTTGGACTTTTGATTTTTTTCTTTTCGAACGACCTTGCTTTTATTTTGGACCCCAGTTTCTTATTACAACGACCTTTTGCACGTATTTTGGACCTTGTTTGCCTTGTGACATTTTTTGACTGGTACATCATGGCAGCGTACGATAATGAATTACCGTCGACCAGTGCTGGACGTAGGATGGAGCCTGATCATGATTTTAATTCGGATGAGGAACCATATGTTAAGCGATTCTTGTATTCTAGCGAAGTGGCCCAGATGTATAATTTGCCGGGACTTGTGCGTGAGTTGGGCACACGAGAACAATGTCTGGCATTCGCTGAGGAGCAAGGGCTCATACTTAAAGAAAAAATTTGCCCAAAACACCAATTGCCCATGAAAATTATATACACAACCAATCGTACTGTTGGTTCCTTTATTTGTTATAAGGGCAAGTGTAAGGGCAAGGCTCGCATAGCCAGGTCAATTGGGACCTGGTTCGAAAATGCGAAGATAGGATTGCCCACAATTTTTTACTTAACTTATTGTTTTGCCCATAAATGGCCCGTCGAAAAAGTTATTTGGGAAGATGGAACCAGAGTTAACAATAAATGCTTGTCCCGGGTTACCGTAGTTGACTGGTACAGTTACTGCCGGGAAGTGGTGGTGCTGTACCAGTTATCAAAACAAGAATTTAAGGGAAAGATAGGTGGCCCGGGCAAGATAGTACAGATCGACGAGAGTAAATTTGGAAAGAGAAAATACAATAAAGGTAAAATATATTTATATGACGTATATATTACACTATTTTAAAAGTAAATAAGTTGAGTTAGTACGTTTTAAAATTATTTAGCTCCTCATCCATCATCCTCAAAACTTTTGTTACAAGATCTATTAATATGCAATTATCAAATATATAATACTAATATAAAGAAAAAATTTCATTAATATGCTATATGTTTGTTTTTAGGGAGACATATTGAAGGCCACTGGGTCCTTGGCCTCATAGAAGATGGCAGTGAAGATTTGCGGTTGGAGGTGTGTCCCGAAAATATAAGGTCAGCAGAAGTCTTGGTGCCCCTAATAAAAAAACATGTTAAAGAGGGCACCACTATACATACAGACTTCTGGAAGGCATATGATTGTTTGGGTGACCATGGATTTATCCATAAAAAGGTAAACCATAGTGACCCAGACAATCCCTTCATTGCTCCAGATGGGACACACACCCAGAGAATCGAAGCTCAGTGGAGGGTTGTTAAAAGATTTTTCAAGGATCACCTAAACAACAAAGATTTTAGCGACACTACTGTTGAATATTTGTGGCGCAGATCGGTTATAAAAACTAAAGCAGATCCATTTTTGGAAATGATAAAATGCATCAAATATACATATAAAATTTAAAAGAAATGATTTGTTTTATTTTATTATATTATTTTATTAATAATTTTGTGATCTGTTTGCAGTCTGTCACTTTTTTCTCAAAAAAAAAAAAGTGTTGACAACTTGACAGTTCATATCACACAGAATATTGTCTATTCTGCAATGTGCATTATTATTATTATATAAATTAACCTCAAATTGTGAATTGTGTTAGTTGTAAATGTTATTTTTTTTTCAAAAACTAGTTTTCCTTCTAAAAAAGTGAGTAAATAACATTGCCTCCCCCGTTCGCACCTCTCTCTCCTAAAATTCAGGGCGCATTATTCAAATATTTAACCTCAAAAATTTTAAATTTCCTTGTTAATTTTTACAAAAACTATTCATTTTAGTTGAAAAAGAAAAGCAGTTTGCTATGAAAAGTCACTACCCTCTACCTATTTTACAACTCTAAACAATAAAATTCGGGGACATCGTTTCAAATATTTAACCAACGGTTCTTTAAAATTGAATTTGCGGATAAGATAAATCTTTACAGACTAATTTACGGATATTGTTGATTCAGTTATACCTTTTTGAAGTCGGTTGATAATTTATTTTCACATATTACCATTAAATCGAACAATAATGAACAAATATTAGAGATAACTTAAAGAAAGAATAAGCACGTTTTCACAAACTTAGGAACTGTTCAATACATACTAATAATAATCTATACTTATATTATAAAATGGTATGATTTAGTTGAAACAAGTTTAAGTACGTAAACGGTATAACATAAGACTGAAAATGGACTAATTTTCGGTCTGGTTTCAATTTCATATGCGCAGTAAGAGATTTGTTTACAAATGAAACATTAGACAAAGTGGCTGCTAATATAGTTCCCAGTATTCCATAGGTAAATTATAATAAACATACATTTACAGGGTTAATTCGTTGTGTGCACAGGCGATTATTCGGTAACTATTACAGATATAAAAAAACTTTAAACTGATACCGACAGTTCTTCAAATTTTTCCCGTTTTATTATTGTCATTTTACTCATTAGGTAAAGTACCTACTTTCGTTATCAGTTTAAAGTTTTTTGATATCTGTAATAGTTACGAAATAATCGCCTGTACACACATAGCTTTGCGCCCGCGGCTTCATATGAATTTCACGTTATCGTGTGACAGACATACACTTTTACAATCTCTACTCGTTTTGTTTACTTCACAAAAGGGCTTAACTATTCCAAAGTTTTAGTTTATCACTGTACCAAACTTTATCGCAATTGATACAATCATTTAGGCTTGAAAGTGTAACATACAGACAGTTTACTATCGCTTTCATTATTTTGTGACGAGATAATAGGTACTTGTAATAAATATCATGCTTATTTTTTTCCATGACCTTGTCCGTAGTAGGTAAAAGTTACATATCATGTGCGAAGCTCAGATGTTTTTTTTTTTAAATAGAAAATAGTTTTTGAATGAAATCGTAATAAATAGACATCGGATTATATGCACTAACAAAATGCCAAAATATACATGCAACATGCACTAAAAACGACTAATGTCCCTAAAATATGCACAATACAAAATCAATTCAAACCTTTATAATAATTTTTATATATTTTAATCAAAAATTGTACGATTGTAAGATTGTACATCGAAATTCTCTTATAATTAAGTATAGTTTTTGTGGCAATATACAATTAAGCATTTTTCCAAATTTTCGAGCGCTTTGTGACGTTTGTCACGAAGAACGACCTGTCCAATCAATTATTGATGTCATTGGACAATATTTAAAATTTGGCGCCATTTCTGGAGTAACCTGTTCAGGCAGGGCACGACCTGTCCCGTTGATGTAGGCATTAATGTTCTTCAGGTCTTGAAGACTCGGGTTTTCGTGCAAAACATCGTCCAACTTTGTGCGAACCTTTTTTGCTATTGAATTAGGAAGGGAGTTGGCGAGTTCAATCATTGTTTCCAGTATTTCTATTGATTTAAATATAGGAAGGTTTTTTGTTTCCAATTTTTCTATGCGTCAGCCACTGCGCTCGCGCTTACACGTCATTGTCACACATGCCTCCCGCTCCCGCTACTTAACGAAATATGCACGATTGGGCAAAAAGGCTAAAATATGCACCAACGCCGTAATTTGAGAGTTTTATGCATTTGCATATGCAAATGCATATAATCCGATGTCTAGTAATAAATGGTTTATTACGATTTCATTAAAACAAAAATAAATCTGTACTCCTTATATTAACTAGTTTAGATATGCGAATAATAGTTTTAAAAAATACTTTTACTTGAATTTGATATTTTTGGTTTTATGGCATTCAAATTCTTTATAAATATTTAATTTATAAAGAATAGATTGGCCGTGAAAGGATCCGAGTCCCACCTTGTGATGGAATTTTTTCTATTCTTTATAAATTTATACTTTTACTTGGTATTTTAACTTTTTCGAAGTCGAATTAAAACTTTTAGGGTATTATTAAATTAACATACCTTATGGTCATTGAAATCGGAATTCTTCTGTTGTGTATATTTGCTGTATAGAAGAAGGGCGATCTCTTTCTTCGCTGTATGTATAATACCCATGCCCGTGAACCTTTAACAAATAAAACATTATTAAAGACCTAGATTATTAGAAGTAAAATAAAAGTATTTAGGCTACGAATGTATCATATTATTTTATAACATTTAATATTGTGGTTGATCAAAAATAGCTCATTAAACAGTACCTAATTAACAAAAAAAAATGAAATGTCTAAATTGTGTCACTATTTATTATTAGAAACTATAAGTATTTCTCTAATTTGTTATATTATATATTGATATTGTACAAGATAATAAGTATAATTAAGCACAAGCATTTAGTAAATAACTGTTCTTTTAACAAACGGACATCTTTGTTTATATTATTTACTACTTTGTTTATATTATTTACTACTGCGCCGTTTCACCCGCATTGCTCCGATCCTGTTGATCTTAGCGTGATGATATAGCCTATAGCCTTCCTCGATGAATGGGCTATCTAACACCGAAAGAATTTTTCAAATCGGACCAGTAGTTCCTGAGATTTGCGCGTTCAAACAAACAAACTCTTAAGCTTTATAATATTAGTATTAGTACTATACATGATCTATTTGCTCTTATATAAAAATTAGAATATTATATTAATTACATTGTACTGGATAAACTTAAAACCAATACCTGTTTTAATTCTTAAAGTACACTAAATATAAAAGTTAAAACAGTGTTTAAAAGTATGCTAATTGTATGACAATTGACACCAAACAAGTGTCGAATGTCATATACTGCATACATTGCAAGATGATCATGCTTTAAAAATGATACAAAGTAACCTTGAAATAGTTCGTTACACTGACTAAATAGTCTTTCTTAGGGGTAAAATTTTTAACAGAATAATTATGTAAATTCTTGGTCTAAATAAATAAATAATAAACATTAAACTTTATTTCCAAAATATAAGATGCATAGAAATTGAAAACCCTTGCTCCCACACTAGGATTCCCTGTGTCGTGGGAACAAGTATCTTCCAGTGATACATTTTATTCCTTGCTAAGAAAATAAATCACATTAAAAATCTTCTATACAAAACAATTTTTTTTTTATTACTTAAATGGTAAAACTATGAAGATTAAGGTGCTTCTAGAAAAAAGTCTAATTGAATAAATGAATATTTGTTTATACACTGCAGGGGGGAGTTCATAAGAATGCAGACCAAAACCACTATGTTCACTAACAACAGCTTTTTTACGTTTTCAAAGTAAAGAAGTGCCGATAGTAATCAAACCATGCTATCCATACACATATAATTATTAATCCTTATCCCATTAAATGATGTTTTATTATGGGGTTTTTAAATCTTTCAATAAGATGTTCGATAATCAACTATGTTACAACTTACAGTTTATCAAATGTTTATTTTTTAATATTATAAAACTAAGAGCTTATATTATTTCTGCCCCACTCTACATAATTGCATTCTATGTTGTGTAACTTTTTTCCAAAATAAACTTTCAACCTATTAAATAGAGTTCAAATCACTTTAACATCTGATATTATAGTTTAAGAGTGCTTTTCCACCAAAAATGTGCGAGGATGTGTAGCGAGGAATGTAATTGTAAATAACCAATCATATCGCTTCATTAAGTTTGAAGTTCGATAATATTGGTTATTTACAAACACATTCCTCGCTACACATAAAATCCCCGCACATTATTGATGGAAAAGCACCCTCATAGGATTCAAATGCTTTAAAAATACAAATTATTTAAGAATTGATTAAAATCGATCACGAGGACTTTTAATTTAGATTCGAACCCGCGTCATCTCGCCCCAGAAGGCAGAAGGCGCGGGTTCGAATCCCACCTCGTGATCAAAATTTTTCTATTCTTTAAAAATCTATACCTATATCATAAAGCTGAAGAGTTTGTTTGTTTGTTTGAACGCGCTAATCTCCGGAACTACTGGTCCGATTTGAAAGATTCTTTCGGTGTTAGATAGCCCATTTATCCAGGAAGGCTTTATAGCCTTTATAGCCTTATGGCTATAATATCATCTCGCTAAGACCAACAAGAGCGGAGCACTGCGGGTAAAACCGCGGAGCACAGCTAGTTTATACATAAACATTGTTCAATCACTTACGCCACTTTGTAACTGCCCCGCTGCGGTACAACACTAGTAATGTCTCTGTCTTGGTCATCTTCAGTCAACTTGTGCGGGTGTTCGTTGGGACTGTCGTGCCGAGCTAAACTGCACCTTATCAACGCACTGCCATTGTAGTTGCATAGCTGAAAGGGAAGTTATTGTTTAAAAAAAAATTCTATTTATTTTTATCTACTACTAGCTGTGCCGCGCGGTTTCACCCGCATTACTCCGCTCCTGTTGGTCTTAGCATGACGATATATAGCCTACATTACTCGTGGATAATGTAGCTTTCGAATGGTGAAAGAATTTTTAAAATCGGTCCAGTAGTTTATGAGCCTATTCATTACAATCAAACAAACAAACAAAGTTTTCCTCTTTATAATATTAGTGTAGTGTAGATATAAAAATAAGTCGGGTTTTCCTTCCTGACGCTATAACTCCAGAACGCACGAACCGATTTCCACGGTTTTGCATTCGTTGGAAAGGTCTCGGGCTCCGTGATGTTTATAGCAAAGAAAAGGTGTCTCTGGTGGCGAAACGGAGTTCGCCAGGTTTGCTAGTCATATATATATCTCTAATCTATTTGCGTAAACCCGAAAGTTAGTACGAATATGTGGATACATAAATATAGGTAAGTAAATATGCAATATCAGATGACCAGACCTGTATGAAATTCGGTACAAAGATAGATTAAAGTATGGATTGCACACTATGTATCTATGCATAACCCTAAAATAGTCGATTTTTAAACATTATTTATTAGAAAATAGTTCTGATAAAAAACTGCACCTATGTGTATATAGACCTAATAAGCTTACTCATTCCCTTATCATCACGCTTCACACATATTATAAATCGTGAGGGATTCTAAAGCCTGCACAGTTATGAAATAACACAGGCTTTAGTTTCTCCACTTATATTATTTGTATCATTTTAAACTTTTCAATTTTCAATAGTGTTAAGTACCTCAACAGTTGGATGCGTCCTGTTCTTGCCTGGCGTGGAATGCTTTCCGAGCAGGCAGCCGTGAGTTCCCAACATTTCACTCTTATATCTGAACCGGAAATAATCTGTTGGCTGCTCTATTATTCGTAAGTATGGCTGGTTCCCTGAAACAATATCTTGGTTTTAGAACAAAATTTTTATTAATTTAAATAGGTGTTGTTGATGTACATATTATGTAAATTAGACGATCTTTATTTTATATTAATAAATTAATAAATAGTTATAATGTTTCAAAAGAATCAGTACGAGGAAAATAAATTATTTTTCTATTTTTTTAATGTGATAATTAATATCTTTATTTTTGATAAATTAATTAAAGAAACTAAGGCCACCAAAATTAGAATTAGAGGGAGTTGACATTTTACTTTGTACAAAACACCTCAACCGCAAATATGTATTTAAGAACTAAGAAGTATCTCATTCAAACCAAAGCAATTACTTCTTTATTTTTTTTGTTTTTCACATCTTCCACTGTGAACCCTTCAATTTCCATAAGAATAAATTCTAAATTCTTTTCTTTATTTGACAACAAACAACGAACAACTTGGACTTGATATAAAAAAAGAAATCTAAGAATTTTTCATCAGTACATAGTATAAAGCAAAGTCGCTTCCGGGTCTGTTATTAAAACTATACAACGGATTTAAATACAGTCTTTTAATACATAGAGTGATTCAAGAGGAAAGTTTTAGTATATAATTTGTTAAGATTTCTACAAATCTAATTTAAATAATAATCAAACATTTCCTCCTTGTGGTGTCCCTTAGAGTTTAGACATATAAAACTGAAAGAATAGACTAAATTTGATTGCTCTGGCGGGATCATAGGTGGCCGAGTTGGTCAGGCATCCGCCCCGGCTTGGCGTGAAAGGATGCGGCTTCAAATCCCACCTCTTTTACTTCCTCTTTAACTTTAATACATGTGTCTAATTCTACCATTTTTATTCCCCTTATGTTTACTTAGTTATGATACTCCCATTTTCAAGTTAAACGTGAGAGGTTACGCATATATAAAATAAAAAGCAGGTGTAAAATTTATGACTTTCATGAATATAACAATCTCCTTGTATTTCATATTTTGAAGAACATAAGTTAAATTTACTATGAATGGTTAAAAACTACTGTGTTACATTGAAGGATCAGTTCTCAAGTAAGAAAAAAAATAATCAAAAGGAATTAAATTGTAACAAGTGTATGTAACTCGCATGTTATGCAAAAAACGATAATCATTTTCTTGCGTTAAAAGTCTTTGTGAACTATCCTCGAAGCAGGAGTCGATCAGGAAATAATAAAATGCACAAACTTCCTCAAACTTTATAATCAAATAAAAACTTACCCTGTATACCATCGTCGCACGTCAAATCAGTTAATCCATTTGTTAAAGGATCAATATGAGGCGAGCTATAAGAATAAGGTGAATTATAGGACTCTTGAGAAAACGGCGAGCCTGAGTTTGATAACTCGCTAGTGTCGGGTTCACTTGACGACATTGTAACTTTAAAAACACTTTTTTACACTAAACCCACATTCGACAATTTTCACATTGAATACACTATCAAGTTAATGTTAATATTTAAATACTGACACAAGTAACAATAATTGAAAATTTAAAGAAAATATTTCTAAAGACTCGCAAACAAACACTTCAGACTTCCGAACCGCTGACTTTGTTTTGACAAAATTGACAGTGTGATTTGTGACACAGATTACTATAATATATTAGATTTGTGAACGGAGAGTGCAATCCCGCGTGTTGCCGTATTATTTTAGATTTTTCCTTTCGTCATTTACGCTTAAATTTTAAACTTACGTAGGTAGTTCCACCGAGACAATGAATTGTACTATGTATTAGTATTTATTTTGTCATAGGTAGAACCCTATTAAGATAGCATAACTTAATTAACTGACCATTAAAAATATCTTTTACTTTTAAGAAAATATAATATAATATGGTTTCTATCGTGGATTTAGATGTAAATATTTAATATCTAAAAAAGAAAACATGAATGAACACCGTACTTTTAATTAATGTGAAACATTTTAGTTTCCACTTACGAAACGCGGAAAATAATCACCAATATGTTTACTTTTCATATTGTAAGAAAAATTTTACTACTCAATATTGGGAAAAATTATTCGTTGATATCACTAATTCCGCGAATTGCGCGATATGCACGGGAAAGAACCTTACAATCGTGAGTCACAAAAATCCCCTGTGGCTCGTCCGCATACGTGTAATCTTTATATTTATACTTATTTGTTGGCTTTGAAAATTTAATTAGCTAAGCGCGAGTCGCTCTCACGTACTGCGGGTTGTGGTCATATTTATTAATTAGTTTAAAACTTAGATTTAAATGAACTTAATTTTAGTTATAAGTAGGTATTAAGCTGTGGTAATAAGTAGGTACATAATAATGTATAATAAGTTAAAGGTTGCAGCCTGTGGTTGCAGCACTTATATAAGTTATAAGATAAGGTTTATATACTGTTATAGACTATAAAAGCTTCTATATAATCTTGTAGGTGGTACTATATCCTTGTTGACATTGTGGTTGAGATGTTTTACAGGTAATTGCCCGACCGTTTTATGCGTGAATCGTGATAGGTAGTTTATCGATAGGCAAATTCGATCACAATCGTATATCGATGTAATCGTAGTGTTGATGATGTCGATGATATTTTTACCAGAAAAAATGTAGTAGGGAGAGAATTCTATTTCTTAGCCATTGAGTTACTATGTACTACGTACTAGAGAGGACATCGCTACTACACTATTTGTAACACGACTTAGAGTCAATTGTCTCAAACCAATTTTTTTTTTGTTACATTGAGTGGTTTTAATTGATAAGTTTATTCATATTTTTTTAATAAGATAAACAATATTTATTTGTTACATTGATTGGTTTTAATTTATAAGTAATAAGAGGCAGAATATCTACAAAGTGTATAACTCACTAGCCGCCCCGCTTGTCGCACAGATTTTGTTCGTGGTGTCCTCTCTTTACGTAGTAATAATACCTCAATGTTCTTAGCTTATTTTATCAGAGGGGATGGCTTGATTGTGATAATATTAATTACTAGCTGCGCTTCGCGGTTTCACCCGCGTGGCTCCGCTCCTTTTGGTCTTAACGTAATTATACATAGCCTATAGCCTTCCTCGATAAATGGGCTCTCTAACACCGAAAGAATTTTTCAAATCGGACCAGTAGTTCCTGAGATTAGCGCGTTCAAACAAACAAACAAACTCTGCGCTTTATAATATTAGTATAGATTTCAAATTGGACCAGTAGTTCCTGAGATTAGTGCGTTCAAACAAAAAAACAAACTCTTCAGCTTTATAATATTAGTATAGACACAGACTAATAATAATATACTACGTATACAACAGACGGTGCACTCCATACAAAAAAAGTTGCACTATGAATTTACGCAATTAAAGCGCCAGTGGGGAAATAACGTACTACATGTTCGATTATATCTCTTAGTCTTTTGCTTTTAACACACTAGATGGCACGTTAAACACTGACTTGATGTTCTTTTCCTTCCAGAGCCACTAGATGGCACTAATGTAAATATATGTACACGTACCTTTTATTTTCAAGTCTTTGGCGTCAAGTGTCAACTGTCAACTGTCAACATAATATTTTGTACCTACTCGGATTTTTAATTAAACAAAGCTGACTCACAGAGTACCTACATTATTATGACTGGTATTTAGTTCAGTTTATTTACGAGATTCTGTCAAAACCAAAACGAGAAGCTTTGTTTGTTTTCGTTTTTAATTGTTGAAAAATAAGTGCTAAATATGATTGATGGACTGTGAGGTTATGTAGAATCTACAGGCAGAAAAACGGCAGAAAATAAGCTTTATATGGTAAACTGATATTTTCTCTGAACATAAATTTTTACAAACATGATTTTTAATGATTGGTTTATGGATTTGTAACCCAATATAAGATTGTTTTATTACAGACTTATTGCTTACGTTCGCAATAACAAATTTGTTCAAGAGAGGAGAAGGATTAATCCATCCCAAATGTAAATACGATTCTCCACAAAAACATTGTAGACACAAGAAAGGGATTTCTACATTTGCTACTAAGAAGGATATGGGATCATGAAGGATTTCATCTGTTTTAATACCAGTAAAATGGAATGAGCGCCGTGGCCGTGACTGTGTTTGGTACATAAAGAATGACAAACATTCAACTTAAAATTATTATGAGTGCATTACGGGCAAACACACAATAAGTTGTCCTTTGACTAAGATGTACTTAATTTTAAGGAACACTAAAATGGATGGCTAGAATAGGTATAATCGCATACATAGTATTTATTTCTAGTCTGTTGTATAAATAATCAAAGACTACAAAATATATAGTGAACTATGTCTTTAATATTAATTCTACAGTTTACAGTGTAGTGTGTAATCTATTGTATGTGTGCGTCTAGAATATATAGTCCTGTTGTTCTACAGTTTAAGCAGTTCAATACAAGCTTACAGTCGAGTCAAGTGTTTCATTAACCACCAACCATTGCATGGCAACCCTGCCAGTTTTGTAAATTGTAGTCTACCTAACCTGACTGTTGGTTTTGATTTGTATCACACAAAGAATACTATACCAAATTTCAAGAAATAAGAATGAAATATTTGATTAACTTTTACTAATATACAGGAGCTTATATACATCAAACAAGACCAAAGCAGGGCTTTGGAGAAAGTGTGTATGGACAAAGACCACAATACATATGGTGCGGACAACTGCATGAAAAGCATGCAGTAAGGGACATTAAATAAATAAATAAATAAAACACATTTATTGTCAAGATCACAACACGAGATACATTTATAAACGAAGGAAAAACAAAAAGAAATAAAAAGAAAAATAATTAAATAAAAATAATCTTATTCCTAAGAACTGTAATGTGGCAGTGAGTGACCTGACAAATGGAGCCAACTCAGTATATGATGGCAAGGTGATTAATACCTCACCACCACTGATTTTCAGTGACCCCAAGTGACTATTGGAGTTTCAGTCTAGAATTGTATATAATGATAATTTAACATGAGTATAATATACTCATGTTAAATTATCATATTATTATGTGAAAGATATATTTCTATTAATATGATAAATACTAATAAATAAATACATCAGTTAAAACATGATATACATATATATACATATATATATGTATAGGTAGATATAATATCAGTATGTAATTATGTATATACTTAATGTAAATAAATAAAATGAAATTATGTATATGTTACCGGAAATGTATGAAATCAAGGAATTGTATACAAATCCTAGTGGTCTAAGATCCGAATATAAGTCGAAATGCAACGGCGTGATAATAGAATGAGACCAATTTTATAATAAATTAAGTGTATTAAAAATGATTTGACTGGAAAAATCCTGGACAGGATATTTTTTATTAATTATTAAAAAAAAATTATTTTCATTTTTTATTAATTGCAGTTTCGAGATAATAAAACAAACGTTATTTGAAGACTTTTTAACGAATGGGTCTCAAACTAATAGGAAATGTGTACAATGCCGATGCCACTTAGGAAATGTATAAAATATTGTTTAATAAACTATTTAATGCATACATATCCTAGTAAATATAAAAATGAATCGCAAAATGTGTTGGTAAGCGCATAACTCGAGAACGGCTGAACCGATTTCGATGATTCTTTTTTTATTATATTCCTTGAAATACGAGGATGGTTCTTATGTAGAGAAAACGTAAACATGTACCACGGGCGAAGCCGGGGCGGACCGCTAGTATCCTAGTAAATGTATAATCTTCCTTGGAATTATATATAATTCCAATATCGTATTAGGAAATGTAAATAAAGTAAATGATTTCTGTAATAAAACACGTTGTTATTTTTTTTTATTATAGCACTTATTGAGACAATCGGGTAACAGTCTTACCGTAAAATAATAATAATATGTTCATATTATCTTACTAATTAACATTTCTTAAATCAACTTATATTCAATCAAATCAAATTTTCATTTATTTAAGGGTGCTATTACCGATTTTTAACAAAAAACGCTATTTTACGGTACCATTTTAACTCAAAGCAATTACACGTGAGAACAAAGTAATATCTTAATTTAAAGATAATATATTCAGATCTACGATCATCTTATAAAAATTGTACGACGTCATACAAAATTGTCGCTGAAATACGATTTTCCCAGCACAATGATCGCATAAAATGCAAAAAAATGGGGTCTAAAACGGTACAATTTTAAGAAAATTAAAAGCCTAATCTATCTTCTTACCTATAAATTATTGAGGGATGAGGAGGATGAGGGAGGGAGGGAAGTCCTTTATAGATTCTGATAATTTTTTTGTATCTAAATCAAAATTTTATTTCAATTATTAGCTAAATTAAAAATACTTGTTGATTTCTTCATACATTTTGCTCTCGCGGGTCGTCAGACCGCGCTCAGAAGCGCTCTTGGAAGGACGGGTGTATCGCTCCTTGTCCCAAAAATAAAACGAATTAGAAAAAGATTATTGTGCGTGCACTGTCGTTTTCGTGATTTGAAATATTTGATACTTTTCAGATGCTCTTTTTTATGGGTTGTTGAATAGATTGGTGGGGTAAAACAATTCAAGATGGCGTCGACGAAAATTTGACTTTTTTTCGTGATGGGTGTCATTTTCATAGTTTTTGGGGTAGCTATTAACGAATATGAGGTCAAAACTGAAATCCAAGATGGCGCCGACGAAAATTGTACATCTTTTCGTCATGGGTGTCATTTTCATGGTTTTTGGGGTAGCTATTGACCAATATGAGGTCAAAACTAAAATCCAAGATGGCGCCGACGAAAAATTTGACATATTTTCGTCATGGGTGTCATTTTCATAGTTTTTGGGGTAGCTTTAACGAATATGAGGTCAAAACTGAAATCCAAGATGGCGCCGACGAAAATTGTACATCTTTTCGTCATGGGTGTCATTTTCATTGTTTTTGGGGTAGCTATTAACCAATATGAGGTCAAAACTAAAATCCAAGATGGCGCCGACGAAAAATTTGACTTTTTTTCGTGATGGGTGTCATTTTCATGGTTTTTGGGGTAGCTATTAACGAATATGAGGTCAAAACTCTAATCCAAGATGGCGCCGACAAAACTTTTACATCTTTTCATCATGGGTGTCATTTTCATGGTTTTTGGGGTAGCTATTAACGAATATGAGGTCAAAACTATAATCCAAGATGGCGCTGACGAAAAATTTTACATCTTTTCATCATGGGTGTCATTTTCATGGTTTTTGGGGTAGCTATTAACGAATATGAGGTCAAAACTATAATCCAAGATGGCGCTGACGAAAATTTGACTTTTTTCGTGATGGGTGTCATTTTCATGGTTTTTGGGATAGCTATTAACGAATATGAGGTCAAAACTAAAATCCACGATGGTCGTCGAATTTCAAGATCGTGTCATGGTAATACTGTCGCGTTATGGAGCAAGGCGGCGATTTTGGTATCTATGAATCTGACACGTTTTCTCGGCACACACGTTCTTTTTTTTATTATCTTCGTTTAAATGTTTTAGATAAACTTTATTTTAAAAAAAGTTTAGCGAATATATTTAAAGTTAATAATATCTGTCAGAATATAAACACAGATGATGATTGCCACAGAGATGCGTTTTATATTACATTTCTAAATTCTAATATTTAGAATTTAGAAATGTAATATAAAACACAACACACAATTTTAAAGACTTTCTACAAAACTGTAGTTGTTAACGTTTTAGTTATTTTATTTAAGTTTACTTTAAAGGAGTAAGAAAAATATACCTAATTATCGACGGTTACATTGGGGATTTGGTAATACCTACATAGCTGTCTCAAAAACCTTGATAATGACACCCATGCCGAAAAGATGTAAGAGTTTCGTCGACACCATCTTGGATTTTAGCTTTGACCACATATTGGTAAATAGCTACCACAAAAACCATGAAAATGACACCCGTGATGAAAAGATGTAAAATTTTCGTCAGCGCCATCTTCGATTTTAGTTTTGACCTCATATTGATTAATAGCTACCCCAAAAACCATGAAAATGACACCCGTGTCGAAAAGATGTAAAATTTTCGTCGGCGCCATCTTGGATTTTAGTTTTGACCTCATATTGGTTAATAGATACCCCAATAACCATGAAAATGACACCCATGACGAAAATATGTAAAATTTTCGTCCGCGCCATCTTGGATTTTAGTTTTGACCTCATATTGGTCAATAGATACCCCAATAACCATGAAAATGACACCCATGACGAAAATATGTAAAATTTTTGTCCGCGCCATCTTGGATTTTAGTTTTGACCTCATATTGGTTAATAGCTACCCCAAAAACCATGAAAATGACACCCGTATCGAAAAGATGTAAAATTTTCGTCGGCGCCATCTTGGATTTTAGTTTTGACCTCATATTGGTTAATAGATACCCCAATTACCATGAAAATGACACCCATGACGAAAATATGTAAAATTTTCGTCCGCGCCATCTTGGATTTTAGTTTTGACCTCATATTGGTTAATAGATACCCCAATTACCATGAAAATGACACCCATGACGAAAATATGTAAAATTTTCGTCCGCGCCATCTTGGATTTTAGTTTTGACCTCATATTGGTTAATAGATACCCCAATAACCATGAAAATGACACCCATGACGAAAATATGTAAAATTTTCGTCCGCGCCATCTTGGATTTTAGTTTTGACCTCATATTGGTTAAAAGCTACCCCAAAAACCATGAAAATGACACCCGTGTCGAAAAGATGTAAAATTTTCGTCGGCGCCATCTTGGATTTTAGTTTTGACCTCATATTGGTTAATAGATACCCCAATTACCATGAAAATGACACCCATGACGAAAATATGTAAAATTTTCGTCCGCGCCATCTTGGATTTTAGTTTTGACCTCATATTGGTTAAAAGCTACCCCAAAAACCATGAAAATGACACCCGTGTCGAAAAGATGTAAAATTTTCGTCGGCGCCATCTTGGATTTTAGTTTTGACCTCATATTGGTTAATAGATACCCCAATAACCATGAAAATGACACCCATGACGAAAATATGTAAAATTTTCGTCCGCGCCATCTTGGATTTTAGTTTTGACCTCATAGTGGTTAATAGATACCCCAATAACCATGAAAATGACACCCATGACGAAAATATGTAAAATTTTCGTCCGCGCCATCTTGGATTTTAGTTTTGACCTCATATTGGTTAATAGCTACCCCAAAAACCATGAAAATGACACCCGTGTCGAAAAGATGTAAAATTTTCGTCGGCGCAATCTTGGATTTTAGTTTTGACCTCATATTGGTTAATAGATACCCCAATAACCATGAAAATGACACCCATGACGAAAATATGTAAAATTTTCGTCCGCGCCATCTTGGATTTTAGTTTTGACCTCATATTGGTTAATAGCTACCCCAAAAACCATGAAAATGACACCCATGACGAAATGATGTCAAATTTTCGTCGGCGCCATTTTGGATTTGACCTCATATTGTTTAATAGCTACTCCAACTCCTTGAAAATGACACCCATGACGAAAAGATTTCAAATTTTCGTCGGCGCCATCTTGGATTTTAGTTTTGACCTCATATTGGTTAATAGCTACCCCAAAAAACACCCACATTTGCAAATGTGTTTGCTACTTAGGAAAAGTTCAGATTTAAAGATATAGATAATGTGACGAATTTAATTTATTTAATTCCGACTGTTTCTCGGAATAACATACCTACATTTACTAAGAATTGCATACAATGCCGGGTTTAATATATTGCCGGTAACATAATATTATGTATGATAATAATTCTTAAAAAAGTATTTTATACATTTCTTAAAAAGCTTCGATATTGTATACAATAATACAATTCATATTCAAATTGTTGTAAAATAGTCCCACTTTTTTAAGTTGGTTGAATACACTAAAATACTTATAAGGATCGTACCTACTAATAAAAGTAACAAAATGAATTTTTTAAAGTTCCCAGTAATCTTCTGGAATCAATTTCAATAAAAATATAAAAAAAAATATCAAGTATGAAGATGGTCTATAAAATGGATTGCGCTATGTTTACGTGAGCGTGATGTCCCGCGAACCACGTTGCGACGTTAAATATACCTAAATTTGAGTAACGCAGATTTGTGACAGCGTCCTTAAGGTAATCAGTCCCCTCGTCCTGCTGTCCCCGTGTACATGTCGCAGTTGGATTGTATAATCCGCCGTATTACAAACGGCCGGCATTTTGTAATATGCCGAAATTCGTCTTTTTCAAACATTCTACAAAAAGACGGTCGCGAGCCGACGGAGCCCCACTTCGTGGGGCTCCTATTTCTGTATAGTTCTAAAAAACACGAACCTAACCTAACCCACCCCCTTATCCAAACCAAAAAATTCTGATTACGAATTTTCGGCATATTACAAAATGCCGGCCGTTTGTAATTCGGCGGATTATACAATCCGATTGCGACATACATACCCCTCGTCCCGCGTACCTTCCAATATCTTAGATGTTTTACATTTCCGACTGTTAGTTAGGAAATGTATGGATTTCCTAGGAAATGTGTACTATAAAATAATTTATTTCACACATTTCCATGCGATTTTAGGAATTACATACATTTCCTGGGAATTTCATACAATGACGGATTACATACATTTCCGTTAACATATACTTACAATGTTTATAATTATAATGATAAATAGGCAGAAAATAACGGTCTATATAATGTTATGTTATATTATAACCAGTAAATAAAATAAATATTTAATTAAAGTTTATGTGTAAACTGTAATTCGATACAAATGCAGGGTTAGAACAGGATTTTAAAATATGTCTCCGGTATTGGAAACGAAAATTATTAATATTTGTCAAACTGGTTAAATGGTGGTGGAATGTTGTTCCAACACTTATGGCTCTTTCAATTTATGCGTTTCGTATCGGACCGCTAGTCGCTACAGTGCCGAAGCTGTGCGTTTGTCGTACGGCGCACGGCCGGTCGTTTGTTTTCATACAAAATGCACGGTGCGGCAACAGCGCGGCGTCCGTACCGCGAACGCTCGACAGCAGGACGGCAATCTACAGATCACCCATATTTGGCAATCTCGCTTCACCTAATGGCCTTGTTTGTTCAAGCCGAAATGAATTAATTACCTACTGCAAAAATTAAATAATTTAGATTACCTGGAAAAGACAAGGAAAATAAACTTTAAACAAGTGTTCGACCGATTATTACCAAGTAGGTAAATAAATTAATGACAAGACAAGGTAATTAATGCTAATAATTTCCTAAAGAAAACATTTTTTTCAAAATTTTCACATAATAGGTACTAGTACCTAACTAGACTCAAAAGTTTATGATAAGTCAATGAATGATAAATAGAATATGTTTAAGTAAAATGAAGTAGTTTATTTTACAATAAATTAATCTTATAAATTACCAACTTTCATTCTACGGCTTCAACCGTGTGCCTTATTCAATCCCTGTTCCTACACCTTGAATCCTATTTATGCAACAAAATTGAGATGTCCTTTTTCAACGTAGGTATGTACCGTGTATGTATGTATATCGAAATTTCCGTCAAAATCGGTTCAGACGCGTGCGGGAATACCTATTTTCTCGTGGTCCCACTATTTTCTATTTTGTCCTACTATGACGGAGTAACTTTCGTATTTATCTACAAAACAGAAATGATTTGATTGTTTGTTTGTTTGTATTGGATAGGATCCGAAACTACTGGATTGATTTGAAAAATTATTTCACCATTCGAAGCAAAAATTATACCTACCTGATGAACATAGGCTACTTTTTATAACGGAAAAATACTTCATTCTTATGGGAATCGATGTCGAAATATTTAATTTTAAGCGCATAAAGAAAAAAAACGCAAAGGATCATTCAAAACCTTTTCTACGGTTTAAATCTCAAAACTTTTTGGTTCATACTTCATATAAAGGTAATCTGATAGGATTATTTAGAAAATAAAACAAGATGACGTAGGTAGGTATTTAACTTTAGTTTCGATTTATTATCATTATGATGATTTCTTGATATTCTTAACGACGCGGTTGGCGCAGAGGTAAAGTAACTGCCTACTGACTACTGAGCTGACGGTCCTGGGTTCGATCCCCGGTCAGGGCAAATATTTGTGTGATGAACTTGATTATTTGTTTTTGGGTCTGGGTGTTATCTATATATGTATTTATAAAATATTAAATTATATTTATCATCGTCTAGTACCCACAACATAAGCCTTAATTGAGATTACTGTGGGACTAGGTCGATTTGTGTAATATTGTCCTTTAATATTTATTTATAATTTATATACTTATAATTAAATGTGACTAGAAATAATATACTTACTACGGTTTAAGTATAGGTTGTATTATTATTATTATTTTGTAATGAGATCTTGCAATCAAATATTCACACAATCTCGCAAGTTTTCCGACAATTCATTTTTCGTATGAAAACGATCAATACACTATACTCTGTCCATTATATTATTATTTGCTTTTTGACAGCTTCACGCCTATGTAGGATTGTATTGTCTATGTTAAAATGTCATACAAATAATTATCGTACTTCATGGACAGGTCCCGCCCACTTAGTGATGCCTACACAGAATTATTCAATAATGGGTCGATAGATTAGAATAATCGATACAAATACTCTGTAAAATATATCCGATACAGAAAAACTCTTCTATTATGTTATATAATTTAAACGTAAAGACAACCGAATTGTAAGATAGAAACCAATAAATAATAAAATATGTGGTTAGTTTAGTTTTAACATACAATGCATAGATATGTGGTCTTATTATTACATATCTTATTAGTACGTTTACGTTGTAATTATTATTTACGTACCTGATTCGATTTATGATAATATTTTAAATTTATAATTGAAATGGTATCACAATCGATAATCTTTTGAACATCACTTCTGGTATCACCCGTCGAGCTGTCAAAAAGCAATTCTTATAGTGGACAGACTATAGGTACCTACCTAATATAAGCCGCTACAGGAACGCAGTTAGTAATAATTAATAACGGCTTTAACCCATTTACAATATTTTTTATAGGTACTGCAAAGGCAATGAGGTTATGTATTAAAAACGTAGTACACATATATTATTATTAGTCTGTGGTCTGTGATATTATTATTAGTCTGTGTTAAAAACGTGAAAAGTAACGTAAAAACGTCTTAGTGCCATCTAGTATTCGTTTAGCATCGCCAAATCGGAGGAGAATAACTTGTTTATAGTAGTTTCATGAGATGGCGTTGTTTTGAATATAAACTTTTCTGTAAAATTAGTTAAAATCGAGTGAAAATTAAATTAAATAGGTAGGTTCCATTTACAAAAGTATGTAAAAAATTATAAAAAGCAATGAAATTGCAATTAAATCTAATTTTGTTTCTTGCTGGTTAAAATGATACACTTAGCGGCATCTATTGGTAGACGGATGGCATTAATCGTCTTTTGTATGTAGTGAACCAGACATGGTATAGATTACCTACTAGCTTTCCACCCGCGGCTTCGCCCGCTGTCATACATATAAATAGTAGGTATAGGATCCCGATATAAAACGACCTTCACCGAGATGCTTATTTAATGAAACATATTTTAATTAATTACAGTTAATATCTCAATAAATATATTGCAAATGGGTTGCCTAACAAATTCAGTCCAGAATAAGATTAATTAATTATTGAAAAAAAGAAATATTTTAAACATTTCACTGGTTTCATTATAAAACAATTTCTATACCAATCGAAAGTATGAAGCCCATAGAATATGCAAACGTTAGGTTGCCTATTTTTTTCCGGTCACAACTATTGGGTTGCCAGGTATAAATAGGTATTAAAGGATTGTACACAAAATACTTATACCCAGTTATTTCACATTCAAATTTCAATGAAGGTTAGAATCCCAGTGAAAAAAAAAAAACAATATTTTAATAAACATTTATTTCACTTATCACTACAGAACATGAACGGAATGTTGTAGTCTTCAAAAGACAATTCATTATTTACTTGAAAGACATCTCATACAAACAAAATACCTTATCATGATTAATAATACAGGCTAAAGAACAATAAAGAACAACTTAATAATCTATATAACATGATTATTCGAGAATAAGAAACTCATAAAAATTATATAGTTGTAATAAATTTCTAAAAAATAGTGTCTTGTTTCATAATGCACATGCATTTTACTTTCGGGAAAAAAATTGCAAAAAGATCTTTCATTTAATAATTAGAATTTCATTTAATAATTCTTATTATTACATTAACATCTATATAATATCTTGAGATAACCAAAATTTACATAAAAAAAGATTATTTTATTATGTATTCATATCAATGGTGGAACAGTCTGAGGTTTGTGTGTGCCAGTGTGATTTTGTGTTCGTTGCAGGCTTCAATAACTTCTTGATCATTGTTGGAGCCAGCTGGACTGCCGATGTATTCCACACCAACCTGTATACATACCAATAATATAATTGAATCTACTATAGATTTATTTACAAGCATTTGAATGCTAAAGTTGGTTGGTAAGACTGCTAAATTTCATCTTGAGATGTATGTTTATCTATGTAGTTTTTAAAGTTATATAAACATTAATATTTTACTAGTACATATTATGTAGTTGAGAAATGACGGTTCTTCGCGAGGACGTAGTATAATTGGCAAAATTATTGTGATCATATTAAGGACATAACTATAAATCGCAATATCGTTAGTAATAAATATGCTACAATACATAATAAATAAATATTTCAGGACATTTTTCACACACGGCATGATCTGATCCTTTCACAAGCTTTTCACTTGTGTTATGGAGACCAAATAGCTGATAAACATACATATATAATTTTTAAATATATACAACATAACAAACAATATAAAAAAAAATAAAAAATCCATTCACAAACCTGCGCAGCTCTATCAATATTGTCTCTGAACGGGAAGAAAGCGTCCGAAGCCAGCGCCACTTTATCCAATTTGCTGATCCATTCCTTTTTCTCTGCTTCTGTGAAAAGGGCCGGAGCAGCTCCCTCGAACAAACCGTTCCATTGGTCTAGCGGTAGGTCTGACCCTGGAATATAGTATGGAATTGTAGATATTGTGTATTTGATTTTAGAAATACAATAAAATGTCTCAGTTGAGATTAATACACAAATAGCGACACAGAAATGGCCACCCATAGTGGGGGAATTTGGTCTTTTGAAAATATGACTTTAATTCATTTGAATAAGGTTGAATTTATTTTGGTATATAACCACCTAATGCAAACATTTTTAAATTTAATTTTATAATTACATTAAAATTTTAATATACACAATATCATAAATCAAAATCACAATAAATAAAAAAGATGTGTTACACATCAATTATTTTCCATTCACTCCTAACTATAAAATCCTATAAATTTTCCATCACACATAATAAATCGAAAAAAGAACTTACCAATAGTGCCGCTCACGTAGTTATCGATCGCGTTGGCTTGTATCGCGCGACTGATGCCCGCCTTGAAGCGCATAGCCAGCACACGTGGGTGATGCCTTAGCCACCACAGCGCCGCCTTGCCGCCCGCCAGCCGCGTGCAGTGGATGCGCGACTGCTGGCCCGCGCCGATGCCTACCACCTGCCGCGACAACGCACATTGTGCCGTAAGTGTATATACACAGAGCTCAGAATGCCTTGCCGCCCGCCAGCCGCGTGCAGTGGATGCGCGACTGCTGGCCCGCGCCGATGCCTACCACCTGCCGCGACAACGCACATTGTGCCGTAAGTGTATATACACAGAGCTCAGAATGCCTTGCCGCCCGCCAGCCGCGTGCAGTGGATGCGCGACTGCTGGCCCGCGCCGATGCCTACCACCTGCCGCGACAACGCACATTGTGCCGTAAGTGTATATACACAGAGCTCAGAATGCCTTGCCGCCCGCCAGCCGCGTGCAGTGGATGCGCGACTGCTGGCCCGCGCCGATGCCTACCACCTGCCGCGACAACGCACATTGTGCCGTAAGTGTATATACACAGAGCTCAGAATGCCTTGCCGCCCGCCAGCCGCGTGCATTGCATATTGTGTCGTAAGGGTATTTGCATAGAGCTCAAAATGGGATGGTCAATAATTTGGTAACACATTGACACTCAGTATAGACACAACGAAAAACATATGGTGCGGAACCGATTCATCTAACACCCACATTATACAAATTTGGATCGCTAACACGGTTTTTGTAATAGAAAATTCATATAACCTAGGTTTATGACTTTAAACAAAATATAAGAGTAAAAATTCATATTGGGTCAGCACTACATTGATCTTAGAATATTCACAAGGTAAAAAAAGTATAATATTTATCTACAATGGATTAGACTTTAGAGTTATCAATATTATCTTTTAGATTATATAAAATTAAATTCAAAACAATAAATTCATCACACAAAAAGTATAACATAAACATCTGCATAGGTTACAAAAAATAAGGTTATATTTATTACATACCTGACCATCCTTAGCGAAACAAACAGAATTACTCTGCGTGTACTTCAAAGCGATAGTTGCCACTATCAAGTCCCTGACAGCGTTCTCCGGAAGATTCTTATTATTTGTCACAATGTTCTTGAATAATTCCGCTGTTATTTTAGCGTCGTTCCTGCGCTGTTCTAGTGTTAGACCGAAGATAGTTTTCTGTTCCATCAATTCTGGAGTGTAGCTTGGGTCCATCTGAAAAAATTAAATTAAGGTTCATTATTTTTCATGTTTTTAGCTAATTGTAACCTATATGGATGCAAATAGATACACTTATACTCTATCCACCGAGTCAAGTTAATATAGCGCTCTCTCTGTCACGTAATCCCATACAAATGACAGAGACAAAAAAAGTCAGTGGGCGTAAACCATTCTGAATGTACGTACACACTGCGCTACTCTTAAATAAAAAATAGCTTTCTTCTCACGACTACACTTGCCTTTGTAATATAATAAGTAGGTGAAAAATTGGGCTAGTAGAAGTTTCTTAAAATAAATAAAAAAAAGCTTTTATTAAATTAATGTATTTAATGTGAAGGAAAAAAAACAAGAGTAATAAAATATTTACATCATTTATTTTCATTATAATTTACGTAATTATTATAATTCAAAAAAACCCCCGACACAATGAATGCACCAACAGTCCAAAGTACACGCCAGGTCACGGAACAATAACAATAAAATATGAGCGCGTCTGCACAGTACGGGTACCACGATCAGACTAAAATATACACGTAGTCTGTACAATGCATTAACGGTTATCGCTGACCAATCACAAACAAGTCTATGTTTTCCGTATTAACTTGACTCGGTGGATAGAGTATAGAACCTGATTTTAAGATTTTTAGTGTTAAAAGAATAATAACAGAAACCTTAAGTTAAATATGACAACAAAAAAATATTTTAAGCATTATTAATGTAATGTTCAAAAAACACATTTAACTATTACAATAATTAAAAAATAAGTTACAGTTACAATAAATTCACATAAATTACACAACACATTTGCACCCACCTGCAAAACACAATAATTGCCGCCCTTCTTCTTCTTGAGTATATCCAAGGCTTCCTTACTATACCCCGGGGCTATAATACCGTCCGACACTTCCCTGCTAATAATCTTGGCTGTAACTTCGTCACAAGTATGGGATATGGCAATGAAATCTCCGAACGAACTCATTCTATCCGCACCACGTGCTCGTGCGTACGCGCACGCTAGAGGAGTCAATTTTGGCAGTAAATCGCTGACCATACATACTGACGCCTGTAATTTATAAAAAAAAAATTATATAATAATATTATTAATAGCTAGATTGTAGACTTCTTTTTAATTTGTTTAATGACTCAAAAAAATAAAAAAAACAATATAAAGAACATTTTCTTTGTCTCATTTTTTTAACGGTCTAGTTTTCTAATACTTTGGTATAAAATATGATTAAAGCAACACCGTTAAACTAATTTTTGAAAGTCTAATTAAATTTGGCAAAAAATGCAAATTGTAAATTATATTATGGTCGTAAAAACTAAAAACATATTATTTATTTAATAAAAATAGTTATTTATCTCACCTCTTCTTGTGACAATGGCAACCCCACAGCCGCTCCAGCTGGCGACACGTGCTTGAAGCTCGTCGCAGCTGGCAACCCCAGAGCTGCACTGAGTTCATACACGAGTTGCCATGCGTTTAACGCATCGCACAGGTTAATGAAGCCGGGTGAACCGTTCAGGGTTGTTAGCGGAAGTTTGTCTTGTGTGGTGAACACTTGAGCGGGCTTTTGGTGGGGATTCATTCCTATAAAATTATTATATCAACATTAATATTGTTATTGATAATAAATAATCAAAAATATGGCTGTTTATATAATATTCTCATACATATTAGATATAAATTCTTACCATATTTATCATCGGACAGCTATCAAACAAGAAATTAATATTACAATTTATTCAAAAACGGAAATTTTATGTATGGATGTAAAATGTAGTATTTGAACTTTACTGAATTTTTATCACAGATATGTCACCTTTTTAACCAACTTCAAAAAACGAGGAAGTTCTCAATTATTTTTTTTGAAGTTTTTTACATCAGCACTTTTTACTGGGTGAACTGATTTTTTTTTTATTGAAAGCTGGTGCTATCCAATCGGATGGTAAAATTTAAATGGGACCAATCAGTGATTTAGTTTTAAAATTAATTATGTAGCGAATGTTACAACTACAAAACAACAAATTAAAAATGGTTACATAAAAATAAGTAAGGATTTTTTAAAGTTAAAACTTAATCTTACCATATCTGAGAGTTAACTGTGATTGTCCAGCGGAATATTGTTTACGGAAGTAGTCCGAAATCGCCGTGTCATATTGCGACGTGTGTGTAAACGCCTTTAGAGCTAGTCTTTGCCTATAGAAAAAGGATAAATAAATAGTCAATATTTTTTAAAATATAATATTAAAATTTGTAAAATGATTATAATTTTAGTTTACTACTGATATTTGAAGTCCCTATATTGAACATGAATTGATGAACATGAATTGATGAAACTTGATGTTCCATACCTAAAATTATTATCATCATCAGGATAATAAATACGTTCACATATATAGGCAATTTACATCAGACAAAATTTACTTCACACAAACAAACATAATTCAATTTTAACACACAATCTATAGACAATCTACTTAACACAAACAAACATTCAAATTCACACAAACCTAGTCTCTAAAGACGTTTGCCGATCAGCATTCTTCTTTAATTCTTCGATAACCACATTATAATCCGCCGGATCGCATATAACAGTCACTCTATCATGGTTCTTAGCCGCAGCTCTTAATAGCGTCACTCCTCCAATATCGATATTCTCTACTGCATCAGAAATTGTGACGTTTGGTTTGGAAACTGTCTCCACAAATGGGTATAGGTTGCAAACTACGATGCTTATCATGTCGTAGTTCTGGCGTTTCATGTCGGCTTGGTCGGAGTCGGTGAGCCTGGAACATAACATCTATAAGATATCCATTCGTGTAAAATTTTGTTATATTAAAGATAACACACCTAATGTGTATTTACTATTTAACTAAGGTGCATTAGGGTAATTCCGGATGACGGGGTAAATGTAATAACGTTAAATTAATATGTGACTAGTGATTGATTAAACAAATATGAATAATATTGTTATTAAACCCGTTATTTTCTTGCGATGCCTTCACGATACTCGCAATAAAACGATGCTCTGAAGTGGTATGCACAATTTTCCGAATTACTCCCTCAGCCCCCGGAATCACAGACACAATAGAAAATCTATTGTGTCGCAGTCTCATTGGGCCGCTCGGTGGTCAAGGGGTTACCCGTAATCCGGAATTCCTCGAATGCACTATATAAGAAGTAATCATCAAGAATTTTATCATTTTCTGTATAAAATTCTTCTAGGACCGCTTTTGAGTCATCATCTAACAAAGTATTTTATTTACCAACAGTCCAGTATACCAAACTTTTACAAACCTCGATAAGATCCCCGCGTGCACAGCTGGATGCAAGGACTTGACTCGTCCTCCCAGCATTTCCGGAGCCCCTGTAATGTCTGACACATCGAGGACCTTCAAACCAGCATTGCGCAGAGCTGCTGCAGTACCACCGCTACCAACGAGGTTCAGACCGATCTCGGAAAGGTATTTAGCGAGCGGGAGGAGACCAGTCTTGTCCGAGACGCTTAAAAGCGCTGTGAACAATGAAATGGTGTATGATATGTATTTGCCTTATACATATACATATATGTTTATTGCATTAAGCTCATATGTTTCTCATTAATTTATAAGTCATTTACATTAATGAATCTATGTAATATAAATATTTCCAATAAATAAATAATGCTTATACAATTTAGTAAATGGTCTCATATTTTGTATGCAGACTGTTGAAATAGGACTACTATTATTTTCGAGATGCGTTTTATTTCGGTAATTTTTTTTTTATTCTTTCTCTCATTTCAAGGTTTAAATTACCTATTAATCAAATACTTTTGATTGTGTGAACGGAAAACAATTTTGCAGTAAATCAACAGCAAGTCAATTGTATACATAATCCTATTCACATGTAATACAAACAATAAAAACTGCTGCTGTTTTTGTGACTGCTCATTGTACAACTATTATTACTAAATTTATTTAGGTCATTGACTCAGGCCATTGACTCAGTTATGAAATTTGTTGTAATACTAAACATTGGAAAGTTGCTATTGGGTCTCATTACCTATTTTACATGCCGCTATGCAAGTCTTATAAAAACTTGGTTCATTATCATAATATGCTATTTACAATTTTACAACTAGACTAAACGATATGTGAATTCATTTTTTGTAAAAATAGAGTAAAATATTCAATCAATACTCTATCAATTTTGATAATTCTTTATACAGAAGAGAATGAGAACAAATTTTTTTTAATAATATGAGCATTATTTTTTGTTGAATAAGGGTTGATAATTAATGATCCATTTTTTATATGTTCAACTTTACGGCATTTATGTTACACCCATGGACGTATAAAAAAAGACGGACGCCGTTTTACGAACAAACAACGTGAAGCCACCGTAGTAAGCTAGCGATCGTGTAAAGACAATGAACACGCACACACTCTCACCATAGTAAGCTAGTCGGCCGCCATTACGTCGTGAACTACCGACTGATTAACTGCGTCACTGTTTCACAAAAAATATTTAAAATGCCGTCTTGCGTGGTTAAATGGTGTCGCAACAGTACAATTTTAAATAACACAACACAAGGGATTACATTCCACACGGAAGCAAGTTATTTCTTTTATGTTTTAATGACAAAATTATTACGGCAAAATTTATAAAAAAAAAAATTCAGCCGTCATTGTCATCAGGACAGCTGTTGCCATAGTGTTGCCATGGCAACATGGCACACACACATGGATGTGTCGCCGCCATTACTAGGCTTCACTCAATGTTTAGGCGATACTCCGTCCGTCTTTTTTTATACGTCCATGGTTACACCTGACACTATCATAAATCATATTATTATACAAGTTATGTTATTTTAAATAATAACAAATTATTAATGAAAATTATATTGCGTCATTTTAAATTACTTACTTAAATTATTTAAAAAATGTGAGTATGCTTACCCAATTTTCCATTAGCAGCCATGTTGATAGTTCAATTGATAAATTTCAACTGATCTCTAAATATAACAGCAAGTTCAATATCACTTGACCTTTTACAGGGGTTCTGATAACAAAATAATAAATAAATTAGGGTTGTCAAAAATAATTTCTACTTAAGATAAAAAAATCATGTTACTTTATTATGATAATAATTAAACTAAGTTATAATAAATCTATAGTTAATGTAAGCCCTTGCTTTAATGGATAATATAATATATGGACATTTTAATATAAATCATATAAAGCAAATTAACAGCTCGGCAGATTATATTCACTATATGCCTGCATTTAGTAGTATTTATAGGAAGTGTTACAGTGCATATACATCAACCAAAAATAGAGCTAGAGCAAGAGCATTCTTTCAGTGATCTTTAAGTGTAAACAACATCTTGTATTTGGTGTTGTTCAGTATAAGAACATTGCACAGAATCTTTTCAAATGCACTAAGAACAATGAAAGAATGCTCTACGCCTGTTTACACTAAAAGAATTTGACATAGTGGGATTAGAATGAGCATTCTCTTGTTTAATGTAAATACAACGTTAGATATGTTCATTCAAAATGTCTTGAGTGACAGCCCTATCTATATTTTAAATGATGAAAATACTGACGTAATTGTTATTACCGCAATGTCACTGACACAACAACAAGATGAAGAAAATAACAATATGATTTGACCTTTGTAGTAAGTACTACTTATCAAGTACAGTTAAATTATATTTTTACATTTTATAGCTTTATAAATGAGATTTTTTTAAAGAATAGAAAAACTCAAACGTTTTCTATAATTAAAATCTCAATTACAGTTAAAATTGCATTGAATTTAAATAATAACAAATTTGCTGCTTTAAAATAGAAAAATATGTATATTGTTTTTTTGAAAAAGGTACTTACTACTTACATTATCACTTACATAGTCTTTAATGATAATCAAGCTAAATACACATCTAGACTTAATGGAATCTAGGAAATTCAAATTCAAATTCAAAAATTACTTAATTGCAAGGTAAAGTTTAAAAATTAATCTTTTCATTGCTAGTATATATTTTGTTTAGATGGCTTTAATAACATTGGTGAAATTAATAAAACTTTTAGAGATCGATGTTGGCGATCTTATTGGAAAAGCGAAACTCATATAGACAGGGCCGGATTTAGAGGTCCAGAGGCCTCGGGGCAACAAAGGAGTGGAGGCCCCCTCGCCCCAAATTATTTTCCAAATAAAATGAACAATTTTTCTCAGTCGAGTTTTTCAATAAATAATTTATTGTGAAACCAAGTAGATTGATTCTCTTAGTATTTAACAAACGCATATAAATATAATCGGAAACATGAAATATCTGAACTGAATTTTAGTGATAACGAACGGAACCTTTCGAGCTTTTTTTGCCGAAAAATCGATGATGATTTCGCTGAAATCCAGTTCTCGGAATAAATCGCTTTCAATGCTCAGGAGAGAAAGCTTTGATAGACGGTTTTGTCCCATCGTGGTTCGAAGCCTATTTTTTATAATTTTCATTTTTGAAAATGAGCGCTCTCCACTGCAATTTGATACCATCAAGACCAAATACATTCTCAATGCAATTTCGAGGTTTGGGAATGTAGCTCTGAAAGGAGAATGGCAAACTCCCATAGGACTCTGGGTCTGATCGTTACACTGATGATTTATAGGGGATTAAATAGATAAAAATATACAGATTCTATGAATATAATAATTATAGATCTGTTCTATGGAATAGCAGAGATATTGGGGTGTAAAGTAACAAAAATAAAAGTTAGTTTGCTTGAATTAAATGAATTGCATTGCCTTTTTTCTAGGTCCAGGTAAGTTTATTTTCTATCTACATTGTCTAGTTAATAATAGTGTAACAGTAGATTGTATTACCTAACACATATTATTCAACACACATTTTAACTTACCAAAACATCAACAATCACTAGGTAGGTACATTTCTTATATCTTTATAAATGGATGAATCAGGATTCGCTTTCATAATAAGACTAATCAATTCAAATAATATCTTTAGAATAAAAATAGACGATTGAGGCAATTTTGAATATAACGTTACTAAAACTTCACTCAAAAGTCAAACAACAAACATAAGAAATCACTCATCACTGACACAATTATGATTAATAATTTGACATTTATAGCCAGCTACTAAATAAAAAGGTTATAGTTATTATTGATTAAGTAAAATATGTTTTTATTTTATAGAATGACCTAAATAAATTAAGATGTGTGTTAAAAAAAGTTAAGTTTTGCTTCTGATTTTTAATAGCATTTGAATTTAATAAAACTAAAAATGAAAATTAATAAACATTCATGCGTATGTGGTATTAATCTATATATTTGACTATTTTACTTCTGACAACACTGACATCTCTGCTTGATAAGACCGGTAGTGAACGAATTTTTTTTTTCAAAGATTTGTTTTCCCATAAAATCAGAAGTCAATATTTTACAAATAATTATTAAAATTAACATAATGAATTTTAAATATATTATGATTTCTGTAACAGTTAGGCCCAGTTTCGCCATTCTCCTTTCGATCTTCGAGAATTTTGTAGTAAAATAGTTCCGGCGATTGATCTTTTCCATAGTCCTTTTTGTATGAATCAATCAAAGACACAAATTGAACCTACTCATTACCAAGACTAGGCTCTAAATCATCCGTATACACTTTCACCAATGCCTCTGCTGCAGCGTGCAAATTTTCACGGAATCGAATACCCAACCTCCGAGGTTGCGGGCAAGTACCACCCCACTGAGCCATTGAGCCATTGGGGTACTCCCTCAAGATGGGTAGTAAATTGGAAGTGCTTATCAGGGCCATTTGAGATTTTGATATTTCACTGATTGCCTGATTAGAGTGAACAAATAAATATAGATCAATGATTTCTGTTAATATTTAAGATTAATATAATCAAATAATCGTGTACTGTAGGCTGTAGGTAAAGGTAAAAGTGAAAAAAAATATCAAAGGAAAAGATATTTACTAGTTTTACTAGTTGGAATTTGAAAAATTTTTTTTCCAAAGTCTCTATTGTGGGGGCCCCCTGTTTGTGGAGGCCCCGGGCCTTCGCCCCGTTTGCCCTCCCCTAAATCCGGCCCTGCATATAGAAAATCTATAGGTACGCAAAAACAGGTTAGAAAGCTGATAACTAATAATTATAGAATACTTGAACACAGACAGATATTAATTACCTAAGTAGTTATATTATTTCTTTCAGTACCTTTCAAATAAATAACAAAATAAGTAGGTACCTACTTAATGTATGTACAGCGGCTAACGGGAACAACCGGAACATTATTAATTAATAATTATTTAATACTAGGTTTCCGCCCGCGGCTTCGCCCGCGCAGTCAAAGAAAAACCCGCATAGTTCCCGTTCCCGTGGGATTTCCGGGATTGCGTCATTTTCCCGGGGTAAAAAGTAGCCTATGTCCTTTCTCGGGTATCAAAATATCTCTATACCAAATTTCATGAAAATTGGTTCAGTAGTTTAGGCGTGATTGAGTAACAGACAGACATACAGAGTTACTTTCGCATTTATAATATTAGTATGGATTTAATAAACTATCTGGCTGCATACAGATCTTATAAGTAATAATTATGCCACTTACCTTAAATGCGAAGTATAAGGGCGATTGATTATCGGTTGAATACAAACAGTACATAAATAAATTCAGAATGCGCGAAAGAAATTAATTATAAGCACGCAATACAAACACATTTATTTGACAGTTGACACATCCCACATGGAGGAAATTTGACAAATGACAATATAGTTGACGTCAGACGTGACAGTAGTATTTTTTTTTATTTTGCTAGGGTAGCTAACTTTGCTATCTATGAGAAAAACTAGAAGTTATCATTTATAACTTAATAGTTCATATTAATTGTACATAGGTATTTGCGTCTATCAGATTTTATCATATAATAAAACACCAAAATTCACTTGAAAAATAATGACATTCCTAAATCATAATTCTTATGTCATAACACATGTCGGATGTCAAAGTCAAACTTGCATGCTGATTTCTGTTGATATCCATGCGTTTTTCTTTTAAATATTATTATAAATCGATACATTAATTAAAAATTAACAAATAAACTAGTTTTATCAATAATGTCTGAACCTATAGTGCCTACAAAGCCACCAGGTAAAAGTTGGCGCGAAATAAATCAGGAAAGAAAAGCTCTCAAGCGTCAGCGGAATGAAGAGAAGATTGTGAAGAGGGAAAAAAGAGTGTTATTAGAGAAAGAATTGGAAGAAAAAGTTAAGGAGGAAACAGAGAAAGAGAAAAAGTATGCTGAGATTTCAACTGTTAGTATAGCAGTGCCGGGTTCTATATTGGAAAATGCTCAATCGGCGGAGTTACGAACTTACTTAGCTGGTCAAATAGCTCGGGCGGCTTGCGTGTTTTGCGTGGACGAGGTGATAGTTTTCGATGATATAGGGGACCAATTGAACACGAAAAAATCTAAACTAGATGACGGAGATGGTGTTATAGTTGCACGAAAAAGTTGCGTACAACTTGCAAGGATTTTACAATATTTAGAATGCCCACAATATTTACGAAAACATTTTTTTCCCATTCATAAAGATTTGGAGTTTGCTGGGCTTCTAAATCCTCTTGATGCACCTCATCATTTGAGAATGTCTAATGATTTTAAATTTAGGTAAGTATTTGTTGTTGCTATAATTGAAAACAATACCACATCATACATTTTATGTAAAGATAAATTATATACCTATTAAAACATATTTTTTTCCAGAGAAGGAATAACGATGAACAAGAAAGTAAAGCCAGGTAAAGGATCACAAGTTAACGTGGGTTTATTGAAAGATGTATCAACGGATAAGTTACTCAGTCCAGGAATAAGGGTTACTGTTCGAATGTTGCCAACACCTGAGGGTAGTAAGAAGTTAAAAGGGAAGATCGTCAGTCTGGCAACACCGAGAGCTGAGACCGGTGTATATTGGGGCTATACAGTGAGGATAGCCAACAGTTTGAGTCAGGTTTTCACACAGTGCCCGTATAAAGATGGGTAAGTAAATCCTTTCTATTTTCTAATAGTAATTAGAAATTGTCTGTCTTACTGCAAAAAACTTTAGACAGGGTTTATCTTTAAGCACGGGTTCTCTTTAATCTGGTTTTGTCATATCTCACATAGAGAACTATTAAAGTGACAGATCCCTGGTTTAAAGTTAGACTGTGTTTAAATGGTTTTGTGGTAAGACCATGTCTGTTTACTGCTAGTAAAAATGTATAGATGCATGGTAATCTCCATTAAGTGGGCTAGGCAATAAATGATGTGATGGGTAACAGTTTCTATTAGTTTTGCAATCAACTGTATTTTAAGTTAATAATTTTTTTCCAGATATGACCTTACTATTGGTACATCAGATAAAGGGACACCAATAGATGATATGCCTGAAAAGCAGGTGGGATACAACCATGCATTAATAGTCTTTGGAGGTCTCCATGGAATAGAAGCGGCATTAGAAAGTGATGAACAGCTTCAAGTCAATGATGCCAGTTTACTCTTCAACCATTATGTTAACGTTCTTCCAAATCAAGGTTCCAGAACAATCCGTACTGAAGAAGCAATATTAATAGCACTTACCAGCCTTCAAACTAAATTAAACCCTAAAAACGCTCCTATGGTCTTCAAAGATACAGGAATTGCTACCAGTTCTACTTATCCTGTGCAAAAGGTTGACAATACAAATTCAGTTGCTAATAATATAGATTTAAGTAAATTTGATTAAATAAAAAAAAAACAAAAATGAAAAAATAAAATTTTTATTAAACCATAACCTATCAAAATGGAAGACTATGCTTATAGGAATGTGTACTTTGAGTACTTAACAATAATATTTGATTTGTTGTAACTTTGGTATGAGCTATTTTAGAATGGCCTTCTGTACTGTATCTCTCAATAGTTTGATAGTTGCGGCTTGATCTTTTGACCCAGTGACGGCAGTCCCAGATACAATCATATTTGCTCCAGCCTGTAAATAAAATTAGATTTAAATTCTTATAGAATATTCTATATATTCTTATTGAATTCACATAACAGTATAGTAGAATGTTGAAAATATTACATAAGTAATTGTATTTCTATGAAATATAACTAAGCTTGTATTTCTAATAGAAAATAAAGAAATAATTCTCAATGGAAATAAATAAAACTGAAAGCACTTGCTTAATGATTGTAATACTTTGTTACTTTAACTTTATAAGAAAAAAGTTTAGATTTTCTTATTATGTAACTCAAAAGCTATTTTTTTAGTAACTTGCCTTATTTTCTTTAATTATAACAAGAAACTTACACTAGCACAACATCCTATAGTAGCAGGACCAACCCCTCCATCCACCTCTATATCCAAAAGAGGATATTGTTCCCTCAAGTAGCGAACTTTCTCCATCTGGTCCTCCATGAACTTCTGGCCTCCGAAACCAGGTTCTACCGTCATAATAAGCACCATATCTGCTATGGATATATATTTCTCCACCTCTGAGACTGGGGTTCCTGGTTTAATACCTACGCCAACCTGAAAAATATGTTACAGGTCAATTAAGTTGATTTTTCTTTGATATATTGTATTTTAATTCAGTAAAAGTAAAAGCTCTTCTCTATTGTTACAATAATGCTGTTCTTATTGAACTACAATCAAACAACAGTCACATAAAATAGTAGTAAATATAGTATGAATATAGAATGATCTCACCTTCATGCCATTTTCTTTGATTTTTCTGCAAATTTGTTCCACATTGTCTACCGGCTCTATATGGAATGTATATTGATTTACCCCAGCATCAGCCATTGGTGATATCCACTGTAAGTTTCAATAAATTCAATGATTTTTCATAAATTACATAGATGCCTGTTTGTTGAATTGAAAAATATGGCTGCAGCTCTGTTGGTGACAATTTAATAACATTATTCTTGTTATACTTAATCTTGCTTTATGGTTATATCTCGGTGTCTTTTTATCAAAATACTTAAATCCTAGGTTATGTTACCAAATTAATAAGAAAAAAGGGAATGTTATGTATTATAGCTTTAACAATTCTAAAAATTTAACGTTTATTGGTACTTTTAATTTTGTTTTTACCTGTTCAGGGTTAGCTACCATCATATGAGTTTCAAAAAATGCATCTTGGATTCTGCTTCTGAGGCATTTTACAACGGGATGCCCAAAAGTAAGGTTAGGTACAAATTGTCCATCCATTACATCTAAATGTAAATAATCAGCTCCATTGTCTAACAATTTCTGCGATTCTTCATAAAGTTTAGATAAATCCGAATTAAGAATCGACGGTCCAATTAATGCTTTTAAATGTCGACTCATTTTTGGAATTTATTTAAAATATAATCGGAAAATTAAAGAAACACAGGGTAAAATTTATAGATTTATATTGTTACGTATAAAGAAAATATAAATGAAACTCGCTGAAAGTTTTAGTTGTGGAAACGCAAACGGTCAAAACTCAAAACTCAAACAAATTTGACCTGAAAAGTCAAAACAAATTTGACCTGTGATTTGACACTAAAGTTCGAATGAAGGACGTGAAATGTGAATGTATTGCCATAAAAAATAAAACCCTCGTGAGTAGGTACACCGCAGAGTAAGCCGCAGAGGTTATTTCACAGGTTATTTTCAGGTTTTTAAATTAATTATAATACATGAAAAAAAGAGACAATGTTTTTTTTATTATTAAAATTTTAACGTGTATAATATATTTGTTGTAATTACTTTTTTCTACATTAATTACTATTATAAAACAGTCTAATTATAATATTATATTGTATTTACCATGTTCACAATTTATTTTCTGATTTCTTTTTATTATTCCACCGCAACAAATTAACTTTTCATTCATGATGAACCCATTCATACAGGCCTCCTATCACCTATGAGGGCTATGGCCATGATCCATAACCATGGCAAATAAAATACGTAGGTAAGAACTTTGATTTTGGAAATAACGGTTTCGTTACAATGTTTTCCTTTCTCATTCCAATCAGTGGTGACGACTGACGGCTAAGACTGACATGACGGCGATAAAAACAATGCGGATAAATTGAAAAATAAAATTATTTCTTGCACACTGATCTGATCTCAAACCTGAGACTTTTAAATTTAAAATTGAAATCCTAACCACTGCCTGATATAATAATTACGTTCATTAAAAAAATGACAACTTTTAACTGAGTAGGTAGGTAAGTGCGATCTGGGTTTAACTGCACGTTTTGAGTTTGAGTGTAAATCGAAATACCTACCTAATAATAAAACTAAATAGGTATAATACAAAACGTTTTGTAAAATCTACATATTTATAATATGATTAGGTCTAGGTATGTCGTGACTCGTGCTTTCGAAATTTTTCGTACCTGTCTGTACTCTGTACCATATCTGGCATCTATGCATGGAACAGGATGGAAGGATCAAAAATAAATCGAGAGATTTTTAAATGTTTATAATAATGATAATTATAGATTTTATGCAAGCCATTGCAATAAATAAACAATAGACATTATTTGGAGTCCCTTCTTGAAGGAACATGACGAGCAATAACAGTCTTTAATAACAGCTTCATTGTAATAAACTTTCAAATCATCCACAATATTTACCACGAATTTATCTTTATCAATAGTCTGTATATTGTGATTTTCAAATTGTTTATCCGATTCTGGCTCGGTCGGTTCGTAGACAATTTTAAATTCGTAATTACTTCTCGACTTATCTTTACGTCTTGTTGTTTTCTCATCATATTCTTCAAATGACTCCTCACTATCATCTTCGTAAACTTGCTCCGTTGTTGGCTTTTTATGTTTTCTATTTTTATGATGCTTTGGTCGTTTTGAATCGCTTATAACATCTGGATGGTAATATATATTACTCAAATCTGCCACGGTTCCGACAAAATATGGGGAGTAAGTAATATAAAAAGGATATGACGTCGTTGAACTTACTGGATATGTTCTAGAACATTTCGAATGGGTATTGGGATCAGAAGCATGAAATGCCTCTGTAAAATGCAGCTTACTATCTTCTTGGTTTTTAGGGAAATGGGCATGACTTTTTGTTGTTTGCGAGTTAAAATTGGTACAAGTACATTGTTTCGTAAAATGATGTAAAAGTGATGACGTTTTAATTTTCTTATGTAATTTTCCAGACAGACTCCTTAATTCAAGTACTTTTTCTTTATCAGAATTATTGTTATTAGATTCGCTATTAGGTTTAAGTGATACCTGAGTTTCTTCACTTTTTATTGGCGTATTATCAATGTTTTTCATGTGTTGTTCGAAATTATATTTCTTTTCATTATTAGATTCAAGTTCTTCGATCGGCCACATTTGTTTTAGCTCAAGGGTTGGTGTAGGTATACTACCCCTTGTCCTTATATAAACTGTTGGTGGATAGGTTGTATCTTTCTCATAGATTTGTTGTTTTATAGATAACATTTCATCAGATAACATTTTGTCGAAAATATTAGCTTTTAAATCTGGCTTTTTAGTCTCAGTACTAATTAAGACATGAAATAATGTCCGAGGAGTAGCAGTATTAGTATTGCCGAATATATTTGAAACTGAAATGTTAATAAATATTAACTCTACAATGTATAAAAATCTAATAGATGATATTATATTAGGTAGGTAGGTAAGTAACAATTAGGTTTCATTTTAAATACCATTTGTAATGAACAAAGATCGCTCAGATGTATTTTCATCCTTAAGAATTGTATAGCTATTGATAGATAACTGAAAATGCATTAGAAATATAATTAAAAATCCAATAAACATAACCAAAATCCAATATATTTACATTTTAATTGCACTGTTACTTCATATGACAGAAATTTAATAAGGACCGAGGTAATAAAATCTATAAGGTCACGAGACTAATGTAGGTATTTGTCTTGTAACGTTTCATTGTTTATTTATAATGTTCAAACATAAATTATTTGTTTTGCTGACATATTTAAATTATTATGTGTTGTGTTATAAATATTGTGAAATCTGCCCTAATCACACCCTCTGCAAATATGCTGTAAGAATTTTAATGTTGCTTCAAAAATATATGAAAATGAAATTGGTTTAGCTACTATTGGAAAATGCTTTCAGAATAATTACCCGTGATCATTTAATAATTTCCTGAATTTATTTCTTTATTTTCAACATACTACGAATTCTATTGTAATTCTAAACTAGGTATTAATAATTTTTGCACATGAACGGTTTACAAGCGTTTTACCCTGTTAGGTTGAAAAGATAATTGGCCATAAGTTTTCAGGTCCGAGCAAATATTGTATGGGATATCAAAACGTGTTGCTTACTGATAACGATATAGATGAAATTTTGGATAGAATTAATGAAAGGAGAAATTTCATAGCCATGGGTCGTTCTAGATATTTCCCTCATGCAGCCAATATGAATAAAGTTGTAAGTTTATTTTTGAATGAATGAATGAATGAATGAATGAATGAATGAAATTCTTAAAAAATGCTTTATGTCCGTCCAGATAAAAATTTAGTAGGTATAAGAAATCATCATAAGATATTAATACCATATTATAACAATCCCCTTTGAAACGGCGCGGCGCTTACAAGCGACCTACGTCAATCTTTTCTGGCATTTAAGTGTTTTTGGTTGGAATAAAAAATCCTATGTACACAATAGATACATCCAAGCATACAAAAAACATTCCACATCTTTAGAAATTATGTTGGAAAGGTATAGGTATATAAGTATAAACCAATAATCGAAATAAAATCTAATAAAAATGTTTACGCTCTAAATAATAGCTAACTCCTCCGAGATTTCTTCGTGTAAGTTAGAATCGATTCGCAATTTCTCGGCTAGAATTCTATAGTGTAAAAGTGGGTCAATTTTAGTAATAGAATTGTAGGTACTGGCTCTACATCTATACTTAATATTATAAAGCTGAAGAGTTTGTTTGTTTGTTTGAACGCGCTAATCTCGGGAACTACTAGTCCGATTTGAAAAATTCTTTCGGTGTTAGATAGCCCATTTATGGAGGAAGGCTATAGGCTGTATTACATTATCATCTCGCTGAGACCAACAGGAGCACAGCCAGTAACAAATAATATGAAGATTTATCTATATATATAAAAATGAAGCCCGTTTCGCGTTGTCACGGCATCACGTGTGAACGGGTGGACAGATATCTATAATTCTTTTTTTATTATATTCCTTGAAGTACGAGGATGGTTCTTATGTAGAGAAAACATAAATATGTACCACGGGCGAAGCCGACCGCTAGTAAGAAATAAAATTGAATGGAATCACTTCGATAATTCAGTCTCTTTAATTTGTTTTGAAAGATATAAATATGACATTATAATAATTAAGTAACTCAAAAAAACGTTTTTCAGACATGGTCAAAAGAGTTAGCAGAAATTGCACAGCGCTGGGCTGATCAATGTGACTCAGCAATAAGGCCGGATAGAGAAGATGAGTGTCGGGATTTAGGTATTGTTTTAATTTATGCTTCACTATCACTACATAGTATAAAACAAAGTCGCTTTCTCTGTCCCTATGTCCCTATGTCCCTTTGTATGCTTAAATCTTTAAAACTACGCAACGGATTTTGATGCGGTTTTTTTTAATAGATAGGGTGATTCAAGAGGAAGGTTTTAGTATACAATTTATTAGGTTTTAGACATAGCGGGCGAAGCCGCGGGCGGTAAGCTAGTACTCTATAAAATTATTGTCATGACGCTAAAAGTGTTTTCATCATTTCGATTGGTTTCAAACGCGAAATTTGTGCCAGTAAAGCCTGCAGTAATAAACGAGTACTTAGAATTATTATATAGGTGATTATATTACTTACTACATTTCCGCTGCTTCGCCAGTGTTTTAAAGAAAAATCCGCATAGTTCCCGTTCCTCTGGGATTTTCGTGATAAAATGTAGCATATATTTTATTCTGGGTCTTCAGCTACCTACATACCAAATTTCATTGTAATCGGTTCAGTAGTATTTGCGTGAAACAGTAGATAATAAACATCCATCCATTCATCCATCCTCACAAACTTTTTCATTTATAATATAAGTAGGATTCTGGTTTAATTGTATAATCGGTCACTCAGGGTAATAACCAGCAAAGCGTTCAGATTATGTCTGACAAAGTATTGTTTTGTAAGGTCAATCAAAGTTGTGTTGTAGCTTAGTAGATTATCCTTTGATGTCTGTTTTATATCTTTGACCCTCGTCAAAACTCACGCACTCTATTGGTACAAACCTCGACGTCTTAGTGACCCCGAAAAAAATATGGCAGGTTTACGAAAATAGGGTTAGATACCTATCAGATTGCCCGCTTTAAACGACGCATTTTGACAGGGCTTATGAAGGGAAATTTTCTTCGACAAAAGCCCTGCAATGGCTCCTAATTTATGATTCTTCAAAGAAAAAAGAATTTACATGGTAAAGGAATTTGAAGTATACGTAGTTATATATTTATAAAATCTTTTTTAAGGGCATGTGATATATTTTATAAACAGTTTTGGGCATTTAGTCTAGATTTTTCGGGGAAATAATTAACGTACCTATAGTTAACTAGTTAGTTACTTAATAAAAATTTCTACTTACGAATATTTATTTTTATTTTTTATTCATCTTTCTTCCTTCCAAAATGCTTCCAGCATAATATTAAATTAGTTAGTTTTGGTCACTCAGCTCCGGTCGAAGGTGGTTGCTTCTGGGGAAATCCTGTGGGAACAGGAACTATGTGGTTTTTCGTAACCTACGCGGGCGAAGACGCGGCGGAAAGCTAGTAAAGAACAAAATTACAAATACAATAAAATGTGCAATTACAATTACAATATTATTTTAATTTAACCAACGATAGTGTTATTAAAAAGTTTTGTTGTCTCTACTAGAAACGGATAAAGTAGGACAGAACATAGCTACAATTACGGGAGCAAGCAAAGGTATAAGTTTGAAGAATTTCATCGATATGTGGTTCATACAATCAATGGCTTATACTGGAAGCGTGACGTATTATAACACGTAAGTATTAACACAGATAATATAATACTATACTAGGTACTATAATTTATACATAATATGTCTTTAGATCTTTTTAATACATGGCAACATTGTAAGTATCTAGTTAATGGTGTGATATAGGTAGCAGGTAGACGGGAAAGTTATATTGTCATGTATAAAATAGACAGTTTTCTATACTAGGTACATATTACAAAAGATATTTTGTTGTAGTAGTTACCAACTTTTATTAAAAGCTTTTCAAACCATCCATCCGCCACGGATTAGCGTGAAAGGATGCGGGTTCAAATCCCACCTCGTGATCGAATTTTTTCTATTCTTTATAAAACATTATAGTTTTTCAAACCATAAAATACTTAAACCATTGAAAAGCTTTGACTAGTTACTTAATATATATTTCATTATTTTAGCATTCATCCATAATGTGCTGCATTGAAGAATGTCGCACTTAATGTTTGAATGCTTGACAAATGAGCATGATAGTAACTATCTGTGAAATGGGTTGTCCCATTGTGGCGAAATTGAGCTAAATCGTTCCAGATATCTTTGAACTTTTTGTTCAAACAAATCAACTGAACGTTTTATATGTAGGTCAGTCAAGTAGTTATAAATAGAGGTTTAAATATTGGTTACTAATTTCTCTAATTTATAAAAGTGACTACGGAGTTTTCCGTTTTTTCTCCGAAGAAATTGCTTCCGAATAGGTGGTGATTGGTATGGGTAAAACTATGTTATGACAATTCAAAAGTGCTTCTAGAAGAAGACTAATGAATAAAGGTTTGAGTTAAAGTTTGAATTGCAGATATAATAATATGTCCTGTGATTATTTCGGGTAAATAAGGAAAATCAATTGTGTTTCTGAAAAGGATTTGCTACTTTATGAATAATAATATTTAAGATACAAGGGAATTGTATTCTTGTGACTTTGTACCTTTAAGGTAGCGACTTAGCCTCGGATTTCGTAAAGCTTTGTCGAGTTTTATTGTATTTTCAGCGAAAATATTACCGTCATAATTTTATGGAAAATCACCTGTATGAACGGTTATTTATTAACGTGATAACGTTTTTAAAATCGTTTTAGTCGGGTGACATGTTCAGAAACTTGTGTCACACCAAAACCTCACGAGCGCGATCGCAGGTATAACGAGAGAGAGACGGACCGATCTCCCGTCTCATCTCGAGCGCTGCCACCAATAAGACGTTATCACGTAAACATCTCGATCGTAAACCTACTTTACAAACAACCAATTTTTTTTAATTTACTAAAGTGGTAACAAAAAAATAAAATAAAAAATATAGGCAGTACCGAGCTTCCAACTTTACTATTTTTTAAATAAACGATATATCGTTGGGTATTTTGTTATCTTTTATAATATAACTTTTTGGTTTAATCTTTATTGTTTCGCACCAATAAAAAGGCAATCCAGAGATTAATGCCGCAGTTAACGGTTAATGTTGTAACCGTCATTTTAAATTCTAGAATATTTTAATAATCATTTAATATAAGTTTGATATCTATATCTATTGTTAGCTTCATTTAACAGCGTCTCGCCTTTTTAACAAAGGGCCGATTTTTCAATGCTTGGATAAAACTTATCCGTCCAATAAAGTATTACACGATAATATTAAAATGTCACGAATACTGTCAAATACGGGCAATAAGAATACGTTTTTAAAATGGTAGTTTTATACATTATTCGACGAATAAGTTTTATCCAAGCATTGAAAAATCGGCCCAAAGTCGAATAAAAAGTTCTATGAAAGGATCGGAAGTAAGGAAAATTTCAGGTGTTTAATTATTACACATGACAGGGTGACAACGCCCCTAAAAATAAAATAAAATAAAATAATGTTTATTTATTTAAATTATGGAATTTTTCCTATTGTCCAGGGTCCGCTGTTGACTTTCATCAACATAACCAAATCCGGAAAGTGTTTCGCTGTGCTAATTCCAAACCAAACAAATTGCGAATTCATCAATCATCCGTCATGAAACAATCACATATTGGTTTCGGAAAATTTTAGATTTTGATTATTTGAGTGCTTGCTGTATGTTTGTTTTTGTTAATGATTGAAATTAAAGGATTCAGGATTGGACACGATTTAGTCATTATCTTTTTATAACAATTCCCATTGTATTGTGTATCTGTTTCAGCTTATTTAGATGTATTAGTATCTATTTGGAATATTTTTTTTATGAATGGATAATTGGATGGATGGATAGTTTATAACGGAGACAAAAATTTCAGAGAGTATAGATATAGGTAATAAGAAGTAAGATTTGATTTATTTACAGGTCAAGAAATAGTAAGAGCAATTATTTTACGAAGTTAATATGGGCTACGACGAAGCATGTTGGCTGTGGCAGAGCGCGTTTTTATGTTAGTATTTGACAAGGAAATTTTTTCGTTTTCTTATTATATTAATAAATATTCTTAAAATATTATTATGCAGGTAAGAAATGAATTTATCCATTCCATTGTCTGTGTTACTGTAACGAAAAAGATTCCCTAGATTATTGCCATAATGGCATCCTAACCTTTCCTTTCCTAGTTCTTTCGCTAAGTGATATGCATTTGCTCTTTCGAAACACGCGAAATACAAGATAATATTATGTTCTAGGTAAAGTTGTTGCAACTCTCAATCAGTTCAGTATAATAATTTAGCATGTAAGATGTTATAAGCCACGGGAGGTTAAAGCAAATGGAATAATTAAGTTATGATTCGAAGCAAGTCTTGTGGGACTTTAAATGTATTTTATGGCATTCTCTCTTGGGATTTGGTAGAGACTAGAGTGTAGGTAGTTAATGGTTAAAGTTGGCACTTTATGTGGCTTACCAATTTTTTATTATAGGTAAAACAATGTAATATTGTATACTGGCAATATAGTTTGAAAAGTATGAATATCTCAGTACCAATTATATTAACATCTACAGATACCTACGTTCTTAAGAAATTATGCATGCATCATCTGCTCATATTATGTACTAACTCAGCCCCGACTTCGACCATGTACCACGACATGTGTATTGTATACCTTTTATATCACTCGGGGATCTCTTATAAATACAATGGTGAAAGGTTTTGAAGTTGGTCCAATACCTAGTACCTATTCCAGGGATGCAAACAAACAAACTCTTCAGCTTAATAATATTAATAACTATAGAGTAAAAGATAACATTGAGCATACTAGTTTTAAGCATGTTTTGAGCATAGGTAAAACAAATTTGTACATAAAGCAAACAATCCGAATCTCCTGTTATTTAAATGAAGTGCTCGAACTGAAACTTCATCAGAATATACAAACCGACAGAAATGCAAGATCTGCAATGAAAATATAAATCAACACTCTAGTTTTGATAATATTAAGTTATACTCTACTACAATGCCAGTTAATGTTTAAACGTAAATAATATCTACTACTTACTATCTGTACTATTGCTCGCTTTCACCGGCAAATGAAAAATGGGCAGAATCATTCATCTAAAATATCTTCGCTCTTCGATGATTTTATTTTCAAGTTTAATTTTCGAAGCATTGCTGTGTTTAGACATATAATAATAGCGAATATATATTTTGTTTTTCAGATTAATCTTCAGCCAATAGATAGGTTGGTTTGCAATTTTTCCCCTGGAGGTAATGTGCCAAAACGACCCATTTATATAATAGGCTATCCGGGGACACAATGTGAGGAGGGAATGGCTGCTGACAAACAGTTTCCTGGTCTATGCGCAGAAACTAAAAAAGGTTGGTATTGAAAACGAGACTCAACTTATTTTAGTATAACGTTAATTAACAAATAATAAAAAAAATACTTAACAAGAGCAAAGTTCCATTTATTAATTACTCTACTCCTAACGCTTTTAATTCTCTAGGTATACAAACTTTAAAAATGCTTAAATCTAAATACAAAGGTTATTTTCTCATAGCAAATACCTTTCCAAATTTCAGCAGATATCACCGATCCGCCTTCATCTACCAGTTTACTACGAATTATTTATTCAGTAACAAGTGAAATAGATCCAATTAAAAATAATTTTAATACAATAAAAGAAAATGATGCACAACGTAACAGAGCTCAGAAATTACGACACGTCTATAACAATTCATACGGTGAGATATATTAAAATAATTATAATAATAGAATGCAACATGAAAGTACAAATTTTAAGTTTCTTTGTAGCTTTGAAGAGAGATAATCGTAATTACCGGGGGACTCCACCAAATGCTTCAAGACATCCTGATGGATTTTTTCAACATAGAGAAAGAGGACATTCCAGAGTATACCATGGCCATGACCATACACTTCAAATAGACTATTTACACCCAGAACAAAATAATAAAAACTTTAGAAGATATGACTATACCACAACACCAACTTTCGAATTCACGGACGAATTCTACAGACGTCATAATAATGATAATATTGGAAACAGGAAGTGTACTAGAAAATCTGAAACTAGTAATTTAAACGACTGCGTTACACCCTCTTGCTTGCCTGTGGTACCAATCAAGCAGTGCACTAGAGGTCAGAGAAATATTTGCGATCCAGGAAAACAGGGATGTCAACTTACTATGCAATCATGTGATAATACATTACCACAATGCCAGTGTAGTACGCTTAAGGTAACCTGTGCTACAAATCCAAATTTCTGTCCTCAAAATAATAACTGTAAATGTCCTAATGTAGACACTGCAGGGAACTTGTGTTCAGATATGAGACGCAATTTAAACGTGCAAAGAGAAGAAATTACTACGTATGGTTTCTATGATGATTATGAAGGAATGCGAAGTAAAGTAGACTTAAAAGCAGAACGTCTAAAACCACTTTCAAAGATAGATTATGAGGATAGTTCTTGGAAATTAAATCTAAATAGGCAAAAAAAATCTACGCATAGAATTGGAACGCCCCATCAGTCTAGGTACGAAAAATAATACCTTTATATTTATTATAGTTTTAATGGTAATAAATAAAATATTAAAATAAAGATTTTTTGCAGAGATAGAGTAAGAAGGGAACCTGATGATCAAAGGACTTTTAAACCATTCTGGCAAGTCGATGAATATAAAAAACAACCTCAGTTAAAATCAATACGATATACAACATTGGCAAATAAAAAAACGCGCAGACGAAGACCAATGACACCTAGTACACAAAAAATAAAACTAGTTACGGAGCCAATCACAATCGCAATCAAAGCCACATTTAAAAACCCGACTGAAAAGTATTTATCATTCGATGAATTGCTGCGTCTAAGAAAACTCAATGCTAGTGAATATAATGCCAGGCGTTCTGATGATGCTTCAACAGTAGCCCCAGCGACTGAAGAATCGAGCACAACTGAATACACTGCAAATACACCGTTTGTTCGCTTAAAACATTGTACTCGGAAACTAACGTGTACATGGACCGCTGCTTCTTTAGGTGAAAATGAAGGCAATGCGGATATTGGTAATAGAGGATCACGAACACCACCTGGCTATGTCGAAGGTTGTACTAGAACATCTACTTGCACCCGTGATTATATGCACCGAAATAAAATGGATACATTACCAACGCCAAGTACTGAACCTGAGGTGGAAGAAGGTAATGACGATGATTACTGTGAAAAACGGTCTTTAAATGTTCGAAGACGTGATTCAAATCAAGAACTTGTATCTCAGTCTACGGAATTTCCTCTTACAAAAACATTAATTGAAGCTGTTGAAAGTGACACTGAGCAACATGAATACAGTAATCTTCAAAAGGAAAAAGACGAATCAGATTTTGATTATTGTAGTTGTGATGATGATTACTTGAGAAATAAAAGAGAAAGTGATCTTAAGATCTCTATGTATGGTGGAAAATCTGAAAGAATGATAAAAATAGATACTGAAAGCTATAACACCTTATCTTATGGTGATTTATTTTATTTGGTTCTGCGCAAAATTATTGAAAGGTGGAATAGAAACAAAATTACAGTGCATGGAAAATGCTTGTGTAGTGCTGATAATGGTCTCCTTTACAACATTGGTCTAATATTAATGATGTTATTTATTTGTTTTTAAGTATGTTTTATCAAATTTATTAAAAATAAAGTATTTGGCTACGAAAATTTACATTTTTAATGAAATTTCAGTAATTCTAAATTGACACTTAGAGATGAAAAAAATTAACATTATTAATTTCGACGAAATTCCAGTAGCACACGAAGGTTCATAGAATTATAATAACAAAGTTGTGATGAGCCTGGCTTCAAATATGTATTGCTAATGTAAGCACTCACGGCGACTCAACCTCGTTCCACTTATGTATAATGTAACTTGCTTATTTAGGTAACATAGAGCCACCATGTGTGCCTAACACGGGTAGCTCAGACGAACCGATTTTCATGAAAAAGGTTGAGTTCGAGGAGTGGAATTATTTCAGGCTTTGAGAATATCTGCATATTACAAAAAAGTATCGAGCCCAGCAAGGCATTTTATAATTTTCATGCTGTATTTGGCTATAATGAATTATATACGCCATATTGGCCATAAAATTAGTATACGCTCAATCGAGGTCCCTGTTCTTGCAATGGCAACGAAATTGGCTTGATGAATTTCCATCACCTTCATTTCGTTCTTCGTTCAATTCATTATTCTTAATATAAATCTGATAAGAAGTTTGTACTTGCTAGCTGGAACTCCACAATTTCCACATCGAATTTTTAAGTACTTACAAGTTGTTTCTTGAACCTGTCTATCATCTTATTTTGATAAAAATTGTATATTTATTTAAATATACATAACTCAAAGGTAACTGACTGACATAGTGATAGACTATCAACGCACAGCCCAAACCACTGAACAGATCGGGCTGAAATTTGGCATGTAGGTAGATGTTAGGATGTACGCATCCGCTAAGAAAGGATTTTGAACAATTCTACCCCAAGGGGATAATGTACGGTGAATGTTTGTACTATGAAAATTTATCTTTTCCACGCAGGCGAAGTTGCGGACAGTAGCAAGTCCCTACTTAATATTATTATAAATGCGAAAGTAGATAACTCTGTCTATCTGTCTGTTACGCTTTCCCGCTTAAAGGTTTAAGCTCAACCGATTTTGATGAAATTTGGCACAGACAATCTTTAGACCCTGAGAAAGAACATAGGCTACCTTTTATCAAAACACCACTCGGGCGAAGCTGGTTTTCTATAAAGATACTAAGTAAAAAAGTAAAGTAACTAAGTACTAGTAAATTAGGTTAAAACGTAGCATAAGGTGGAATTAATTATCTAAAGTAATCATATTCACTCATCTGTTACCTCGTATGCAGATAAGGGTTACTTAATAGCGATTGGGGAATAATTAATGAGAAACGGTTAAGTAAATTATTATGCATAATAAATATAAATTAACAAACTTAAATGAAGCCCTGAGAAAGTGTCTAAAGAGGACCAATTTATTTTCATATTGTTTGCTATCCTGACTCTGTTTTCTATGAGAGTTTTAATTTCATCGAATGTAGCTTATTCATTCACACCAGTTTTCAAGCAAAGAGAAGCCGCATTAAAATCAGTACATTCGTACATTTTCACAATAAAAATATAAGGAAATTAGAAAACAAAGCTTTTTCTTACGATATATATTTTAGCACGAAAGGCAATTTTTTTAAATAACTTATATTTTATTGATTAATCAGATTGGAATATTAATAATTGTTAGGATCTGATAATTAAGTATTATTTCCAAAATAACAATTCATTATCTTTAGAAACGAGACAATTTCTGAAAATACCAATATCCGATAGCTAAATCCGGATCGAATATTTTTTCGTCCCGATATAGAATAGACTCAGGGTTGCCACCTGGCAACTCTTTTAAATGAGAATGATTTATTTTATAAAAATTCGGCTGTCCGTTTTTTGTCTCTAGAAATACATGGATGATTTTTAATGCTGCAATGAAATTTTTCTTGCATATTTTAAATCGTTTAAAGAGTGAGAAGTGTGAAAGAATTTAATTATTTTGAACAATAATAAACGCTAGCATAACCCTCGATGCTGCTGTCACAATAGATACTGAAAAAACACTGCAATACATTTTTTTATAAAATCACCGATGACATTAATAGATTATTATTATTGGTTATAATAATAAAGAACAAATTCATAACGTATGAAAATAAATACAATAGAGCCATTTAATTCAATGAAAACAAAGATATTGACATAATATTGATTATGCTTCTAATCTGAGCTTCTAATATTATGTCTCGGACTGACATTTGATTTGTTTTGTTAGCAATTAATTAATTAAACTAGAAAATTCCGAGCGCCTTCAAACGATTGACGTGATACTTTTTGTGTTCTATGGCAAATTGTTGAAATTTGACAGAAAAAAAAGAATTGTTCCATGTCTCATGTGGTCAATTAAATAATGATATTTTTATTAGCACACGTGCCTGATTGCCATGTTATTAAATTGTTTAATTTACGTAATAATAATTGTCTTTGGTAAATGTGACATTATATAGCCCGTAATGTCACAATGCCTGTTTCGCTCCCCTAGGAGTACTAGTGTTCTATCTTGATTCTATGCTGTATCGTGTCTCAAAGTGCACTTATTGCATACGGTTCTATCCCGATTTATCTCCGCTATCGGATTTCCATGTCAACGATATAGGTTTCTATTATTATAGGAATAGCTATCGTCTCTTGTTTTAACCCATTGAGCCCCAATGGGCCCGATCGGTCCCAGACACAATAGATTTTCTATTGTGTCTGTGGTTCCGGGGCTAGACAGATTAAAGAAGAAATCTTGTATATTCCTAGTCTTGGTTCTTCCTAGTTCTTGTAGCTTGGAATTTGTAGTTGATCGTAAGAGGTAACGTACGCTAAGTTTGAAATTTTGTTTGCTAAGATGCTTCGTAAAAATACATATACAATAAAAGCTATTATCATAATATGTTAGTAAGGAGATCCAACGAGAAAAAGTTATTCTCAGAACGCCTTTATAAAGAAGGAAAAGTATTTTACGGTCTAACCATTAAAAATCGATCAAGACGTTTTGAAGTAGTTTTGGATGCAAACACTGTAATATCAGAATTTGGCATATGTCAAGTACCTACTGGGACATTTTTGAACACTTTTCTGTGAAAAAAAAAACCTCCAAAATGGCTGGTAAACGTATCATTATCATGGCCTTAATTAAAAAGAATTGGACTGTAAAAATATTTCAGGTTGTTGATCATAATTAACAACAGCATATTGCCGGGTTAATTATTTTTCACTTCTGTTAATTAAAAACTAAATTAAGTTGCGTAATTGGTAAGTATATAATTTGTACGGTTTATAAGTTTATAGTTTAAACTTCAATAAAACTAATATTTTGGCTCCATAAATTGATTCGTTCAAAACAAACAAATAATATTATGCGGATAAATTAAAAACACGTTCCAGATTCTTAGAAAATTGAATTTACATTTCAAAGGACAATGGTGCTTATGACGTTTAATTTAAGTTCATTAATGCAATTAACAGGATCATGAACAAACGACTGAAAGTAAAGGTCGAAGTAAAATTACAACTGCAGTGAAATTTCTCATTCAACTTTAAATCTTTTAAATCCCACGCTAATATTTTTATGAGTTCGTTATAGTTTATCAACACATCGTCATTATTTTTTAAACTTTTCTTAAGATATTTTATCTTCGGATTCGCTTTTACTTCTCTTTTAGATTTTGTAGCTAATCCGGGATCATAGTCGTTGGGTTGTTTCCAGAGGTTAATTGCGTCTTCATTATTATTATTTAAACTTGCAGATTCTGCAAAATTGAGTTAATTTTAAGTACAAACATTTGTTACGATTTCGTAGGAAAACAAGACGTTTCCGTGTAGTAATTTTTGTGATCGTATAATTTCCAGTGACTATGACCATATTAAGAACAATTATTGTATATTATCTATCCCTTTAGTTTTAGTTTGTCAAATTAAATAAGGTAAGGCTGCTGTTGGTTTTACTGTTTTACCTTCATTACATAATTCTTTAGGTACCTTTATTATCATCAAAGGTCATAAGATTATTTTGTGTCGGGCTTTCTGCGTAGAGATCAGTCTCTAGGATATCATCGATAAAATCTTTTGTTCCTCTGTTTCTCTTTAATTCTTCAATTTCTAGTTCTATTTCCGATATTGGTACGACAGAAGAATCATAGTAAGGTTCTGTGTGTTCTTTAACATTTTCTTCATGCTCTTCTTCTTCAGGAAAGAAATAATGACCAGTGAATTCTTGATTTTGACGTGTCTCACCTAATTCAGCTTGCATTTGTACTGTTCTAGCATCAGATAGCAAAGAGACATCTTCAACTGTTGATATTTTGTCTGAAAGTAATAAAACAATTAAAACAAAAAATTAGCTCAATGCTTTGCTATTTTGTTATAAACATGTAGATCTTTAGTAGTGGGTAACATAATTACCTCGACTTCTAAAAATTACAGCTTCAACTAGATCCACAAGCAATGTAGAATTTATACTTTCACTCACTGTTGATTTTGTAGTTGTAGGCGTAGTTTTCTGACTATAAATTTTACTAACAATTGCATCTACTTTTGCATCAGAATATTGCATGTCACTTTGTGGTGTTTTAGTAGACATTAACATTTCTCTCAATAAATTATCTGTGCTTAGTTTCTTTCTTAGTATGTCCATAAATTCATCAACAAACAATACATCTTTACATAACCTTGTAATTTCAGTATGAGGAGTTGTTGTATTTTCATCTGTGTTGAATAAATAGGAAAATAAATCCAATGTAATATCACTATCGACACCTGTTTCTGATTCAGTCACTTCATTCAGTGAACTGTTTTTCACGTTTGTTGCATTTTCTAATTTGTTTAATTTTGTATTGTTTAAAATAAGTCTATAATTTATTTCTTCTTTATCTGTTCTGCTTTCTATTTCTTCTTTTCTCTGCTCTGTGAAATAATGATTCTCATTACTGATGCTATTATAATATGAAATTAAAAATGCTGAATTATAATTTAAATTAATACTTAACCACATAAATATTTATGAGTCGAATCACACTTAACATTCAGCCCACACAAAGAGCATGGAGGTCCCTCATTGTATACATGTTTACCTTCAATATTTCCACATGGCATAAAGTTACAAATCAAACGGTAAACAGTTCTATTTTTATTTAAATTTCCCGGAAAACGTTCCTGAAATTATATCAGAATTAAAACATATAGGGATTCGGGTATGTATATAATATGTTTATGATTCGCTTTTCAGGGCCAAAATTAATTGGTAAGCAGAGTACTTTTATGGATATAATATGCAATACAAATTAAATAAAAAAAAAAATCAAAAATATTTATTCAGTAACAAATATGTTTACAATTATATCAGTCATTGAGACATCCTTTTAAGCATTAATAGCTTATGTTAGAACATCTCGCTCTTCCTAGAGTACATTACCATTTATTGTTACACGAATAACATTTTCTTCAATAAAGTAAAAAGTGATATAAAGATAAAATATGTAAAAACTATTCAGATAATTTTAAGGAACAGAACAGGTGTGTATCTTTGTGTGTGTGTGTGTGTGTGTGTGTGTGTGTGTGTGTGTGTGTGTGTGTGTGTGTGCGCGCGCGTGTGTGTGTGTGTGTGTGTGTGTGTGTGTGTGTGTGTGTGTAATGTGAATATATTATATATGTTGCTTTATTTAAAAAATATTTTATTTAATTTTAATAATTCCTCTATTTCCTCATAATTTTTATATTTTAACCATTTAATGAGTTGTAATTTACAATCCTTCGCTGTTTTAGGTTTTGTTTATTTATTAAGTTATATATGCAAGAAGATTGCTTAGCCTGTTGTCTTCGAGCATATGCGGTTTTAACATATACATTGGGAACCACACATGTTTTCCTCCTTCTACAGGGTGTCTCAAAAGAAAGTTTATATTTTGTGGATGAATAAAAAAAAAGTAAGCGGTGTATTGAAAAAATGTTTATTAATTATTAAAGTGCATAATATGGGAATTTATTTCTTAAAAATAATATCGTCCAAATGCAGTCCATTGCGTTCACGGCACTCATTTAATCGAACAGTAAAATTACAGTATTTATGACAGCTCGGCAGGTAGACACAGTGATGGCTGCCATTTCGTGCTGGATATTTTCTTTTAAATGCTCTAGAGAAGTTGGTTTGTTGGCATACACTTTAGATTTAAGATACCCCCACAAGAAATTATCGAGAATAGAAATTAGCGAGGAATTATTGGCCCTTACTTTTTCGAAGACGAAAGAGGGCGTGCAGTTACAGTAAATTCAGAGCGATGGTAGACGAGTTTTTAGTGCCTGCACTGCAAAACTTTCCTGGCTATAACCAGAGAACATGGTTGCAGCAAGACGGAGCTACATCACACACATCCAATATGTCTTTAACTCGAATTCATGAAATTTTTCCGGGAAAATTGATCTCTAGGAGAGGTGATATAAATTGGCCTCCACGCAGCCCTGATTTAACTCCCATGGACTTTTTCTTGTGGGGGTATCTTAAATCTAAAGTGTATGCCAAAAAACCAACTTCTCTAGTGCATTTAAAAGAAAATATCCGACACGAAATGGCAGCCATCACTGTGTCTACCTGCCGAGCTGTCATAAATACTGTAATTTTACTGTTCGATTAAATGAGTGCCGTGAACGCAATGGACTGCATTTGGACGATATTATTTTTAAGAAATAAATTCCCATATTATGCACTTTAATAATTAATAAACATTTTTTCAATACACCGCTTACTTTTTTTTTATTCATCCACAAAATATAAACTTTCTTTTGAGACACCCTGTATTATCAAGGTTAGGATCATATTTTAAACTTTTGTGTTGTTTCAGAACAATATTTAGTATGTACAGCTTACGAACTGTAAGAACATCACACACCGAATATAATTCTTGAGTCGGAAATCTATAAGGTTTAAAATGGATAACCTTAAGTAAAGATCTTTGTGCCCTCTCTAGATCTAGGAATTTTGTTTTGGTAGCCCCTCCCCATACCGTAATACAATATGTTAGCACCGATTGAACAAGTGACACATATACAATTTTCAGCAAATCTGTCGTTGCGACATGTCTTAAAGTCTTGAAGAACCATATAAACTTTCTAGTCCTTGTAATGAGGAGTTCTAGATGGAGATGCCACGACAAACGTTCGTCTATTATTACTCCGAGATATTTTGTGCTTGATACTTTATTGATTTGGTAACATGAACAATTTAATTTATTAAGGTTAGGGCAAGAATGAATTTATATATATATATATATATATATATATATATATATAAATTAGTTTTGCAATATGTATTAATTATTTATAATTAAAGAGTTATTGGATACATTTCTAAATTGTTGTACAGACAAGGATATGTTTCTGTACTAGATTGCTGTTTACTATGTACAATTTTAATACATTGTAGCATTAATAAGACACCTCATGAGAAGCTAAGTTTAGGTGAGCTAGAATTTAACTATTTGAGTATTTATTCACCTGAAACTGAACCGCACCACATCCTACGTCCGTGGTTTCGCTCCAAACCAATTGTGTGAAATAGTCATGATGTTTTAAATGTCTTGCCGATGATCTGAATATGATTAATATTATTCAATATAGGGCTTCATTAATAGAAGTTACGAATAAAATAAAATAATGTTTAGAAACTTCAAGTTACCAAGTATTAGGTATTACATCGACCTCGTATATTAGGTGAAAGTTATATAACTTGACTTATTCGACTTCAAAACTACATCATGCATGATCAAACTTAGCAATTGGTAATTTGATGATGCCAAGAAAATTCTAGTTTCTACCATAAAAACTTACGGTTGGTAGTTAGATATTATAGCAGGATTTATATGCAAAAGCTCCATGTACCACAAATCAACCAGGGTAGACGGTTTGACATCTGCTGCCTCACCATAAAGCGTAGCTATATTTTGCCCCACTGGAGTATTTTCTATACAAAATAAAACGTATATTATGTTATTATTATTTTATATAAGGTACATTAAATGTGAATGAAACAAAAAGTTTAAAGAAAAAAATGTTATCTTTACAAAGCAAGATTTAAATTAAAAGAGAAATCGACTACATTTATTTGGCACATTTACACAATTATTAGGTAACAAATATAATATGGCCAAATTTCGTAAAAAAGCAATATCGGCGAAGTTACTAGGTATTAAATTAGTTTCTGCCCACGTTCAACGCTTACATACATCCACAAAATACTTAGTTTAAAACTAATTTATTGGTAACCTAAATTTCTACACGAGTCGGTCAAATCCGGACCGCTTTCACATTGGTCAGCCCAACGCTGTGCTGATATTGCTAGTTCTTCATTCCATTTCTGTAAACAAATATTATTATGATTTCCAAAACATTCTCAGTTAAATGTTACGGAAATTTGCCAGATACTCTTTAAGAAAATCTATGAGAGTTATTTGAAATGCATTTGTGTGCATACAGTGGGACACCTTAATTTTCCTTCTATGATTTTACATAATCCATCAGAATTTTACTCAGACATTTTCTATTCTAATTCGAAAACACTAAAAATAAGAGAGCTTGTAGGGCTTTGCAAACTATTTTACTTAATCTTGAACGCAGCCAGAATTTCTTCTAAATTATAATTATTAAAATATTTTCCAAATTAATAAGAATCAACACAGAGTGTGTAAATGAGGAGCATTTCACGTAAAATATAACCGTCATCATCAAGATGAATACAGAGCCTTTTGGGAGAGCGGGAGTCTTTAATTATAATACCTTCATTTATAACACCGCCTCCTTGGTACAGTGGTTGACGCATGAACGTAGAACCGAGGGGTCCTGGGTTCGATTCCAGGTGGAAACGAAAAAAAAAATGTCTCAGTCTGGGAGGACTCAGAAGGCTGATCACCTACTTGTCCTTAAAGAAAATCGATCAGTGAAACAGATGTATAATGCATCTGCCCCTTACCCCACTAGGGGACATGGGATGGGACTTCACTTTTTTATGACACAGTTTATTATTCTATGCATTTATGTGGATGGTCATTAATAAATAATAAAAAAAAAAAAAAAAAAAAAAATAATAAAAAAAAAAGCCTTTTATTTCTAGACAGTGATAAACATAACAAAAATAAATGTAACTTAAAAAATAAAAAGTATTTTAAAGCAAAATATGAATAAAAGTAAAAGTAAAAGTAAGTAATTACAATCTATGTTTGTTCATCTGCTAGAACCCCTCTGCAGGTGAAGGCCTCCTCCAAGGCTGTCCAGTCTTCTCTAGATTTGGCTAATTCCAACCAATCCACACCGGCTACTTTAACTAAGTCATCTTTCCATCTTGCGCAAGGTCTTCCTCTTTTCCTCTTACCAAGTGGGCCTTTCCAAGCTGTGACTTTTTTGGTCCATCTCTGGTCTTGCAAGCGTGCTACATGTCCGGCCCATTTCCATTTTAAAGTCAGCGCTTGTGCCAGCCCATCTTTGGCGTTAGTTATTTGTCTGATCTGTGTGTGACGTATTTTTTGGATTTTCCTGATGTTCAACATGCTACGCTCCATTCCCCGTTGGCATGTTATTATTTTGTTTCTAACGTTATTGTTGAATTTCCACGTTTGGCAAGCGTATGTTAAGCAGGGCAAGAGGCAAGAGTTCATGAGCCTTGTTTTTAAGTATATTGGTAAGTTGCCTTTGAATATTTCTCTTAAGCTCCAGTATTTATTCCATGTTAATTGTGACTTCATTCGACTTCACGTTCGTTACTCTCGCGAGTAAAGCTGATTTGCTTACCTAAATACAGGTAATGGTCTGTATATTCCAGAGGCTCGCTGCCGACCGATAGTGTTCTTCTAACACTATTTGTCATCAGCATGGTTTTGCATAGATTCATTTCTAAGCCTACCCTGTTACTACCTATGTTCAAGGAATCTATCATGGATTGGAGATCCTTCCCAGATTGAGATATAAGGACTAGATCATCCGCGAATCGCAGGTGGTTTAGGCACTTCGTTCCTATCTTTATGCCGTATTGACTCCAGTCCAAATGACTTATTACGGATTCTAGTGTAGCTATAAATAGCTTTGGGGATATCGGATCTCCTTGTCTTACACCTCTTTTTACAGGGAACCACGGCCCGACTTTCTCGAGTTTCACTCTACTTCTGCAATCACTGTAAATATTTTTGAGTACTTGTATATATTCTTTTTCTACGTTCTGTGTTCTTAATGTTTCCCATATACTATCATGCGACAAGGTATCGAAAGCTTTTTTATAATCTATGAATGCCAAGTAGAGTGGGCATCTCATTTCATGAAATTTTTCAATGAGAAGTTCCAGTGTGTGTATGTGGTCCACAGTCGAGAATCCCTTCCTAAAGCCGGCTTGCTCTACCGGTTGTCTCGCATCAAGAGTGTTACATATTCTGTGATTTATTATAGAAGAGAATAATTTATAGACGCAGGGAAGAAGACTTATCGGCCTGTAGTTCGCGATATCTTTGGAGTCACCTTTGGATGGTCATTAAGTCTGTTTAATTATTTTGGCGGGAGCAGTTTGAGGATTTCAGAAAGTGCCTCGTTGTGGAGCGTAGGGAAAATGGATTTCACATATTATGTTTCAGACGTTCTTTTACTAGTTTGCACTGAACTATTTCAATAAAGAGTCGGTAAATTTATGAGAATGTTCCAACAATTTACGTAGGTACCTAAGTTATTAAAATATTTTAAACGCTAAAATTACCAGTAATAAATTCCTATATATATATATATATATATGAAAAGAGACGCCTTCCATTTATTTTTGTATTATTTATTAATTGAATTGAAAAACGATTCTCATCTATACTATAATATCATAAAGCTGAAGAGTTTGTTTGTTTGTTTGAACGCGCTAATCTTAGGAACCGATTTCAAAAAAATTTGCGGTGTTAGATAGCCCATTCATCTAGGAAGGCTATATATCAATATTCAATACGCTAAGACCAACAGGAGCGGAGCCACGCGGGTGATTCCGCGGAGCGCAGCTATTCAATAATACTTGTGAAATCGAATCATGTTCTAACATTGTAGCCATCTCAAATGACGTGTCCGTAGAGTAGAATCTTGCTTTCTCATAATACCAGGACAATAATGTGACAATAATATCTACCCCTATGGGTATTGGGTAGAAGTACTAAAATATCAGTTTTCTACAGATTATAAAAATTACATACCAGTTTCATCATATTACTTGCTGATGGCAGCGAGCGTATATCACCAGATGCAACTTTATTCCTTCTACTATTAATCTTGTTTACTACTTCCTCCTTATCTTTGTCACTTTTAATAATTCTTTCATAGTTCAAACAATTAGGAGCAGGGCCCTCATGCTAAAAAATTGATATTAATTTATAATGTAGGTTCCTTTTAATTTTCTTTTAATAGGAAACGTAGTATTGTAGAGTCCGCCAAAGCTTTTATCTGTCTAAAAGCTGTCTAAATTATTTTAAAACGGCCTACGCAGTAACGTAAGGTATATGTATATGTATACCCAGTATTTGAGGCTAATATAAAAAGAATTTCTTCTGACAGTTATATCAGAATTAGATGAGTAACACCAACCGTTAAATACATTCAAGCTTAATGCTAGGAGAAGGACACTAACTTTAAAATAAATCTAAAATGTTCATTCGTAAAACTAGAGTTGTTATTAAAAGTTGTTTTCTGGAAAGAAAGATTTTCTAACTTTCTAATAAAGAAAGAAAAAGTTCGTTGATTTCAACACCTCGCTAGAATAACTTAAATTTAAAATCAGTTTCTATTTGCGAGCAGCCTGTGCTTGTTTTTTTTTATAATATACATATTAGAATTTACAGCACATTTTGAAACTGAAGTGAATAATTATTAATAATTTATAGACAAGTAAATATTCAAAAGAAGTAGGTAACCTTAAAAATACACAAAGCATGACTCTTATTTCCACAGAATTTCGGATCACAATAGTCCGTGGCATTTACTAAAAAAATTACCGACCAAATATACAAGGCTATGTAAAATTTTGTTAAAACCAACATTTATAACAATTAAACGTTTCAGCTACCAGTCATTATGCCATAAATATTAATATTCGCGTTGGCCATGAACTATTTTTATTTTATTGAAGACTAGCGGTCCGCCCCGGCTTCGCCCGTGGTACATATTTACGTTTTCTCTACATAAGAACCATCCTCGTACTTCAATGAATATAATAGAAAAGAATTATCGAAATCGGTTCAGCCGTTCACACGTGATGCGGTGACAACGCGAAACGGGTGCAGACCCGCCGCCTTTTTATAGCTCCCGCAGCGAAGCGCGTCGAACGCGGCAACTGATACACAAAAATAATCCTTATGGCATGATTCTGTATTCACGCGCGATGACTTATAGCGTATTTCATGTATAACTTTGGTGTTTCTACACCGATTTACATGATTCTTTTACTATAACCTGCCCAGGAGTATGAAGAATAATTGTGCCAAATTTGGTTAAAATCCGTCGTGTAGTTTTTGTTTCTATAACGAATATACAGACAGACAGACAGACAGACAGACAGACAGACAGACAAAAATTTTACTGTTTGCATTTTTGGCATCAGTAGCGATCCCTTATCACCCCTTCATAGTTTTTTTTTAAATATATTTCATGTACAGAATTGGCCTCTCTACAGATTTATTATAAGTATAGATTTATAATGATCGCAACAGCTGATGGAGCATTCATATTAATTATCTGTTCATAATATAATAACACTGTGATAAGCTTAATGTCTATATAAAATTATAAATATAACAAAAATGATATGAATATTTTTACTTGGAAAAGAGCGGCCAAATATTATATCTTACCTATTACGTGGAATATATTACCATCTGTGTTTTGTCATAAAATAATTATGTGTATTTTTAAAAGCAAAATCTTTTCATAGCGTCAAAAAGGCCAAACGCGTTTCAAAAGTATACCTAACCAGCGCAGATAATATTATAACCAATACAATAACAATAAATGTATTTTCTTTCTTTCTTTCAATCCATACTAATATTATAAATGCGAAAGTAACTCTGTCTGTCTGTCTGTTACTCAATCACGCCTAAACTACTGAACCAATTTGCATGAAATTTGGTATGGAGATATTTTGATACCCGAGAAAGGACATAGGCTACCTTTTATTGCGAAATATGTACCACGGGCGAAGCCGGGGCGGACCACTAGTACTATATAAATAATATACCTTTTATATTAGGTTCATACGAAACGTGCGGGTGTTTTTAATCTGTGCGCTGGAAGAAAATTAATACAGATAAAAAATAATAAAATAAACATGTAAAATATGAAATTGAATTTCGGACTCAAGTGCATTTTAACCACTCTCTGTATAAATCAACTGAAGAGCACTCACAACGAAATAGCTTCAGGCAATAAATCGATAATTGAGTGAATAATTGGAAGTATGCTATATGTATGTTTTCTGACTGTTTCTACATAATAAACTCAATAAATTTATTAACACATTCTTACTACTCTTTATACAATTCATTACTATAATAAAAATCCACACACACACTGAAGGTTATTCCAATTACAATCGAGAGCGATGGCCCATCAAATGGTCGTCGATACACATCTAAAACCCCTTCCAGATGACACAATTTAATCAGCCGATTTGATTGCCGATTGAATCGGGCCCAATTTGATCGTCTATCCACACGTACACAATTAAATCGCCAATTTTAGTTCTGCTCCGTTGCCGTTACTGACTGGACTTTTATTTTGCAACATGCCTCTTAGTAAAAAACAAAAATTGGGGCTGATTTTGGCTGTAACTACAAATTTAGAAGAAAGAAAAAGAAAAAAGATATGGAGCAAAGAATGGTTGCTTAAAAGAAATCGCCTAAGTCATATAAATATTGTTAGAGAACTGGACAGTGTCGATTTCACCAATTTAATGCGGATGGACCATGACACTTTTAATGAATTATTATCTCTAGTAAGCCCATACATTACTAAACAAGACACTGTTATGAGAGAAGCCGTTAGTCCTGAGGAGAGATTAATTGATTTTGGCTGTAACTACAAATTTAGAAGAAAGAAAAAGAAAAAGGATATGGAGCAAAGAATGGTTGCTTAGAAGAAATCGCCTAAGTCATATAAATATTGTTAGAGAACTGGACAGTGTCGATTTCACAAATTTTATGCGGATGGACCATGACACTTTTAATGAATTATTATCTCTAGTAAGCCCATACATTACTAAACAAGACACTGTTAAGAGAGAAGCCGTTAGTCCTGAGGAGAGATTAATAGTAACGCTTATCTAGCATCAGGAAGAGATTACAAGTAAAAAATTGGCCAATTAGCGTCCACACCACCCAATTTGATCGGGCAATCCCAAGGCAATCGCAAATCGGCCGATCCCGACCACCCAATGACCTTGAATTTCATATTTCCGTCTAGACGACCCAATTTGATTGCCAATCTAGTCAAATTGGACGAAAAATTGTGTCGTCTGGAAGGGGTTTACAATGACTCCCGATCATAGACATTAGGCCCTCTACCATACCTCTACAGTCTACACTATCGTGATTTTGACGTGACAACGTCTTATAATTCGATAGAGCCGGCTGCACGCACGAAAAAACATGACTCATGCGGCGTTACCTCGCTCTGAGGCGTTCCATGTAAGGCTTGAAGTGCAAGCGAGAGCGCGGAACGAGTGACAAAGAAGCACAATCGGACGTTGTCACGTTCAACTATCGTCAGTAAACCGACTTTACAGACAACCAATTTTTTTTTACGTGAGGAAATTCATCATGAATACCGGCTGCTTCGGGGACAGCAGCACGGTTATGTCAGACTCCTACTGACTAAAACCCCTCAGGGTGACACTATCGTGATTGCCTCTGCTCGCCCAACGCTTCCCATTGTGAAGAGGACCCATAAAGTATTTTGTTGACACTTCATAAATATTCAAGCAGATTGATGATCCCAGAATAAACAACATGTCATTTACACCTTTCGCTTACCCTTCTATGGTTTTGTTACCTTTGCAAAGAGTTTGTAAACTATCCCGGCTATCTATCTTAAACTAAACAGTTATTTATATTACAAAGTTATAATAATAATAATTCATTTATTTATTGTAACATCATTGGTCCACTTGTTAGTAACAATAATATTCTTATACCTATGTTAGTAACAATACATAAATTGTATTCTAGTCAATATGATAGTACTTAATTATGAATTATTATATTAATTTTCATTAGATAAAATATTTTATTCATTAACATTAATCAAGAACATAAAAAATTAAAAAAACACAATACTACTAAAGATATATTAGAATTTTACGGAAATGATAGAACATTTCCGTAAAATTCTATATTGGCGAATCTACCTTATCGCACAACACTTTCAGGATCAGGATGTTGTTGCTGCTGCCACGAAGTCTTTTTAGCAAAGATGCAGTTATATTTTGTTCAAGAGTTTTGCCCTGAGCAAACTGATCTAGTTAAGTAGTTACGCTTCAAATGATCAAAAAAGTTAGTTTTCAAAGCGATTGAGCCAATATGATAAGTTGAAGAGATTATTTGTATAAATTTCTATATTTGTACTAGTGGTCCGCCCCGGCTTCGCCCGTGGTACCTACATGTTTAAACTATCCTATCTCTCAAGTTGGATCGAACTGCACATGGTGTGCGAATTTTATTATAATCGGTTAAGTGGTTTAGGAGTCCATTGAGGACAAACATTGTGACACGAGATTTAAGATTGTAGGTACATAGTAACCGTACTTTTTTGTGTTATGATCGTACATTTGCAAGATAAAAACTATATAAGTAGTTCAATACATTGTTAGGTACTGACATCCAACGTCGTTGGGTAGGTACACCATAATATGATTTATTCTAAAATACATAAAAAATAATATTTCAGTCAATATGACGTGAATTGTAAACAAATACATTCTACAATTAATAAATAACTCTAGCCGTCGAGTTTGAAATATTATAAAATTTATAGGCATACGAAACTAATAACTCCTTTCGACACGACATCTTATTTACTCTAGACAAAAATAATGTATTTACAATACGCCGATTTGCAATTATTAAGTACCTATTATGATATTATGTTATCGTCATTCTTGAGAAAAAATGGGAAAAAATTGAAGTCAGAATTTTATAATTACCTTTTGGGAGCAAAGCAGTATTTCTAAAGCCTATAAGTAATTAGGTACTATTTACTAATATGTGGTATTACAATATATTAACTATTACTAACGTTTATAGTTTTATACTACTCGTATTACATTCGGATAACATTTGTTGGGCATTTTTCAATTCAACCAATTATTTCATGATTTCGCCTCATTGCATGCAGTTTACCAGTGTATATGATACCTACTCCTGCCGACTCTGCGTATCATCTAATTTTCGAAGGAGCTTCATAAATGTCCTAACTAATATTTAAAAAAATAACTCTGTCTGTCTGTCTCTACATCTCTCCCATCGACAAATTTGGATGAAATTTCGTATAGAGGTAGCTTGACATTCGAAGAAGGACATAGGATAGGTTATCCCAGAAATCTCAAGCGAACGCGATCTATGCGGGGTTTTTGTTCATGCGGGCGAAGCCGCGAGCGCAATGCTATATTCCATAAAACATAAAGGTATAGTTGTAGCTCTCAATATATCTTGTTTACAGACTGAAAGGCATACGTTTACAGGGTAAACACAAAAATTGAGCAGACACGCCTACAAAGATAAATTCCTGCCATTCTCGGAACTACAGCCGGCCATTGCTTTAATTAAACTCATGTCTACGTCAACGTTCATTCATGGCTTCTTACTAGCGTTATGGAACGCCATAAGATGTATTATGTTTCTACAGGAAATAACACTTTTTCTTACCTAGTTGTTTTACGTATTGTATAAAACAGTGGTATTAACAAAAAGTCTTAATTTAATTATAATAATAATAATTGCGGCTGGTGTCCCACAACACATTAAAATTCTCTAAAGGGCCTCTACGTGTTGGACCTGTGTCCCCACGTAAGCCTTCCAAAGGACCGGGTATCTTTCTTATGGCGATACCTGTGTATTATGGAGAAATAAACACTTTATTGCACACACAAAACAAAACAAAATCAATCAAAAATAATACACAAACAATGGAGCGGTACAAATAGGCGGCCTTATCGCTAAGAAGCGATATCTTCCAGGCAACCTTAGGATATAGGAAAAGTTTGAAGAAAAATGAACAATTGGATAGTAGAAGGAGCATACCTAGCGAAACATTATAAAAGGTGCAAATAAAAGTAGGAAATAGATACATAAATACAAATATTAATTTTATAATAGAATCGTAAAATATTGTGTAATAAAAAAACAAACCTTTTATATGACTTTTACTACTAATAAGTACTATGTATTTCAGATCCTCGAGTATATTGTCTAAAATTTAATCTATGATATACCATAAATTGAGAGATTATGCAACTGGATAGCCAGCTTTCTCAAGGCACGAAGCATTAAGGTCGTTGTCGACGGAACATGCTCAGAATCCTTGCCTGTGAATGCTGGTGTTCCACAGGGTTGCGTGCTGTCGCCGACGCTATTCCTTTTGCATATTAATGATATGTTGCAAGTACGTGACATACATTGTTATGCTGATGATAGCACGGGCGACGCCGCATATACCGGTCTTGCAAATCTCTCTCAGGACCAAGTGGATGAGCATCGAAAACAACTTGTGTCTAAAATTGAGAAATCTCTGGAAGAAGTCTCAATATGGGGCCAAAACAATCTCGTCCAGTTTAACCCCTCAAAGACGCAAGTTTGCGCATTCTCAGCTAAAAAGAGGTCTTTTGCAGTGTCACCTTCATTCCAGAACACTCCTCTCAAAGCCACGCCATGCATCGGAATTCTCGGTATCGACATTGCGAGTGACGTACAATTCCGCGGTCATCTGGAAGACAAGGCTAAATTAGCCTCTAAGAAACTTGGGGTGCTCGCAAGAGCGAGACAGTACTTCACGCCAGCTCATCGCCTACTACTCTACAAGGCTCAAGTTCGGCCACACATGGAGTACTGTTCTCACCTATGGGCTGGAGCACCCCAGTATCAGTTACTTCCATTTGACCGCCTTCAGCGTCGTGCCTGCCGCATTGTCGACCTACCTGAGCTCACCGATCGGCTGGATCCTCTGGCTTTGAGGCGCGATGTTACGACTCTATGCGTATTTTATCGCATATACAACGGGGAGTGTTCTGAGGAACTATTTGCCTTAATACCACCTGCAGAATTCCACCACCGCACTGCCCGACACAAGCAAAAATATCATCCACACCACCTGGATGCATGGCGCTCGTCAACCGTGCGTTTCTCACGGCACTTCCTGCCCCGAGCCACACTCCTGTGGAACAAATTACCACCTTCCGTGTTCCCCAACCAGTACGACATGGGAACCTTCAAACAAAGAGCCTACACCTTCCTGAAAAACCAATATCCTTCTTAAAGCCGGCAATACGATCGCAGTGTTCCTAACGCTGTGATCGTCATGGGCGGCGTCTATCACCTACCACCAAGTGAGTCGCCTGCCCTATTGCCAGGGTTATTATAAAAAAAAAAAAAAAAAAAAAATAAACATGATCTGCTTGTGAAAATCAAGTCAGATTGACTTCAACCGTATTGGGTTATATTGGGTTATATCATCGGTCTAAAATACAGCAATAGCAAAGATCAAAAAACTTTAAAAATATCTAAAGCATTTAAATCATGATATTGTACATAATCTTCTTCTTATATATAAAATTCTCGTGTCACAATGTTAGTCTGCATACTCCTCCGAAACGGGTGGACCGATGCTCATGAAATTTTCTGTGCATATCGGGTAAGTCTGAGAATCGGCCAACATCTATTTTTCATATGTACCACGGGCGAAGCCGGGGCGGACCGCTAGTCTTATATATAAAATTCTCGTGTCACAATGTTAGTCTGCATACTCCTCCGAAACGGGTGGACCGATTCTCATGAAATTTTCTGTGCATATCGGGTAAGTCTGAGAATCGGCCAACATCTATTTTTCATATGTACCACGGGCGAAGCCGGGGCGGACCGCTAGTAATAAGCTAATATTCTGACATTAAGATAGTTAAAGGCCATATAGAAAGAAGATATGACACTAGATATTTTTTTTTAAATTAAATTCCTTAATGATTAGGGAAATATGTAGGTAATATTTGGGTTGAAATAAAACAAAATTATGCTTCAAGTCTTTTATTTGATAAATAATCGTGTACACAATTTTAATTACAAATAAAGCTATCTTTGGTACATCTATTAATAAATAACATATAAGTAATTCGTAAAAATTTGGTTTGATTTAAAATCATTATTTCATTTACACCATCCTATATTATGTCAATTTATATATCTAACATTAAAAAAAATAAATTAAAAGAGTTGATTCAATTTGCGTTAATCCTACATTTAAGTATTTTGACATTGAAAATTATAATTTAATAAATAATTTTATAGTTAAAATTTATATTTACAAGATGATATTTTTAATTGTTCTAGGGATATTCAATACATAATGATCTGTAAGCGGCTAGATATAAATTTAAGCCGACTAGAGAACGAAAATTTCATACATAACATTTGTAAACTTTATAAAACCTTATTCCTACGCAGTGACGAGTAATAAACCCTTCTGTTTTCTAGATTAAGCATTACAAAACGACATTTGCATCTTTTTTATTGGTGAAGAGAAGGATAATTAATCGTCAATCACTCACTACAATAGATAGTAAACATAGACAACTTATAGATACTTGTAACATGAACACTGTCACCAATTAGCAACAAGTTTTACAAGCAATTTTGAACTCTATTGACTAGTAAATAACGTCCATAGTTGCTAATGGAAATGCGACCGCACGGACAGAGCGCGGACGGGCGCGCCGTTCGTCCGACGAACTGACGTCAGCGATGACGTCGTCACACGCCGGCTGACGCTCGTGCTCGACGTGCCGCGACGCGTCATGCCGTTCATCACCATGAGATCTGGAAATAGTGTATTTTGTTATTATTTCATGTTTGTAGTAATACGATAAGATGTAGGGTTTTTGACATAGTATCTGATAATAAAACATATTTTTAATTCGGCCTGCCGCCGTAGCACGATGTCTTAAAGCAGTATTATTTCCAGTTTTTAGGACGTTCCTGAGTTTAGGGCGTTTAACCAAATAAACAATGACATGTATCGAATAACCTAATATCACAGAATTCATAAAAGTAGGTACTAATTTACTACGAATGTGGACAATTCATTATTTTATTAAACGTTAATTAAGAACAAATATTTGAGTCGGGGTGCGATTGTGGACTTAAGTTATTAACGGAATAATAAAATATTACTTTATATATTAATTCGTCGTCGTCGTCGTGTCAGCCGTGGGACGTCCACTGCTGGGCAAAGGCCTCCCTCAGGGTTATTCCACAACGCCTTATTTAAGCTTTATTTAAGAATTATTAATTATAATAGATCAAGAGCCCACGACGGCCAGACATTCCTTTCTTTAGGAAAGTTGAAAGTTTCTCTGTATATGTCTCCGATACAGATAAGAACGACTAGCGATTATCAAGTCTGGGTTGTGGTTACTTTGGCAGGAAACAGGTAGTAAAGGTGTATAAAATTGTACCTAACTTTCATTATAGTTTAAAAGCTGAATTTTATATATGTTACTTGGGGACCTATAAAAAGATGTTACCTTAAGAGCCAGACAGTTTTTAGGGTTCCGTACCTCAAAAGGAAAAAACGGAACCCTTATAGGATCACTTTGTTGTCCGTCTGTCCGTCCGTCCGTCCGTCCGTCCGTCCGTCCGTCCGTCTGTCAAGACCCTTTTTCTCAGGAACGCGTGGAGGTATGAAGCTGAAATTTATATCAATTACTCAGGTCTACTGTCCCTTGAAGCTGTGAAAAAATCAAACTTCTAAGCCAACGCAATCAAAAGATACAGCCGTTTATGCCGCAAATTTTCGACACTTGCAAGGGAATCAAAACCTACAGGGTGCTTCCCGTGAACTCAGAATCTTGAAATTTGGTACGAAGCAACGTCTTATAGCATAGATAAAGGAAAAATTACGAAAACCATAAATTTTTAGTTACATCACATAATATATTTTTTTTTAATAATTTTAAACTTACTACCCATTTCCTCATAAACGCGTAGAGGTATTAAATTGAAATTCATACCAAATACTCAGGTCTATAATACCTTTAAGCTGTAACAAAATCAAACTTCTATGTCAACGCAATCAAAAGAAACAGCAATGTACGGAACCCTCGGTGCGCGAGTCCGACTCGCACTTGGCCGGTTTTTTTTACTGTAGACAAGTTCAGACGGTTTGTTTACTGTAGCAATTGATTTTTGAGGGCAATTTAAAAAGTTGATTCTAAGACGTGAATTTGACATTATCACAACTATTGAAGTCGGTAAAGCGATGATCTTAGCGTGATGATCTTATGACTTTCTCGATAAATGGAATATCTAATAGTGAAATAATTTTGTAAATCGGACCCGTGGTTGTTGAGATTAGCGCGCGCAAGCAAACAAATTCTTCAGCTATATAATATAAGAAAAGATTTTCCTGTTGTACCGAGTAGGTACATAATTTAAGTATTATCATCTCTAACATAGCTGCTTCAAAATAAAATAAGGTTTTTTTGATAACATTAGGTATATAAAACATATTCCGTGTTTAGTTACTACGAGCGAAGAAGCATTTCGTTTAATGCAGAGAGGAATATGCATGGAATGCATAATTTTAACTAAAATGTAAGTTCGTTAACTCTGCGATGTGGTTTACGTTTAAATTGTGACACATTGCAGGAATGTGCGATTTACCGTATGTAGTTTTTGGCTTTAATGAAAATCCTTTTTGTCACTACTGTAATTTGAATTTTTCATTGAAATCTCAAGACTCTGATTTTTTAAATAGAAAGAAAATATTTAAATACAGTAGTATAATAACTCTTCAGCTTGATATACAAACAAACTAGATTTCTGAATATTACCAAAGGTCATATTATCAAATCAGGTCAATATTATCACGCAAACACAAAATTAATGCTCAATCACTAAGTTACATGGTCTATTAGAAAAGCTATCAATCACTATTCTAATAATCGGCAATCGATAGAATTCATTATTTATATAAGACTACCTTTTCGCCCGCGGCTTTGCCCGTTTTGTCTAAAACCTAATAAATTATAAACTAAAACATTCCTTGAGAATAACTCTATCTACTAAAAAAACATCAAAATTATAATACAATACAGACAGACGGCGGAAAGCGACTTTATTTTATGCTAATTATGTAGTGAAGTCTATTATATCAAAAATGCTATGCTAAAGCCAAATAAAAGTTGCATTTGGTATGTAAAGAAACCAGAGGCACCAGAGTTCGTCTTAGTATAAGTTACAATAATAGATAATAAATTAGCCCATTGTATGATTTGCTAAAAACAATCATATTTTGTCCATAAAATGCTTCGTAATGCGTCGATTATAATGCTTCGTAATATAATAATATGTATTAATTTAAAAGGGATAGCTACCAATACTCTGCGATAGTAATATTATATTATTATTATCAAAATGTAAATTCATTCATCATTGGTCGTCCATTTAAAATGAAACCGAATTAACAAGAATTTACCTATTCTACACAATATGATATTTATAATCCAACGCTGTATAAATAATATTTTAGCTACTAGTAATAATAATTAATTGAATAAATGACGTCACTATTTATACCAAGATTGCGTTAGAAAGGCAAACAGTACGTGACTAAATCTATTGTATTAGTATTAAGCATTGCCATTTAGCGTAATTGATATCTTATATCTTAATCTATATTATGTCCTTCTTCTCATTAATGTTAAGAATCTAGTAATTTATGTTTATTTAGACAAGTTTCACACACGACACGATCTGATCATGGGTTCACACATGGGAACACAAGCGAAAGCTTAGTATGGACTAAGCTTTCGCTAGTGTCATGGAAACCAGAGGGCTGATAAACATTCCTAATTTAATCCCAAATTATATGAATGTTAACTGTACCTAAAGTCATCCTCTTAATTCGAGGCCATGATACTTGAAGCAAAATATTTTACACTACGACATTCTCTAAAATTAGGTAAATTTTATCAAATAAATACCTCGGAAATGATTACACCTTTTATTAATGTATAACGAGTGACGTTTAAGGTATTAAGTTTCACACAACTTTCAGGGAGTAACTATGATGACTTGTAGCAGTATTATTTCCAACTAGCTGCGCTCCGCGGTTTTACCCACGATAATCTATAGCCTATAGCCTTCCTCGATGAATGGGCTATCTAACGCTGAAAGAATTTTTCAAATCGGACCAGTAGTTCCTGAGATTAACGCGTTCAAACAAACAAACAAACTCTTCAGCTTTATAATATTAGTATAGTTCCAATGTGCGAAAGTTATGGCGCTATATGGCGCTGTCATTTTTCCACACTGGTAACAATACTGCTTAAAGACATCATGGTACGGGGGTACATCGCCGAATTTGTCGACAGATAATAAATTCAATGTGAAATATAAAGCTTTAGCTTAACACATGCGTAATGGAAATGTATAGAGATGCTCAAAGCAGATTCTCGTTCGCTTGTTGATTCTTATGCCTTTTATTTGAGTTCTCGGAAACTCGATACTGGCTTCGAGTAAGAATACAAATGAAAGTCATAAACCACACCCCGGACACTCCGTACAAAATTATCGTTTTGACAGTCACACTGTAGACACTGCAAATGTGTGTGTTAACGCTTCATGGTTGGCACATTTGTGACTAGCGTAAAAAAAAATTCGCGTTTTTCTGATGAAATACATCCGTAAACAGCACAATATCTAACCATTTTCTACGAAAAACGATAATCACAAATCCAAAATAATAAAATTACTTTAAGTCAATTTGATTAATGTTGTCAATCTTCGTTGCGTATCGTCCTTGCAGAAAAATCCGGACCATTTATAGCCTGATCGTGCGGGGTGAGGTAAGTGTTTAATTTTGGCGGGAGGCGGAGAGTGTCCGTTCTGTAGCGTTTAGCTACTATCTGTGCTACTATTATGTATTCTGTGCATAAACGTCAATTCGGAATACCTTTTTGTACTGGGTTATAATGAAAAAATATAATAAATTTTTGCCAAATATAGGTAGGTAACTATTGTTAGTATTTTATATCGTATAGTAGGTACTTTTGATATAAATTATTGATTGAAACTGATAACAATAAAAAATTATATGTATCTATAAGTAAAACTTTTGCTACAAGAGAAAAAAAAAACCGGCCAAGTGCGAGTCGGACTCGCGCACCGAGGGTTCCGTACAAACCTGCAATTGATTTTGTTACAGCTTAAAGGTATTATAGACCTGAGTATTTGGTATGAATTTCAATTTAATACCTCTACGCGTTTATGAGGAAATGGGTAGTAAGTTTAAAAATATTAAAAAAAATATATATTATGTGATGTAACTAAAAATTTATGGTTTTCGTAATTTTTCCTTTATCTATGCTATAAGACGTTGCTTCGTACCAAATTTCAAGATTCTGAGTTCACGGGAAGCACCCTGTAGGTTTTGATTCCCTTGCAAGTGTCGAAAATTTGCGGCATAAACGGCTGTATCTTTTGATTGCGTTGGCTTAGAAGTTTGATTTTTTCACAGCTTCAAGGGACAGTAAACTTGAGTAATTGATATAAATTTCAGCTTCATACCTCCACGCGTTCCTGAGAAAAAGGGTCTTGACAGACGGACGGACGGACGGACGGACAGACGGACAACAAAGTGATCCTATAAGGGTTCCGTTTTTTTCCTTTTGAGGTACGGAACCCTAAAAACATTCCGATATACACCAAATTGGTTGAGCAGTTTTTGTATAATGGAGCAAATGACCTAGCGTCGAAAAATCTATTCGTAGGTGATTCGTAGGTACCTATTTCGTATATAATTTTGATATAGAAAGCCTTTCATTAAAAAGTTTTCATCGATATGAATATGTATAATAAATTTCGTTTATAGCGCCAAATGAAATGTTCAAAATTCTAAATAGAGACGGATATTTTTCATTTCACTCAGGAATATATTACGAATATACAGGGTGTAATCGTTAAGTGTGCACAGGCGATTATTCCGTAACTATTACAGATATCAAAAAACTTTAAACTGATATCGAAAGTACTTAACCTAATGAGTAAAATGGCCATAATAAATTTTTAAAAATAAAACGAGAAATATCTAAAAAAATAACTTTAAACCCTCCCATACATTTAGTATGAGATATGAATATCCCATGTACATTTAATATTAAAGATTTTAAAGTGAAACTTTTATTACATCGTCTCAAACTTTTTGGTCTGTGTAGCGCATGTCGCGTGTATCGCGGCTGCCGAGTAGGTATACCTACTCGGCAGCCGACCGACACGCGACATGCGCTACACAAAGCAGTGTTCGGAACCGTTCGAACAGTTTCACTTTTACCGTGGTTTCATAAAACCACACAACATTTTTTTAGCTTTTTCTTTTTTTTTGTTTTCTACTTTAATTACTTCGCAAATTTGAAGGGAAGTTCATTTAAAAACTGTAAATAGAGCTCCTCATTGTATTGCACAATGAGGACATCACTTCAAAAATCTGCTGTGAATACAAAATGTATGGGATATAAAATGTATGGGAGCGTTTAGTGTAACATTTTTGGACATTTCTCGTTTTATTTTTAAAAAATTATTATGGCCATTATACTCATTAGGTTAAGTACTTTCGATATCAGTTTAAAGTTTTTTGATATCTGCAATAGTTACGGAATAATCGCTTGTGCACACTTAACGATTACACCCTGTATACGAATATATCATTCATTCATTCATTCAATATATTATTCTGTTCGTATACTAAAATAATTTGGTGTAGGATTAGAAATTAACGATGATTCGTATTAGAAAAGGAAAAGGGAATTGGTTTTTCACTCTACCACAACCGAGGTAAAATTACTATTGTGATACATATATCGGCACCGACTGGTTAGACTTTTCTCGTTAGTCCAACAAACTAAAAATCGCAAAAAACCTTTCAATCGTTCTTGAGTTACACGTAAAGATATTTCTTTTCTCTTTCTACTTATTGCTTTAAAAATATAAATGATTTACCTGACAAAGGAACATCATCGCTGGGGCAGGGTGGCTGGTCTGTACGCGACCGGAGTATACAGCTTAGGGCCTGTTAATTATAATTATCTTATTATTATAGCTATCTAAAGTATGAAAAATCCTTCAAGAGTTCAATACGTGTCGACCAGGCTTTTCTTAAGAGCACGTAGTAATTCATAAAGGAAATCGTAACAATGGAAATAGACCCATAGCCGTGACCATTGTAGTACAATAATTTTACTTTTTAGCAACAATATTTTGCTTTTAGCCACCATAAGTGAAATATGTTCATAAGAAACGATTAGTGAAATGAAACGAAATCTCAACGACACGAAACTTCCAATAATGTCTTTATAGTTAAAATATAAATCCTCTTAAAATTAAAGTCATGAAGGGACATAATTCTATCCAAATTTAGGTGCTACTCCACGAGATGTTTTAAATCAAGATTACTTTCTAGAAACCCCGGCGGTAGCACGGGTTCAAGTAGCAGTAGATGATGGGTTTGTAGCAGACATACAACGTAAAAGATACCAGGAATATTATCTGCTGGAAGCCTGCTGGTAGCGGTTCCGCGAGTTCAAGTAGCAGTGGACCAGTAGATCATGGGTTGCAGATAAACAACATAATAGATAACATAAATATTACCTGCTGGAAGCCCCTTCGGTAGCGCGAGTTCATGTAGCAGTAGATGATAGGATTGTAGCAGCAGTGCGACATCGCCAGCCAGTGGCTCGCGAACCACATATATGGCATCCCGGGCCACATCGCCCAGTCTACGTCTTCCTCATGTATGGTCCAGAGAATCTGGTAAAATATAAAAAAATAAAATAAAATTTAAATGTTCAGACAATTGGTAATTGCTTGAAAAGGAAATGGAAATAGAATCTCCATCAATTTGATTGGAAATACTTGTCAAACCTCCATTGTTTTCGGAAACCTTATCCTGTTCCAGTAATTTGATTAAAATTGAAAGGAGTGATGACTTGAAAATTCGATTTACATAGAAAAATATTTGGGTCAGAGATGTAATAATTCGAATCGTATATTCAGGTATACTTTTTGTATCAAATATGTACTTAAATTAATTATTTAATTAGCAGGAACTAAAAAAACTTTACAGCTAAAGCTAGACTAAGAATATTATATTAGAAAAGAGGTTTTTAAATAAAAGAACGGCGAAGGAAACAGAAAAAGTGATATTGAATAAGGTACATAATGATTATCATAAGTAATAACATTTTTTCCATTTTAATAAAATTATTTTTGTAATTTTTATTTTCTTTTTCTAGGAACTACAACAAGATTAAAGTCTACCGTAGTTTCTGGAGATGAAAAATAGTTTGGAAAATCCAAAAGTGCACGCCTCATAATTTTTTTTTAATAATTATTTATTAATTATTATTTTTGTTTATATTTAATAACAATTAAACCACATCGAATCAGACCCTGAAAAATGAAAGGGTTCTATTCCTGAGCATACTCAAGCGTAAGAGAAAAAAAAAGACTCGATTAGTAAAGTATTTCGGTCGCTATCGTGTTAACAAGAAAATCCTCCGCACATACAGACACACGGACGTCCAAGACAGAACTTTTTTAAACTGTTTTTTAACTAGTTTAAATAACAAAAATGACATCAAAAATATCATGAATGTTAAAAATAGTGTTTTTTCTTAATATGTGTGTGTATGTATTATCTTACAAGTGCAATGTATGATACATAAAGACATTTTAAGTTTGAAAAATCAGATGTTTTGCGCGAAGTGACAGTAGTACCCACCTCAACGCTTCGCTTATGAGGCGTGCAATTGAACTAGACAGAATTAATTTTGGGAAAAAATTCGTTCAATCTAGACATTAATATTATACAATCTAGTTTACTCAATAAGCTTAATTTATTACAAGAAGAAAGAAAACTTAACAAAAAATAAAATACGTATTACCTTTGTTTTATTCACCTATTTTTTGACACGTAATTACCTATATGAATTTATTAAATCAATAAAAGTGTGATAGAGCCAAAAAAATTTGTTATATGAAATCAGAGGCATCATTGTTTGACTCTGTATAATAATTTTCCTGTTTTTACCGTAGTACATAGTAACTTAATGGTTTTTACGAATGTTTTTTATCAAACAATACAATAATCTTTTCATAGTTTTACACGAATCTTATGTAAACGTTTGTGGATAATTGAATAAACGTTCGGAAAAATATAATCCCTGAAGCGACCCTTTTATCACGGATCTTTGTGATAGGATCAATAATAATTACATATTAATTCTTTGTATTCAATCGGATCAAACTAGAGCTCTAATGAAATGTGATATTGGTTTGAAAATACATTTATTATCTCGATACTAACACGTGTAGCTTGTGAAAGATTAATAAATTGTAGGTATTGTTACAGAAACATTTTCTTAAACGAATTTATAGTACCAATGTACTGAATGAATTAATGAAAATACTTTATTTGCACCAAAACAAGGAAACAATACGAAAAAACACATACAAACAAACACGTACAAAAAGGCGGCCTTATCGCTAAAGCAGCGATCTCTTCCAGGTAACCTTTAGTCGAGGATCATGAGAATTACGTTTTATGATGAGGTTGATGGTGCAGAACACAAAAATCATTAAATAATTAAGTATAAGAGTATAAGACTACACATAGTTTTTATTTTTAATTCATAAATATTTGAAAACTTTGCTGTGGGTCCAACTCACGATCAATTTTTTTGCAGCATTTCAGTTTACACAACATATTTATTATACTTTTTTTAAGGTTAAAATATAAATTTCCGCAATTTTCGCATACCTATAATCCACGTGATTTTCGATGAAATTCCATCAGGTTACTCGCTCTTTAATCTATTGGAATCCTGCTTCGTTACTTTGAAAAGCCTCCAAACATTTGGATTAGTTGAATAATAAATAAATCGAGGAAATGGTTAAGCTAATAAACACTTGGGCTGAACAGAATTTCGAGCGAGATTTAGGGCATCAAACATACAATATTGTTTTACCGGTTCTGAAGTTCTATCCCTTTCTATCCATTAACATTTGTATTTTTGACGTGTGATGCTTTATAAACTGACTTCAGGAAGTGCCTAAGTTGACATTCAACAATTTTTTTAATATGAATCTTCATAGTTAACAATAATGATGTTATCCCGGATCAACTCGGTCGAAGCCGGGGCAAACAGCTAGTCTATATTAATGTGCAATTAACGCCTGCATCACTAGTTAAATTAAATTTAGAGTAGGACAAAACAACTTCCTTGAAAGGAACGTTTCTTTCACATGGATAAGGGTGCTTTTCCACCAATAATGTGCGAGCATGTGAAGCGAGGAATGTGTTTGTAAATACCCAAGCAATAGTATCGCATCAAACGCTAAACGCTTCAAACTTCAAACTAAATTAAGCGATAAGATTCGTTTTTAACCGACTTCAAAAAAAGGAGGAGGTTATCAATTCAGCCGGTATATATTTTTTACTTTTCCGTTTTTGAAGTCGGTTGTTTTTAACGTAGTTATTTTTATTACAAACACATTCCTCATCGCTACACATCCTCGCAGATTATTGGTGGAAAAGCACCCTAATTTTTTGTAAGCAATGTTACGACAGTACCATTATAGGTAAATATAAACCCTTTCTTGGAAGATACTATAGCTAATTATTATTGTTTACTGGAATTCGTTCCGTTGAAGTGAATTCTATATAAATATACCTAATACTCCTTTTACTGCGCAGTTTAAAGCTTTGCTAAAAGGGGCTTAGAGCTCGTTAAAATCTTAATTTTTTTCAATATTTATAATGAAGAGGAAAATCATAATACATGTACTTACATTTTAAAAATAAGCGGACATACTTTTATTATTTTCATCTTCTGTTTGCTCAATTCCTATTTTAAATGTTATGTATGTTCATAAACTGTGAAAGAATCTTTGGATTTTATATGAAATGTTTCATACTGGGAATATTTAATTTATTTTGAATCAGAAATGATCGCAATTCGCATGATGTATTAACACAAGGAAAACTTCACCCTCAAAAGTAAAAAATAATGACATGGAATTCAGAAATAACAAACCTTCGGTACGTACATGATGATGATGAATAAGTGGGTGTTTTCTATATTTTTTATTTTATTACTGAATTATCAAACGAAATTAGTAAATCATTTTTATAATTTTACATGTTATTAAAATGAATATTCATTAATTTGTCATAGGACATTTAATAAAGTAAGTATACACAACATCAAAAATATGTTAAATAACTCGAATATAGTGCGCTAATGAAAGTTTTTTCTTGTTATATCTAGATGAGACATCAATTTAAAATATCAGATAAAGATTATAAACTCGATCCACTTCACAAGTTTCACTTATTTTCCGGCTAACACAGATAGTTATCTGTGTTAGCCGGAAAATGTGGCTTTTAAATTCTGACACAAGAATATAAAAAGGTTTTCCTTCCCTGTTTTTTCCCGTAACCATAATCCTGTAATACCATGATTGTACTGATAATACGTTAACACTCGTTACATCTTGAGGAAAACGTTAAGGTCTATTTATTCTGAATATATTTTCGCTAAAAGTTTACCTTTGTGTCTGGTGCCTCGTGGGTGTTTGGGTTTACTTATCGACAATCCTCACTGTAAGGATATTACTGTAAACGTTTTATACAATCTTTCCTAAGATATAGATTAACTATCTTTTCGCCCGCAGTTCTAATAAATTGAACCTTTATTACTTATTATTTTTTAAAATGTTATCTAGGTATCTAAAATACCTTGAAATGACATTGAATATATTATATCTCGTTTATTTTGCATAACCAAATAAAAGAGCTGAGTCCCAAAAATACAATTATTTTCCTAAGGGCTGATTTTTCAATCCTTGGTTAAAACTTATTCATCGAATAAAGTATTAGACTACCATTTCAAAAATATATTCTAATTGTCCGTATTTGACAGTTTACAGGTGACATTTTAAAATGTTCGTGTAATACTTTATTGGACGGATAAATTTTAACCAAGGATTGAAAAATCGGCGCTAAGAGAAGTCAATCAAAACCTAAATGTAATCGAGTTGACTAAATAAATAAAATACAATTTGTTAGTGTTGAACTTAATAGAAAGATAGAGAATGAAAATGTTTATAATACTTGCAATGAAAATGTTGAGAGGCAGCCAGCATACAGTAAACACAGCTACTACAGTCACCATCATCTTGATCATCTGAAAATAAGAGATATTTACACATAAATGTTTGAGTTAATTTTAAATTAAAACCGTTAAAATGGAATAGTTTTGACTAATGCTGTAACTAATATTAATTTTTAACTACATTTGTTTGGTTGCCTGGAAGAAAACGCTTTGTGATAACCAGACGCACAGAGCATAGCAATAAGGCTGCTTAATGTTGAAATGTATTCTTAGATTTTTAGGTTAGTTAAATTGCATTTTCAAAGCAATCAATGTTGTTTTTGTATCCGTTCCTAATAGCCGGATCTCTTTTATTTGAAGAAAATTTATGACGCAGTACGAAGTTTTCTGGATGAACTCACAGACCTAGTTTTTAGAACGTAAGTCTATTTTTATGATATTTTAACGAACGATTGACGCAATGACCTATAATTGTTATAGACTAGTTCAGTCTGAGATTGTTGAAAAGTTTTCACCTATTAATATAATGATTGATAAATGTTTTTACCTTCGTCTATCAAACTCGTCTTCGTCTATGATATTACATATGTATTTTGTAAAATTAAATTGTAAAACTGAAATGATTAAAAAGAGCAACTATGCTAACTACTTTCTTGCCGGTTCTTCTCCGTAGATACTGCTTTCCGAATCGGTGGTAAATGTTAAAAATATGTAATGACGTTTCAAAAGTGCTTCTAGAAGAAGTCTAATTGAATAAATAAATGTTTGAGTTTGAGTTTGAGTTTGAAAATTGGTTAATTTCGACGAAAGCATTAGTTTACTAATCACTGAAACATAGCAGTAAACTTTTTTAAGTTCGCGTTTCAATAATAAATGATTTATAAATAAATTACAGAGAGTTCTTATAGTGACGAACGTGTAAAACATGAGAAAAAAGTCACTGCAAGCTTTTAATACTAATGTTCCAAGTACCAAATGGCAGGCAGCGGAAGTAACTTCCATGTGTTCGCAATGCCTTATTCTTGTGACGATGCTGTTTCGATGCGTGAATAAAATACTTAAATATGGAGGTTAACAACGAGCTTTTTTATTGTTAACGTACTAACAAAATAATACTGAATTAATAGTACATAAAAACAAAATTAGGTACGCGATTACGTCTAGTTATAATTATTAAAAAAGTAAATTAGGTACTACACATAAATAATATTCAAATGACAACAAGTTGAATAGTTTTAAACAATTTATTTTATAGTTATAATCTAGATTGATAGCACTACGTTCTTCTTCTGCAGACTGGCTTATTAAGTAACGTTACAGTGTTTAAATCTCTATTGTGCTGGTTTTATTTACTTAAAATCTACCTTCACCTTTCTCTTAGCCATTTGCATTCTGGAGTCTCTAGCGGACTGTGCCTCGCCAGGTGGCGGTCCCCACACCACGTGCGCTATCCGAGCGTACGTCACCACCAGGGCAGAGAGCGGCAAACCAAACTGTAGGACCAGCAGGATGTAGGAGTACTGCTGACTGTATTCTGTGTGCTCCCAGCGTTCGAGGCAGACGTCCCTGAAATAGTTTTTATCTTCAGCATCGGCCGTAAAAACGAACAGGCGTGCCTGTAATATAGTTTACCTTTAAATCGGCAATAAAATCGACAGGGAATGTAATGCGATTTAGCTTTGAAACAAAAAGCTAGAAGTAATTATATTTTGACGATTAAAAAGAGTTGAAAATGTTTGAGTTTGATTAAATTTTTTTAGAAATTAAAGACTTTTTAACGGATTTTAAACGCGATTTATTCATTCTATTATTTTCCCGACGTTTCGAACACTTTACAGCGAGCGTGGTCACGGGGAGACTGAGATGTTATACGTCTTGACAGTCATTCAAAAATTGCTGTTTGTAAACTACCTCCACCTATTCCTCCGTAGTTGGTATGTGGAGTTAAGATGATCTAAAATTTTAGATCATCTTAACTCCATACATAAAAACATCCAATTTACTATGGAGTTAGAAACTAACAACCGTCTAGCCTTTCTTGACATTTTAATTATGAGGGGACGGGATGGCATGCTCAACCATACAGTGTATAGGAAAGCCACTCGTACTGATAGGTACCTCAATGGTGAATCTCACCACCATCCTTGCCAACTAGCTTCTGTCGGTAAATCTTTGTTTCAGAGAGCCCGCCACCTCTGTGATGCTGCCCACCTCAGCGGGGAACTGCAGCATGTCAAGCGAGTACTACGTAACAACAAGCTGCAGGCGCCTCCACAGCATCACAGGAGTCGAACGAAGCCACATACAGTTGAAAGACAACCGGCCTACCTACCATATGTGAAGGGAGTTACTGACAGAATTGGAAGAATCCTAAGACGAGCTTCAATTAAAACTATATATAAGCCGCACAAGAAGATAAACCAATTCTTGAGACCAATTAAAAGTAATATTCCTCTACAAGAAGCAGGCGTGTACAAGTTAGACTGTGACTGTGGACTCTCATACATCGGCCAAACAAAAAGAAGCATTGCTAACCGACTGAAGGAGCACATTGCGGATATCAAGCATCGGCGTCACAAGAAGTCTGCGGTATGTGAACACACACTGGACAACAACCACTTCATAAGATTCGACCAACCACAAATCCTTGCCAGAGAAAATAAATTTTTTCCAAGACTTGTGCGCGAGGCTATTGAAATTAAAAAACACCCAAATTTCAATAGAGAAGATGGTTTGAAACTTTCTAACACCTGGGATCCTGTTATTAAGAATTTAAAACCCCATGTCAAACATACCAAAAGACTAGAAGACACGATCAGCCAATACTGCCAACATCCGGAAAAATACTCCACATACCAACTACGGAGGAATAGGTGGAGGTAGTTTACAAACAGCAATTTTTGAATGACTGTCAAGACGTATAACATCTCAGTCTCCCCGTGACCACGCTCGCTGTAAAGTGTTCGAAACGTCGGGAAAATAATAGAATGAATAAATCGCGTTTAAAATCCGTTAAAAAGTCTTTAATTTCTAAATGTATAATACTCGCGTAAAATCAAACATCAGAAAATACTAAATTTTTTTAAATAATTGTAAAATTGAATAGTGAAATATTTCAAAAGCGTTGTTATAATAAAATTTTTCAGCTTTATTTTTAAGCCACGATCGAATATAATTATGATTTTTGTATGTTTGTTTTGTTTTATTTCCACATTATGTTCGCCATTACAATTATACACAATTTGGAATGTCGATTGTGATTGAATATATTTTATAGATAATTGCCAAGCAAATGGGAGAACATACTAATATATTGCTATGATAAGAATCTTAACGTAGAAATTTATGGAATTAAAATGATTTATTGTTTAAGATAATGGTCTTACGAATTCGATAGGTACACCATTTATATTCAGAGTGTATTATCACAATATAGAAATAGTGATTAATGACACTGATTACGACTGGATACATGTTTTTAAAATTAATTTGATAAAAAATACCTATGATAAAGTAAAGATACTCACGCTTCGCAAAACTCATGCCACGGTGTCGGTCGTTGAATTTGAGAAACTATGAATATAGGGGCGGCAGTTGCGCAGGCGCCTGCCCATACCGCACTCACTATAAACTTCGCAGCCACCCGGCCCAAACGTGGCTTCAGCGGCCTCATTATCGCCATATAACGATCCAGCGATATAGCTACTAGAGTATAAGCACTAACAAACACAGACACTGCTTGCGAGTAATTCACAATCTTACACATAACCATTCCAAATGGCCAATATCTCAACACTAGAACAGGAACAAATGAAAAGGGAACGCACAATGAAGTCATCAATATATCACCGATAGCTAAGTTCATGATAAAGTAGTTGGTCACTGTTTTCATTCGCGGTGAGCTTTGAACTATGAAACAAACCAATCCATTCCCGAAAAGGGAGATGATAAAGACTGTACAGTACATTAAATAGACAATGAAATGAAAGAACGGCGTCGAGAGGAAACTGGTGAAACCCGGGTCGCAGATCGCATGATCCGTCCATGTTGCGTTCTCTGTTTGGTTTGTGTCTTCTGTGATATTAGTAATATTGACGTATTCCGTACTGACGTAAGGTTCATTGGAATCCAACATCATAGGTTACGTTTTGTAATCCGCCATTACTTCACACAGAGTCAAGAGAACTTGAAATAAACCTAACAAGTTGGAATGCTTCTTCTGCATTTATCTGTAACAAAGAGAAAAAACATGGAATTAACTTTCAAATGTTAATGAAGTTTCTAATTTTACAGAATAATGCATTGTAAATATTATATAGAATAGTGCTTGGTAAATATTTGAATGTGAATCTTTCTACAAAATAATAAAATACTTTAATAGGTTTCAGGAATTTATATATTAATTTTTAATTAATTCGAAATAGATTCTTCGACGTCAACACAGACTTGAATTTATTCAAGCTACTTTCGTAGCATTTACATTTACGTTGTTTAGATGTGAAAAAAGAAATTGTATTATATTATGATATTCATTTATTTTTCATGTACATGCCCTTGTCATAAAAAACACTCATATTATTTAACGAGAGTCTTACATAATAAAAAGTATAAGTTATTAAAATTCATTCCGACATTTTCTATGAATATTTTATCATTTTATGCTTTAGTGTTCCAAAATGGTCCGAGAGCTGCTACTGCCTTTCGATTACATTATCAGATTTTGCCTGACAATTTAAGGATTAATTTAGTGACAGATTGAGAATTGAAACCGTTTTATATGTATGATAATCCGCAAAATCGATTGAAATATAGATTCAATAATGTAAATAAGTAGGTCAAATAGTGTCATAATATGATACTTATTTTAGAGCGGCCGTACACGGGCGGCTCGAGCAGTTAACGGCTGAGCGACGTACACGGACTGCTTGAGTGGTCAGTCGTTGGCTGCTCGAGCTGTCGCTACAAAGGCAACTGACGGCTTGAAGCGATCGCGACGGCTCGAGCAGTCCGTGTACGGCAGTGAATGAATGTCCATAAGGTATTTCTTTGTATCTTAAAATTAGCTATGTGCGGGATGGAATATTAACGTAAGTTATACAAAGCCAGGATGAAACATATTTTAATTTATCTAATTATATCAATCAAGGTAAAATAATTAAGTATTGGCACTAACGAGGACTTTTCTCGTAAATACGATGAACTTTAAGGATTTATTTATGCTACAAGTAATCTGATTGCATTATGAGATTTGAACTTGTTTAACTGAATCGAATGCTATGAATAATACTAATAATTAATTTATATGAAAGTTTCCTATTGACATTACTTGAATATGTAAAATAATTTTTTTCTTTATAACAAGAGAAAGAAGAAGAGAAATATAAATTTTATTAGCTAAAATACTGATTTAATTTGTAATTCTGTACTTACGTTCGAATAATATCAATTTTTTTCTAATCGATATAAAAAATTATAATATTTTTTAAGCTATTGCATAGCTTCTATCGCGGGCCTTGAGCGCGGGGACCGAATCAAGAAATTCCGTAACGTAAAAAACCTCACGCTCCCCACTCCGACGGGCACGGAGGTGTGGCTTGATGGCACGCTATGCAATAGCTTTACCGCGGCAGTCCCCGAGTGCCACACGTCTTTTTTTAAAATGTATCCTTCATAAACGAAGACATAATAAAAGAAATATTATTATGTGTTCACTATATTTTGATCATAATATTCGAGCACGGTGAAAATATGTCTAAACAACGTATTCCCAATAAAATATTTCTCACTTATTACATTGCTAGAATGTGATATTCTGGATTGTAATTGATTTAAAGTACCCGTCAACTGATGATTAGTACTTTAATATTTTCCTACAAACATTAGTTTTTAAGTCATGTACTAACATAAAGGATCTCTGTCATCTAATTGTTTAAATAAAATAAATAAATAAATTAATTAATTAAGTTCTAATAAATTTTTATCTGATAATCAAATATCAACATTTTATAGTTATATAAATTTAATGATAATGATGTTACATTTAAATAACTTATTTGTTTATTTATTTTTCATTGTATATAGAGTTAAGTATTAAAAAAAAGGCTAGAACAAAAGATTTTGTAGTCATTATCTAATTGTTATTATCAGGGGATAATTGAAAATTCCACCTAATGTTTTGGAACTATAAGACTATCAAATTAGTTTGTACTTAAACTATCTATCCATTGAATTGAAATCAATGCTCACTGATCTCTTGCTCTGTATCCCACTGAGATTTCTAAAGAAAAATAATACTTATAATTAAAGTAAGGCGAGATTCTTAATATAAAAGATGTATCGTATAAGGTCTATAGACCATTGAGATATACATATGGAGACGACACCGCCTACATCACATATGTTCCGCTCAACATAAGCCATATGGCTTAACTGCACTCAGTCGCTTTAGTGCGATGGTCGCGTTCATGTCTTGTTTGTTTTAAAGCAAAAAACCAAGAAACTCATCAAATATGCCCTCGAGTGTGTTGCGTTATTGCACTTATAATTCAAGTAATGCGGCAAAGTGCAAAGAAATAACTTTTCATCGGTAATTAATTAGATAATCATTTTTAAAACTTGGTTCGAGCAAAATTTTTGGCAGGCGCCATTTTGCGACATTTGTCATAGACTAAAAATTTAAGAAACGGCATTGGGTATGAAATATGTTTATAGTAATATTAGATGACGTAAATTTTTATAGTGGAAAAAAATAATTTTACACATTTAAAAAATATTGTATCAGCTCTATGTCATGATAATGTGTCTGTGGATATTATTTGAAAAAAAGGTTAAATCATGAAAGATGAAAATAAATTACCTATGTATCAATTTTTTTTTGTTACATTGATAGGTTTTAATTGAAAAGTTTTGAAATGTTTGAAATGTTAAGTTTATTAATAATTTATTTATTAGACTATTTTTTTTTGTTACATTGATTGTTCTTAATTGATAAGTAATAAGCAAAATATTTGCAAAGTTTCGCCTCTATAGCGGTGAGTCGATGACATCGCTTAATCTATGACTCACAAGCCGCCCCGCGCCGCCGCGCTTGTCGCACAGATTTTGTTCGTGGTGTCTCCTCCATACGTAGTAATAATAGCTCAATGCTATAGACACAATAAATAATCTCTAGGATCCAATAACAATAAGCAATCTATATTAATATTATCGCATAGTAACACAAATTCGAGCTCGCAAATATTTCGCTTAGTAATTAATTTTTTGCTTCAGAAGTTCACTGGAATTATTTTCTTATTGATTATACTCTTATTATATTACTAGATTTCCGCCCGCGGCTTCGCCCACGTTTTCAAAGGAAAACCCGCATAGTTTCCGTTCCCGTGGTATTTCCGGGATAAAACCTATCCTATGTGTTAATCCAAGTTACCCTCTATATGTGTGCTAAATTTCATTGTAATTGGTTCAGTAGTATTTGCGTGAAGAGTAAAAAACACACACACACCCTCACAAACTTTCGCATTTATAATATTAGTAGGAATAGGATAGGAAGGATAGGATTACTTCAAATATTTCCGTAGTCTATGTCATCAATGTATAGAAGTCGTAGAATTTTTTTGTTTCATAAAATGATGGTCACCCTGTCGAAGTTGCATCATAAATTATGATCTCTAGTTTATGGAAACTAGAGATATTCGTGTGTGTATGCATTTTTTTGTTGAAGTGAAACTTCTTTAGGCGCGTCGCATCATGGCAATACCGTCACGTCACGTATAGCGACGATTTTGGCATCTTTAAATCTTGCTAAAAAAGTTTCACTTCTGACATGTGTGCTTGGCACACAAGCTTTTTGACGTAACAACGTCTTATAATTCGATAGAGCCGCGTGCACGCACGAAAAAACATGACTCATGCGGCGTTACCTCGCTCTGAGGCGTTCCATGTAAGGCTTGAAGTGCGAGCGAGAGCGCGGAACGAACGACAAAGAAGCACAATCGGACGTTGTCACGTTCAACTATCGTCAGTAAACCGACTTTACAGACAACCAATTTTTTTATTATTATTAGCAATCTGCACTCCTTCCCCTTACCTTATAGTTAGGTGTGTGATGTGTCTTATTTCTTATTCCACAGCACTGTCCGCGAAATTAAACTGGGTACAAAGTTATTCGTATTAGTTTGTGTATTAAAATATCCTTGAAGAGTTATATAGATAGTAACACGCAGTAAAATGTGCAATATGCTGTCATTTCATTCTCAGTGGGCGGCCGATGATACGACCACCAAAAAAAATATTTATAGCGCTATAAACACCGCTTCATGGAAATTTTGGTATTGATAGATACGTATTTGTTTAGACTGAAATAGTCTAGAACATTCCGCTTGGTCCAAAGTCCATACCTAGTAAATGATATTTTTGGAGATGCAAAAATGTGGTTCTAGAAAATATTTGAAAATGCCAGTATGAAAAAAGGTAACCGATTCTAGGTAGTTTTCAAGTGAAGATATTATATGGAGGCACATCTTTTATGTTTTTTTTAACATCCTTTATGTTTTAGTACATTGTAAATAAATGCTATAAAAGTATAAAATATCTCTCGAACCTTCCTCATTTGAGTAACAGTGTAAAGGGCAAATTGAAACATCCTACTAATATTATAAATGCGAAAATTTGTGTTTGTTTGTTACTCCTTCACTCAAAAACTGATGAACAGATATATAGACGGTTAATTGGATTAACACATAGATGGTTATTCCCGAAAATCCCACAGGAACTATGCGGGTTTTCTTTCGTCTACGCCAGCGAAGCTGCGGGCGAAAAGCTAACTAAGCTTCTTTGTCTAAATATACACCGGATGTATCCAGTAAGTACAATTGAATGGACATGAAGTCATTAATTAGATGTAAAACTGGTGACGCTAATCAACGAAATGAAATCTAATTAGGACAAATCGTTTGTATAATTTTGCTGTTAAATGATTTAGAAGCTTTCCGTGTTATTAGGCGTTGCGTGCATTTCCCAATTATGAATAAATGGCACTGCTTTCAATGTTATATACACGGAAATAACTTTTGTATCTCATTGTTTATGTGCTAACTTATGACTAATAACTATTTGTAACATCAATATAAATAACGCGATTTTATGCAAGTTTTTGTTCGTTTACGCTAATATATGATAAACTAGCTTTCCGCCCGCGGCTTCGCCCGCTTTGTCTAAAACTTAATAAATTATATACTAAAACCTTCCTCTTGAATCACTCTATCTATTACAAAAAACCGCATCAAAATCCGTTGCGTAGTTTTAAAGATTTAAGCATACATAGGGACATAGGGACATAGGGACAGAAAAAGCGACTTTGTTTTATACTATGTAGTGATGTACTCATTATTACGTAAATTAAAATGTAAAATTGACATGATTTTAAAAGAGCAATACGGAGTTTCTTGCATATTCTTCTCCGTAGAAACTGCTTTCCTAATCGGTGATAATTGGTAAAACGATGTTATGACAATTCAAAAGTGCTTCTAGAATAAGTCTAATTGAATGAATAAATGTTTGAGTTTGAGTTTATGTTTCTTTTCATCCAAAACCATTCAAACAGGAGAGCTGGAGAAAGCATCGGCATAATCGTCATTATTCTTCCTCATTCGAAAGATTTATCAAACACTAGCTGACACATGCAACTTCGTCCTTTCTTCAATATTTTTCCCGCTTTTGTAACAATATTATTACAATGCTGTCTCGCTCTTTGTTCCTAGCTTATGACCTTCTTTGATAATTCGATTAAACAACACAAAAGTGATTTTACAATTAGACCCAGTAGTTTCTAAAATTAGCGCGTACAACTAAACTCTTCAGCTTTATACCAGTACTAGATTTCCGCCCGCGGCTTCGCCCGCGTTTGCAAAGGAAAACCCGCATAGTTCCCGTTCCCGTGGGATTTCCGGGATAAAAACTATCCTATGTGTTAATCCAAGTTACCCTCTATATGTGTGCTAAATTTCATTGTAATCGGTTCAGTAGTTTTTACGTGAAAGAGTAACAAACATCCATACATCCATACATCCATACATCCATACATCCTTACAAACTTTCGCCTTTATAATATATATTAGATAGATTTGTTATTATTCGTGTCAATAGTTCCTGAGATAATCGCGTTTTACCAAACCAACAATTCAGCTTTATACTATTGTTATACCAAACCAACTTATCAGCGTTATACTATTAGTAGTAGTTAACTCCAAAAGATTGTACACATTATCTGCTCTATAGGTTTTAATGGAATTGAAGGATAGTATTTCGGTTCACATTGTAACTCGATAGCATTCGGTAATTATCCTATCAGTGTGACGTCAACCTGTGCGTCAACCCTTTGTGACTACCTCAGTGTCAGTACAATGACGCAAACTACGCATTTGTGATAAAAATAATTTATATTTAATATACATTTTATGATGAATGCAGGTAAAGTTCGGCGTATTATTTATTAGCTAATTTATGAGATGTAATATAAAATGCATAAAGTTACTTTTACGTCACTGAATTCCGTTCCTTCAGGATTGAATTCATTTAGTAGTAAATACAAGTAATTAATAACAATGGAGTACCATAAAAAAAGATACAATTAATACAATACAATATTGCTTTGAAATGAAAGAAAAAAAAAGTTATAACGTTCGAGTTAGAATTTACAGAAATTATACGCAGAAAGGGAAAACGCACATTTCTTATCAAAAGCTTTTAGCCAAAGAGTGTAAGTGCCTTAACTCGTATTTCTACTTGTTTATTACGACAAGTAACAGCTTCAGTTAGCATTCGGAAGTCTGAAATTTAGCTGAAAGAAAGTTCTCATACCTACCGATATTATAAACGAAAGTTTGTCAAGTTTGTATGGATGTTTCATGTAAAAACTACTCGACGGATTTGGATGAAAATTTACAGGAATATAGGTTATACATTAGAATAACACATGAGCTATAAAAATACTTGATCGCATGCGGGTTCGTCCGCTGCAGAAACCGCGCAGCACAGCTAGTATGAAATATTCCTTTCGATATGTGGCCATGAAATTAAGATGTTTACGTTACTCGCATTGATTTTGCCTCTCATTTAATATTCACTGTCCCATTTTACGGAATGGAATTTGGTACATTTCGAAGGATTTATTTGTATATTTACAAGTAACGGCTCCAATGATAATGAATATTAATGAGGCCTCTGAGGACTTGTCCGACTTTATGAGCTGTTGCTACCTTAAAAATTATATTTTCCTTGCTTGGAATTACTAGGGAGTATTGAGGATATCTCTGGAGACCATTTTATAAGCGAATTTTTAATGAATACTAGGCTCTTTTTGTGACCAATATTCAATCTTATATTATTATAAGGACTCGACAAATTGGCCCTATATTATGAACACAACGATATAGTATGAATCATCTCAATATGAGGAGGGAATAGTCTAAAATATTATATTATATTTTTTACAAAAATTATTATAATTTATCTATTACTGAAAACAATGGCGTATTACCCGTGGTCCCCCCGCTATGACTCACTGTGAGTTATAAAAATTAAGTGCCATCTAAAAAGAAAAAGGGTTATTTTGAAAAAGTGAACAATGAGAAAATTTTGTCTTTCTCATTTATAGTCCGAAATTTGGTCCGAAATACAATAACTAAGGGCCGATTTTTCAATGCTTGGATAAAACTTATCCGTCCAATTACACGATCACGTGTTTACGTGATCGTGTAATTGGACGGATAAGTTTGTCAAATATGGGCAATTAGAATACGTTTTTAAAATGGTAGTTTTATACATTATTCGACGAATAAGTTTTAATCAAGGATTGAAAAATCAGCCCTAAATCAAAAAGAAAGTCGAAGTTAAAAAATATCTAGTCAGCTGATCGTAAGGATCGGATTACAATAATTTCATGAGTTTATCTTATACTAGCGACCCGCCCCGGCTTCGCACGGGTGCAATGCTGATACTAAATACACTACAGAAAAACTGTGAACGTTGTATAGTATAAAAACATAGCGGCCCGCTCCGGCTTCGCACGGGTATAAAATAGATAGCCGGGCGGCCGGCCGGTACCGCCGCAAACGCTACGTCCCGCAATTTTTAAATCTGTAATATCTTCGAAAATATTCACTTAAATCATACGATGTAAAGGGCCATATAGATCTATAGTAAATGAACAATGTATTCAAGGTATTTAATTGGTTAACACGTTCGCTGCGGCACAGATATATCTGTACTTTCCATTACTGCGTTACGGGTCGTTTTAAACCTTGTCCTATACCAGAGATTGTGGCGGCACGAGGCATATTAAACCCCACCGCCCGTAGGAGACCAAAATCCTTTTTTTGGCGCCAAATAAGACAAAGTGTGCGGCTTTTGTCGTGATTATTATTAACAATGAGTTCATTAACCTAAATCTACCGCCGCCCGTGGTTAGATTAGTTAGTTTAGATTCTATGGGTAAAATAAAATGTGGGGTCTGATGTACCCCATACCGCACTGAACAATAGCAGTTTTTCATATAATTTAGTGATGGGAAAAGAAATATCGATTTTATTTAATTGTATTTATTTATCAAACTTATGGATGTTTTTTATTAAAACAGGCCAAACCAGAATATTGTTTGCAACCAGTGCATTCTGTGAGAATTTCCTTTACTTTTTTGTCGGCCTCACGACTTGTTAAGAAGGTGCGGAGTTTTTCGTAACATCCTACACATCTCCTCTTCTTTGATCCCTTTAAGAGATGATGTGCCTTGTTTGTTGGCTTGTTGACTTAGGCAAGAGTTAAATTTTGATGAGCCATACACCGATTGCCGGGTGTTTTGGATTTGCCGCTAGTTCAATGAACAAACACACTAATAGTAATCATGATTATCAACCTATTTGAAGAAAGTTACTCAACATGTCACATTCACCTTTCTATTAACGATATTTATTATAACAAGTAGTTAGGATGTTTGAAAATTACCTGTATCCACATTCAGGTCCTTCTTTGTAAAAGCTTCAATAAGTTGTTCCACAAATAGTCTCGAATGCGTTGCACAACACTAACCGCGTGAAGCTAGCTTAAGGTGCGGTACGAGGTGCGCGATGGTACGAGGTGTTCGCAACCTCGTTCCGCACTGTGTTAGAATTTTTATTTGTTCAGTGCGGCACGAGGTCTAAGAAACCCGGTATTAAGGTCGGTATACCATTGAACTAGGAATCAATAGCACATCTCAGATATATAGATATCACTTTCCTACACTGAACCAGATGGAAGTTATGCCTCCCGCACGACAGAGAAGTTTAAGTTTTTTCCTACCGCTATAACGACGAGACACGGACAGGGTGTTTCAAGCCCTGTTTCGCAGCGAACGTGTTAAGGATTAATGCTGTATTGGTTAAAATCGCATCGAAAATTAGCCATTATTTGTCGTAAAAAGTAAATGACAAAAAAAAGTTATTGTGGGTTATCCATAAGAGATAGACATATACCATCGCGGACTTTTCTGTAGACCTTTTCAATGTGTATAATACTTAGTACATTATTTTGATAAAACTCGTAGGGTTCAGCCTGCGTTTGCAATGTAAGCGGAAAAAATGTAATTTTTTACGACATCACATTAGAAACCTCAAAAATAACAGTACTTCTCCACTATTTAATGGATGTTATTATACATATAAACCTTCCTCTTGAATCACTCTATCTATTAAAAAAAACCGCATCAAAATCCGTTGCGTAGTTTCAAAGATTTAAGCGTACAAAGGGACATAGGGACATAGGGACATAGGGACAGGGAAAGCGACTTTGTTTTATACTATGTAGTGATAGTGAAGAGTGTTCTCTTAGTTTTGTTTAACTACCTATATTTAATATTATAATTTGTTATAGTGAACATTTATTTATATAGATACCTGCAAATAGTGAAAAATTTATTAAATACGTTTATTTTCTTTATACAGATAAAATATCCATGTTATATCTTTTTTATATATAAAAATGAATCGCAAAATGTGTTGGTAAGCGCATAACTCGAGAACGGCTGAACCGATTTCGATAATTCTTTTTTTATTATATTCCTTGAAGTACGAGGATGGTTCTTATGTAGAGAAAACGTAAACATGTACCACGGGCGAAGCCGGGGCGGACCGCTAGTATTCTATAATTATATGTCATTATAGCCTTCTTCTCTAGGAACTATTCGAGAATTTAAAAAGTTACCTGAACCGTGGGGCTGAACTAATATAATACCTATTTTATAAGCCATAAAGTGTAAAAGGTTTCTGCTTCCAGGTTTGCAGTCACGTCCCCTTACCATAAATTTTCTCCACTACTTTGTGCAACACGTTTTAGTACTGGGAACTCTATAGGTATATACTCTATAAAGTATATAATTTGCATCGTGACGTTAAGCTTACACTGTATCGACTTAACAAAAGGTGTATAAATTTGCAGTGATTTATAATGGACATACTAACTATACGTAAATATTAATCCTAACTAATATTTTAAATGGGAAAGTAACTCTGGCTGTCTGTCAGTCTGTCTCTTCACGATTAAACTATTAATTGATTTTCTATAGATAAAAATTAAAGTAAATTGTCAGTAAATGCCAATGCTTGTAATTTTATCATAAAATCCAACACTCCACATTTTATTAGTTGCTAACTCGACTTGTTTTCTTATCAACATAGTTATATTATGTATTGCAATCCCAATTTTTCAAAATCCTACTATTATTATAAATGCAAAAATTTGTGAGGATGGATGTAATATGTTTGTTACTCCTTCGCGAAAAACGACTGGACAGATTTGGATGAAATAATACATCAGCAATAGAAATACTTGATTTCACGCGGTACAGCACACGGATACAAATAATTCAAATAGGTACATAAGTTATCTATAAAATACTTATAAATAAAATTTTGGCTAGCTAATTCATTGAATGGCTGGATATTATTATCAAGCAGTTAGTTTTGAAAGGCGTCATTGTATACAGAGCCTAAGTAACAAAATATTATTTTATTTTACGCAATTGTGCAAAAATTATGCAAATATTATATGAAATGTTTTGTAATAGTACAACAATTAAAAAATAAATATGTTCCTATATTGTATACAGTAATTATTATACTAAACAATTTCAAAAGGATCTCTATACGTTATCAAACTATTTTTAGCATGCAAGTTATTAATTAAATTTATGTTGTCGATGGACATTATTATAATATCAATAGTTTTAAATGAACGGCACAATACGTTAATAATGTTCAGAGTTTTGGTAATATTTACACTTTTTTCGGTAAGTTATCATATTATTTATTTATTATCTAGATTCTAGTTACTTCACAAAATTATTCATTTCAATATTATTATACGACTTTGTAAAAATTGTAAACGAAAAATTTTATTCTACATTTTCATTCACTAAAAACTTGATTTTAATTTTAACTAACATTTTAACCTGTGTTCCAACAGCAGCAGTTCGTTATTTGGTTTTTAAAGAATAACGAAATTAGATTACATTTAGTATATTTTTTACGTATAATAATATATTTACGTATTAGCTGCGCTCTGCGATTTCACCCGCGTGGCTCCGCTCCTGTTGGTCTTAGCGTGATGATATTATATAGCCTTCCTCGATGAATGGGTTATCTAACACCGAAATTATTTTTCACATCAGACCAGTAGTTCCCGAGATTAGCGCGTTCAAACAAACAAACAAACAAACAAACTCCTCTGCTTTATAATATTAGTATAGATTAGTCTGTATTACCTATTAATCGAATTTCTTCGTGGAAAACCTGTTTTTCTGTGATATCGTATATTGAAATAATAGCCATATTTTTTAAAGGTACTGAATTGTAAAGGAATCGGCATCCGTAGCATAGTTAAAGCAAACTCGTGGGGAAATTATACAGGTTTGTTATTATATTAATTATTACTTCTATTAAATCTATATCATAGTAGGTAATTACTCAAACAATATTAGGTATGTTGATTGGGAAATATTTGATTTTTGAACCGACTTCTATCTTTGGTATTCATTTGTTATTTGTGAGGGAAAAACTCAAAAAATCCTGTAGGTGTAGTCTCGACACATTAATCGACATCGATCTCGACCGAAATCGGTCGGTAACTAACGATTTTCAGTAACTATAGTATGGACCTAAAAAATTTAGTTTTGTTTTTCCAAGAAATTTACCTTGATATTAGGGAATATATAGTAAATTAAAATTAGTTACATAAATTTTTCGCATTATTACAAATACAATTGCATATGAAAAAAGCACATGTTATGCACAAAAAACATGGCAGTTAATTTAATTTTAATCAAATTCGATATTTTTTTATATCAATCGTTTAATTAATGTTCTATTTATTACATATTCATGGAATCCAAAATTCCATGTATGGCAATCTCCTTATTTACTTTTTTGACATTTGACATCAATCAATCGAAATAATATTTCTATCAAAATAAATATAAATTTTGTGTTTTCAAGAGGATAATTTTTAATTATGTTCTTAAAAATCCTATAAATCTATGGGATAACAAATATCCTAAGAAAATATCAATCTGCGTTGTTTTTATATAGTTAAAGCTATTAGTTTTAGTTTAGTAACATTTTGTTATTTGTGAAGTGCAATAAAATTCTAATCAAAAGACTCTAAAAGCTCTACAAGATAATTCTGCTCAATTCGAAGCCTTTCGAGAAATCTTTAAGACCTTATAGAAACGGACGGAACTAAAACTAAGGACGGAACGGATAATTTGTATCACTTGTATTTTTAGCTTGTATTATTACATAATATATTATATTATGTGCATCATTGTATATTTTATTACAGTTAATAAGCAAAGGATGAATATATGCAATTGATTTAGCGGTTCACGGGTAATTATTTATGTGTTAAATATAAATATTTATCTATAAATTTTATAATTTACAGATGAACAAGTTACTAGAATTATGTTGATGAGAGATGATGGTTTTGAGCCAAATTTTCAACTACGCTATTATAAACTGTTAAATTAAATTTTTCTAATAAATTTTTTTCTTAATTCGATCGTTTTTTATTTGTATTCATCTGTATAATTTTATTATCCTAGAAGTTCAGAAAGAAATTAATCGAATATGAATGCAATAATTTAGGCTGAATAAATACAGACAGCGGTACACTACATATTTTAATATTTATTTAATACTAGCTTTCCACCCGCGGCATCGCCCGCGCAGTTAAAGAAAAACCCGCATAGTTCCCGTTCCCGTGGGATTTCCGGGATAAAGCCTATCCTATGTCCTTTCTCGGGTATCAAAATATCTCTATACAAAATTTCATGCAAATTGATTCAGTAGTTAAGGCGTGATTGAGTAACAGACAGACAGACAGAGTTACTTTCGCATTTATACCTAATATTAGTATGGATAATATAAGAGGCTTCTTAACATTTTCAATAAAATTTTGAAACCATCTTAAAAATAAAACATTATTTGTTTATTTTATTTTAATTGCAATAACATTAAATAAGAGAAAACAATATTGCGTTAAATCATGTAGCATCGGAAGTGTGAAATATCTTTTTATTATAAAATTATAAAAATCTATAATTTTTCCGACATTATCAACCGTATCTACAAACCCACACAAACCGTAAGGCCCTTCTCCCATTACGATACTTCTAAAATACGATACTCGAGTAGAATACTAGTTAGATATTTGCTCGCTACCCGATGCTCGCATATTATGCGACTGAAAAATGACTAAATTCATCATTATTGTGCCTCGTTTTTGTCGAGCGATTCCAGTGACGACGTAAAAGTAGGAAGTAGGAATTATTCATCCATATATTGAAAGAAACATAAATTGTAGAGTTTTTATAGCCGCACGAGAACTACAACATGATGATAAGAATTTTTTATCTTTCTACCGAAGAGATACGCGCGAAACGCGACGCAAAAGCGACCAATTAAACTAGTCGCGGACGTGTAGGATACCGGTAGCGTAATGGGAGAAGGGCCTTCGAAATCTTGTCGAGATCAAACGTCCGCGTCGGTATCATAACGATTGACAATGTCAAAGAATAATTTGTTTTGACAATATTCGAATGTGTTGCAAAGAAATGATTTTCCAAATCCATGAAATCTATATTTTATTTATTTTTCATATATCTACGGAATTGAAATAATGATGTTATTAATTTAGATAAAAATGCATTACTACAAGGCTATTATTATATAAATATTTTGACGCATTACGGAAAGTTTTGTGAAGAATAAAAATTATAAACAAATATGTATCCATTGTATACTTCCATCAAATTAGGGAGAGGTATTAAGCGACATCATTTTCATTGCTGAAGACGGGACTATAAATTAATTGTCGATAATTACCGACTAATGTGTCGAAACTACGCCTACTGTTCTTCAAAACTACACAAGATTTTAATCAATTGTCAACATTTGGTATAAGCTCTTTGTTAAGAATAATAATAATTTCCAGTGACTTATATGACACATTTTGTACATTCATATTGGTATTTATTTATTTTATTTATGGAACACACAACAATAAATACACATTACATTATATATTATAAGAAGACATTATCTAATTAATTGAATCTAATGTAATATTGGTATCAATTTCAGACGGTGCCGTTTTATATGAGCTCAATCTAGAAGATAAATTTGAACTGCTAATCCCCAAAGAATGTTCGAGAAGCGAAATATGTGAAAATATTCCCGACTTTCCGCACGAAACAATCGCAAAATTGATAAAAATTATGGTATTTACTTTATTTTTCAATATTGTAAGTTATTTTTGCCCCACAACATCTCTACTTTTTAATATTACAAATGCGAAAGTAACTCTGTCTGTCTGTCTGACTCTTCTTTACACCTAAGCCACTGAACCGAGTTGGATGAAATTCGGTATGAATAGGTATTGTTGGAGACCCAAGTAAAGACTTAGGACGTTATATCGGGACGGTAGCTAAACAGTTTTTCTTTAGTGCGAGCGAAGCCGCGGGTTAAAGCTAGAATATCGTAAAAACGAATAATCGAGTAATATTATGTCGACTCATAAAAATCCTAATATATTTAAAATGTGGAAGTTTGATTCACCATTAATATGAGATGAAATTCTTATGGCATCATTTCAGCCCCTTAATGGCATAATATGCCTCTCTTGATAATGGATATCCCAAAGATCATAACGTCATCGAATGACGTTATTCCACTTCCCCATATCACAGATAATATAATCCAGATATATCAGGAAAAAAAGGTATAAAAAATCGAAAAAAAAAATTAAAAAACACGAAGTTTTTATAACTGAACCGAACCCAACAACACTTCTTCTTCTAAAATAAATGAATGATAATATAACAAAATGCATAATATTAATTCTTCTTCACTAATAAAATCCCTTAAGATTGCAGATAATGTTCAATTTCATAAAGACAAAGATTACGAAAATAAGGATAATGTCAATCTATTCGATGCGGACGAGGAAAGTCAGGAATTATGCGACTCTAAGCACGTGGTACGTAAACATAATAGTTGAATTTATTTAATCTATTTCAATAATTTAAGTAGTTAATTTTAGTATGTACTATCATATTATTGTACAACGTTTTAGTATTTTAATATGTGCAAGTATCAGTGTTTTAACACGCTTTTATTACATTCACTTGTATGATTAATTATGGATTTGTACTAATGTAACCAACTCCTTTACACTCGATTTTTACCGTTTTAAACGAAATTATTTAATTCAAACTTTGTTCACTTATCAAGCATCGGTGATATTACTACAATTTCACGAGTATAAGCGTGTTTTCAGTTTTTAAAAGCTATATTGATTATTATGTACTAGCTTACCGCCCGCGGCTTCGTCCGCTTTGTCTAAAACCTAATTAATTATATACAAAAACCTTCCTCTTGAATCACTCTATCTATTAAAAAAAAACCGCATCAAAATCCGTTGCGTAGTTTTAAAGATTTAAGCATACAAAGGGACATAGGGACAGAGAAAGCGACTTTGTTTTATACTATGTAGTGATGATGATTAACTTTTAGCCTTTCGTGTATTGAAAGACAGAATATCCCGAATTTGGATGTTGGGTTAACGCAAGCTTCGGCTTTAATTTGACTATAATCGAACTGAAGTAGTTTTCGGAATTAACGGAAGATTAATGATACCATATTTGTGGGGTTCATGCATGCTACGGTACTAATTGAGTCAATTTTGCAGATAACCACATTCTCACAGATAATTACATACCAAATTCGGGACACCACGCTTCTAGCGTTATTTTTCCTTGTAATGTGTTCGTTTTTCTATCTTCCTTATTGTTTCTTTTCTTGTCCTTTTTGAACAAATGTTCCATAGAATTGGGGATATCTCAGCCATTTTTTTATTTTTTTTAGTTTTAGTATGTGGTAGGTACACAATCTTTTTTCTTCTATATTTAATTCAAGTTGTTGTAAGTTCTTTGGTGTTGTTTTTTGTGTTTTATCAAGTGATGATTTTGCTTTGTTTTGACTAACTACGCGCAAATTGTTATTTCTTTGCAATTTCCTTAAATGTATCAGTTTTACTTCATCCATAATTTCAGAGGTTTCATCCACATGCCGTGAAGAATAGACATGGAAAGTGGTTTATTGTACTGAATTCCAAGTACAAGATGGTACAAAGCTTTAATGGAGAAGTATGCCTGTGAGTTTATTTTATTTTTAAATAATATGGATCGGGGCCAAATGAAACACACTTTGAACTTCTTGAGATTTATTTTCAGACCACATTCTTAATTTTTAAATAACTTATTACAGAGAAACAGCCGTCTTCACCCACGATCCCAATGAAAAAAGAAAGACCATTGTTCATTCGCTCTCTGCTTCACATTCACTCATAGTTTATCGTTCTTCCATTCTAATCATCGTTCAGAAACTAATCTTACACACGTTCAGAAACATAAATTAATCATTCATCTTATCATCCCACATCGACCTTCAAATCGACCTTGATGAATATAATTGTAATTATTTAAGTGTTCACACAAGGCTGATTGAATAAATTCACATCCTAATTTTAAGTAGGGTAAATTTATCTAAGAAATTTATATAGGTTTGATGAAAATTCCTGAACTATTTTTTTCAGAGGCGGACCAAAAAAGAACTGTTCAAGTATTGCCTTCTTCAACACGAGCTATGAGGGGCGCTGCGTTCAGAAATATCGTTCTGCATCGGTAATCGTCCTTAGCAATGACCTCAAGCAAGTTATCGTTAAAGCTACCCCCGTCCCGACATGCTGTTCTTGTGTGGCGTTTAAAAAGAATTGAAATCGAAATAAAAAATACATTGTCTTACTAGTATAATAATCTATTAACTACTTATCTGTGTAATTTTAATATTATTTCGTTTATTTTCCATTCCTGATAAAAATGTCAATTTAAATTGATTAAAATGTTTTAGACATCCTTATTTGCAACTATATGTAGAGCAAATGTAGAGATAAAAATGTGACATAATATTACATGAAAATTACTGTTAATTTTAGTATTACATACATTATCTGTGATTTTGTCATTGTTAAAAAATAGAACGCGCGAGTAACCATGGCAACGGGTGGATTATTCCCGCGCTGTCATAGCCGAGTACATTTTTGGTGGCTACCTAATCATTATATTTCTTGGAATAAATTTTATTATTGGTGTAATGTTTGAATACACACTAAATATAATATTTGTTATCACCCACACCAACACTTTAAACACAGTCTATTAATGATCACTGTGTTTATTTTATTCAATTTAGTAACGGCTATTTCAGTCATATTTCAGTTTATTTTTTATTCCTAATCAATTTTCAATAATTTAAATTATTTAAAAACGTTTACCTTTAATCCATTCTTATTGGTAACTAGATTCAAGGGCCGTAATATAGCGCTATATTAAAAATGTGACAAATATTACTGTTGATTTTTTTGACCTGGCAAGCGAAGTCGCGCGCGGAAATCTAGAAAATTTTATTCATGTTCTTAATTTATGTGACTTCATAAAAATAAAAAATATAACTTTATTTTCACTCAGGCCACATTAATTAATAAGTTAATTTGAACAGTGATTTACTTGCCCAAAATAGTGTAGTAACGAAAGATATTGCGAAAGTGTAATGTGATTTCTGTGTTATGGGCACAACGATAAACTTCGTTACATCGACTTTTATATACTGTGGGCCGACGATTAAAGTTAGGTGTAATAAATTATACTTTTAAAAATGTCCCCACATGACAGAAAGTTGTGATTGACACAGAATATTAATTTAATATAAATATATTCCTTTCCACCCGCGGCTTCGCCCGCTTTGTCTAAAACATAATAAATTATATACCTACTAAAACCTTCCTCTTGAATCACTCTATCTATTAAAAAAAAGACGGGTTGCACTCCGGGAGTGCCGGCAGAAGTGAAAACTTGATTATTAACGTTGAGCATGTTTGATATTTTGGAATGGTATCCGTCTTACGCTTTTTCGATCAGGTCACGTGTCCTGACGCGAGTTTAAGATTTTATACCCATTACAGAAAAAGTGCTCAACGCCGCTAAAGAAGTTTTCACTTCAAAAACCGCATCAAAGGGACATAGGGACAGAGAAAGCGACTTGGTTTTATACTATGTAGTGATTTGGCTAATATAATTGTGATTGGTGAAGTAATACAGTGTATTCATTTGCAAACCTATAGTGAAAATATGTAAAGCAGCGATAAGTGCTTATACATATTTTAAAGAAAATCCTGAATAGAATAATTATAGAATACAAACCGTCCCCCTAAAACGTTAATCCTTTTCACAGATAGTTACTACGTAATCCTTTTGGCGGGCTGTTTTGTTTCCTCAAAATTCGCAACTGCATAAACTAAAGCAATAAAATCCAAACTTTTTTCCCTTTGCAGTGGATATTTTTTCTGTAAACATCAAACAGTGAGATCCAAAACTGTTTGAATCTGAGTTAAGTTCTAGCGTCCATCATTGGAATTTACAAAGGCGAAAATAAATCCTTTGCTCAATCAATTATCCTTTTAAGCTTTTGACTGTGTTAACGTCTGAACATTGAGTATTTGAGTTTATTTTAAATAGTGAGGATTTACCAGCTTTTGGAAATAAATTGGTTTTATTTTTATTTTGATACAATGGAGTGTTTGATGTTTCACGAGTATTGGATGTTGGTATATTGTAGTAAAAATAATGTGTTCAAGAATGCAGCAGCTATATATTTCAGTTCTAGAGGACTTGCCAGATTCTTCTTAATTGTGCCAATCACACTTGTAATGGGTATATCATGATTATCGATATTAAAATTATCTATTTTTGGAATCATTAATCTTTAGAGTTGAGCCATAAATAAAAAATATTCTAAATAATCCGAATAGAACGTTTAAGGAAACAACAAATAATTTTTTAAGACAGAGAACACGCAAAGGCCAAATGTAGTCGTGGAAATACCAATTTTCGCGTGATTATTTTTAAAGCTTCGTTAATATGATGAACTGAGTCTTGGTTGAATTGTCCAAACCTATTTTGAATTGGTATCTTTTGTTTAATAATTCTGCGATTCGTGAGCCTTCGGTTTGTCTTAAAACAAAACTTGAAAAGGATGAAATATATGATGGAAATTTCGAAGGTAACTTGAAATTGAATTGAAACAAGTAAAACTCCTTTAAATATTAAAATAACGTTATTATATGAAGCTGTGTGGAATTTATAGGATTAAACTTCAAAACGAGATGAACAACAGTTTTAGTTGAGGTTTCACCCTCGTAAGTGAGTATTTTCTTTTAAACTGAATTTTAATGTGGCCGTGGGAATATCAGTATAAAAAGTATCCTTATATAAAAAGTAGCCTAAGTATTTCCTTATTACATCAGCTATCTGTCAGTGAAAGTCTTATCAAAATCGGTGAAGCCGTTTTAGAGATTAACCGGAATAAAACAGACAGACAGCATAATATGAATATTGTAGTAAAACGCGGTTATTTTAATATAACAGACGCTCCAGTTTTATTATTGGTATAGATGGAATTTTAGCGATATACAATATTACAACCATTGCAACAAAATAGTTACATATTGAAACTTGCTGTGCATTAAATTGAGTTGAGAAGTTAAATTAGTTCAATTCAACGGGGAAGTAGTTGTTTCATTACGATATTCTGTTACAATGATGATTTAATGATATTGCTTAATAATATTAGTTATTATCTTATTTGAAGTAGAGAACTAATATCCTTGTCTAAGTTACCTAGGTGTTACGAAATTTGATTATATTGGCTTCTATGCGTTAATATTATGGAGTACAATTATTGTCTGTTTAATATGCTGTTAACAAAGTAGGTAGGTAAGTAATAGTGGTTACATTAGAGATGCATTTAGTCAAATTATGTGTTTTGTGCTAAAAGAGGATTAATATTTATTTGTAAGTAGGAAACGATTTTGTTTCGATAATTCCTTGTAAGTAAATAGCGAGGATAACCCCACGATTGCGAATATATCTTTGTTGGATTGATTTACTTGGAAAATTTTATAGTACTCTTAAAGTGTCTTACTGAAGCTGGTGTAATGATGGAAGAAAAGAAGGTTGAAATAACACAATTTATATTGTATAAAATATGGTTTTCAAACACAGGTTTACATATAAACTATAAATCTAATCATTAAAATCTCAGTTCAAAAGTATTTACAGTACTGATCATTCTTCAATATTATGACAAAAAATAAAAATAAAAACAATCAAAATCAGGGATTATCTTTATTTTTGACATTTTATATACATCGGAACTTTCATTATGCTCTTCTTCATTTTCACTTGCCCTACTGCCATCACCTGTGTAAATCATTTCATCGATTAATTCAATTCACCTTTAAAAACAAAACCAAGAAGGGTATGAGCAGCTCTATACATATAATTCCACACAGAGAGAACACGTGCAGTCACCACCAATATTTAAAGACGACTGACGGATTTTTGAATTTTTTGACTGACAGGCTACCGTCACCTACCGCCCGATTTGTTTTTGATTATGTATGACCGTGAATTGACTTCTATTTCTTTTGAACAAGGTGTAAAATGCAAGTACATTTTTTAGGGCTTTTACGATTCAATGATTCGAGTGGTTTCGGAAATACGACAATTAGCGAAGATTTGCATGCGCATTATTAATTTTGGAGTACTGTATTAGAATATTACTGTCGCATTTTTTAACACATCATTATTGACAGATTATAATTTTACAGTGACATATCTAGACACGCGGCAGCGTGTCAAGCCGAGTTCAAGCGAAGAGAACTGGCGAGCAGCAGCCGTGTGTATTTTTACACGAACCATTTGGAGCCACTTTTCACCCCCTTATAACTCGAAAACTATTTAACTTAAACAAACCAAATTTGGTACATATAAAGAGGACCCCAAGATAAACAAGAACCTTAAATTTCATAAATACAGATTAAACAGTTGCGTAGATATTAATATCCAAAAATTGCAATTTTTAAGACTGACTGACTCATAGATATATACAAAACCTAACTCACTTCCAGATGACCTAGAAAGTTCAAATTTTGTAATCATCTAGGTAATAGTGTGTGTACAAAGGAAAAAATCAGAAAATACTGAATTTATCTGTATTTTTTTTTTCAATGACATTAATTTTGTAAGTATGGAAAAATGGAAAAGTTTATAAAAATAGAAAATATTATATTCACCATAATAGTGTTAAAATATAGATCAAAACTAATCAGTGGCCGAAAAAAATTTTGAAATCCATCAATAAATGACTGAGATATAGATTATTGAAGTTTACATATTTTAGCACGAAACATCTGTGGATCCGATGCGCCTCTGAAATCACACTCACTCGCGCTAGTATCGCTAGGGCAGATTACTTCGATTGCATGATTTCTTTATTCAAAACTGTTATTAAACGTAAAATAAAAGAAAATTGTAATAAAAATATTGCTCATACAGTTAAAAATAATATATAATTTTACATATTCACATTTATTTATTCTTTATTTATGAGTGTTTAGTTTAGTTTTAATTTCAGTGTAATGGAAGAAGGCTTCGTCGAAGGTTGAAATGATTTAATTTGCGTAATATTAATATAAGTGAAACATCTTAGGTGCGTTTAGAGTAAAATTTCAAGATCGCGTCATGGCAATACCGTCACGTCATGGAGTAAGGCGACGATTCTTCTACAACGATCTTTGCATCTTGGTAATAGTGTGTGTACAAATTCACGCTGGATGTTTAGAAAATCATGTAATTTTTTAAACAGAAAACGAGTTTAAAAAATTGCAGATAATGACAGGGCAATGTGCACTGACCTTCTTAGCGCTGACATTCAGAACATACAAGAAAATATAGAAAATAATACTAAACAAACCATACAGAGAAACCGCAAGAAACAAAAAATCGTATATAAAAAGTATTATATTCATAAAGTAAATCAAATTTGCAGAGTATTTTTCTGTACAAAAAGTAATGATATCCCACCAAAAACATAAATGTAAAAATTGGAGCCGAGTTCAATCGTTGCCTTAATTTGCCAAAAAAAGAAATGAGATCTAAATGTGTGCCAAGTTCTGTAGACAGTCCAGAAATTTATTTACAAAGATGTATTAAGTTCTTAGGTGAACTGAAAACTCAATTGTTTTATTTTCCCTTAGAAAACAACGTTTATTCCAAAATATGACTTTTTAATTTGAATAATATAATCATTTTCACAAAGCAAACAACTAATGACCTATTGAACCCCATAATTTGATGAGGCTAGTTTTACATACTGTTTATATTTTGTGAGGTTCTAAAAACTAGCCCAGTCAAATTATGAGGTTCAATAGGTCATTAGTTGTTTGCTTTGTGAAAATGATTATATTAATCAAATTAAAAAGTCATATTTTGGAATTAACGTTGTTCTCTAAGGGAAAATAAAACAATTGAGTTTTCAGTTCACCTAAGAACTTAATACATTTTTGTAAATAAATTTCTGGACTGTCTACAGAACTTGGCACACATTTAGATCTCATTTCTTTTTTTGGCAAATTAAGGCAACGATTGAACTCGGCTCCAATTTTTACATTTATGTTTTTGGTGGGATCTATACTTAAGTCTATACTAATATTATAAAGCTGTTTGTTTGTCTGGACGCGCTAATCTCAGGAACTACTGGTCTGATTTGAAAAATTATTTCCGTATTTCGGTGTTAGATAGCCCATTTATTGAGGAAGGCTATAGGCATATTATCATCACGCTAAGACCAACAGGAGCGGAACACTACAGGTAAAACCGCGGGGCAGAGATAGTAATCGATAATCACTAACTAACACTAAATCATAGCATAGGTATACGTTATGATGGCTCAGATTACATTCCCTTTGTTTTGTAATAGATGATGGTTTTCGCAATTTGGATTGTATTTCGCAATTAGACGAGGCTCGGAATAATAGTCCGGATTTAGTATTAATTCGGCCTCAGCATTTAGTGGTTTATGTTACATAGTATATTATGTTAATTAATTCGCTGAAAATGCAGATGCACTTTGTTTAATATAGGTTAAAAATAGGTTTTACTTCGCAATCGTATTATGATTTGCGATTAACGTGTTAAAAATAGTAAAAAAATTCACACCGTAAATACATCGATCATCTAGTGTCTACGATAGTCACGTTTCTTCATTATTTTCACCGGCAACCAATTTCAAATCTCACAACAAAAATTTAATTAAGATTTGAATTTTATAGATTTTTGCAAGTAAAAGGACTAAATTCAATATTTTGAAGAAAAGTAAGTCTGAATTAATATTTATAATATTTATAATCCAATTAATATTTTTTGATTGAATTTCCGACTTTCCAAGTATTGGCGAAGTTTATCAAATTTTGATTAATTAACTTCGCTTTGTGTGTTCGTTAAAATTAATTGACACACTTCCTTTATCCTTAGTTCTTTCCGGGTTTTCTTTCTGATTTCCAAAGTCTATCATGATTCTTATTGTATTTGCATTAAGGTTCAAAATTCAGCGGAGTTTGACTTCCTTGAAAGCTTCTTGTTTTGTATAAATTAGGTCAGAAGTTCTGATAATGCTTATTTTTTTAATTAGACATTACATACCAATTTCATAAAATACTGGCTACATTCGTTTTAATGCAAGCAATACATAAAATACAAAAAAAAATATTATTTCATTTTATATTTATAACTGCAATGAAGTTCTTGGAATCATTGATACGAATACAGTAAATATAATATAATATGTATTCTCTTATAATATGTACGTACAGTGAAAGTTACATAGTATGACAATTATTGACCAGCCTAGCTTAGTACGGGACTTATATTATAATCAGAGAGATTCTCCACTAATATCTAATCAAGTAATTAGATATTTCTACCTATGTACTCTTTATCAGTCTTTACGAGTAATTTAAAATTTAGCAGTTCAACAGTTTATTCTATTTTGAATTCTTGTAGTAAAATATTTTACGAGTTTCCGTGTAACAAAATAAACTAAGTATAATTATGCAAATTTAAAATATTACCAGCATTGATTTATTCTTATTTCTTATGCTTCGATTTTGTTATTTATGCTGTGGCTATTTATAAGGTATTGTAAAATGGTTTATATTGAAGTGTTTCTATCGTCAATACTAGTAAGTACTTAAGGTTTTTATTCACATTTCAGTGGATAGTCACATTAATAAAGTGAATGTTGTTTTTTTAGTTAATTAATTGTTATCCGATACTTATTTTGTAATTTGTTTGTACCGAGGTGAAATTGTTAATGCTTGATATAACTCATCTAAATAAAAATAGATTAAAAATGTTTTATTTGATTAAAAACATACTGCAAGACTGCAATATTAAAGAACGAACTATGGTTGTTTACAAAAGCAGCATCTAGGATTACTACAAACTGTAATTTAGCGTGTAAGCGTGTTATTATTAAGATTTCTTCACAAAAGTTTTACTCACTTAGTCCACTAACCGGCGTCCATTAAAACAAATGATTCTAAACTCTTAATGAAATGGCATGCTTTCTAAATCGTGTAAACACTCCGGCGCCATTGATGAAAATCTTTTTTAAGATAGATTAACCTTGGTAAGATTTATTAAAACAGAGATCACGGTGCTTTCAATAATATTTTTTCAGATATTTTAATACAGTTTTCGATATTTTCTTGGTAATTAATTTGTTTTCGTAATTCTTTCAATCTATTAATGGATCACTACTTTGCTAGGTACATGGTTAATTTTAATGAAAATGTATTGTAAGAAAGCATGGATTTTGATGATGATGCATTCCGATGCATACAATAATTGTTCGTACTTCGTTACAATTTCTGCTTATTCTATTCAGTGGAAAATTAAGATACACATAATTTGATTATTTCCAAACGGTAAAGAAGATAGTAATCATCACCTAGTCTTATAACAACATCTATTTTCAAACCCTTTATGTTTATATCAATCTTCACACTAACATTTTACTCAAAGTACTATCGTATCGTAAGTACTATAGTATCTTTGACTTTGATAATTAATGTTTATTGTTTCTTATATCTGGATATGTACTATAATTACTGATGTAAGTACTTAAACTGCGCGTTATAAAATATAAAGTAATTATTAACAGTCATTAGGAAGGTCTTCACAGAGCGAGCAGCCTCGCGAAGCAATTGCTGCGCGAATCAAGGCTGTCATTCTCCTCGGGCGAGCCATGTCCACATAGACCAAGATGAAAAGTTATTCCTTTGCACTTTGCCGCATTACTTGAATTATTATTACAATATAACCCAAGAGCCCACGACGGCCAGACATTCCTTTATTTAGGAAAGTTGAAAGTCTCTCTGTATATGTCTCCGATACAGATAAGAACGACTAGCGATTATCAAGTCTGGGTTGTGGTTACTTTGGCAGGAAACAGGTAGTAAAGGTGTATAAAATTGTACCTAACTTTCATTATAGTTTAAAAGCTAAATTTTATATATGTTACTTGGGGACGTATAAAAAGCTGTTACCTCAAGAGCCGGACAGTTTTCATGGTTCTTACATCTTGCCAGACACATTTAAAAAATAACTAACATATCATCAAATTAACGTTACTACCTAAAAGTGTATCAAATATGAAATAACCCACTAAAAACATTAGTTTACTATAATCAATTATTAAAAAATAATAGTATAATATAAGTAATAAAGTTATTACTTATCTTTTACGGGGACTTATGTTGATGGAATTCCACGTATCTCGATGACTTTTTAGTTATTGTGTCATCGAGATACGTGAAATTCCATCAACATAAGTCCCCGTAAAAGATAAGTAATAACTTTATTACTTATATATTATACTATTATTTTTTTAATAATTATAGTTAACTAATGTTTTTTGTGGGTTATTTCATATTTGTTACACTTTTAGGTAGTTATGTGAATTTGATGATATGATAGTTATTTTTAGATGTGTCTGGCAAGATGTAAGAACCATGAAAACTGTCCGGCTCTTGAGGTACCATCTTTTTATAGGTCCCCAAGTAACATATATAAAATTTAGCTTTTAAACTATAATGAAAGTTAGGTACTATTTTATACACCTTTACTACCTGTTTCCTGCCAAAGTAACCACAACCCAAACTTGATAGTCGCTGGTCGTTCTTATCTGTATAGGAGACATATACAGAGAGACTTTCAACTTTCCTAAATAAAGGAATGTCTGGCCGTCGTGGGCTCTTGATCTAATATCGTAACACTCTCGAGTTGTTTGACACATCAAACATATTTGATGAGTTTCATGTTTTTTTGCTTTAAAACAAACAAGACATGAACGTGACCATCGCGCTAAAGCGACTGAGTGCAGTGTGGCCGGCCGACCTCAGTTGAGCGGAATATTATTGATTTAGGGGGTGTCTTCTCTATACGTAGTACCTAATAGTATCTCAATGTTCGCGAGGCTACTCGCTCTTTGTGGACCCGCCTATTGCCAATCCTTTATTAGTAGGTAATATTATGGCTGACGTGTCACAATAAATCATATAAAATAATACACGTCGACGGCTAATCCATGATATCGATATCATCATAATTTGTCACAGGTATTATAATAATTCTGATATAAGAAGATTTATAGGAGCTTACGCCAATGGAGGACTGGAAATTTTATTTGGAATTATTAGTTGTGTTTTTGTTTAAAAGGTTACATTTTTTAAGGACAACATTCCTGTTTTTTTACTATCGCGAAGGGATAGAAAGAAGAAGAAGATACATAATATTATACCTAGAAATCAAAACATGTTACCATAATAATATTGCTTGACACAATTTCCTAAAATTTTGAAATTTTCGATTACTTTATTGTTCCAGTTTGTTCTTCTAACTTTTTAATTTAATGTTCAATCGATCAAACACATCCTGCTTTAGACCTCGGGGAAATAACGCCATGTTTTTAGAAGATAATAATTATAAAACAAAAGCAAATATTTTCGAAGGATTGAGGAGTATAAAAACTTCGATTCATTAAATTATCAAAGAGTTAGGATTGTCCAAATTAAACAAAGTTGGAGCGGCGGGAAGTTTTAATAAAGTTTCCATTTCAATTGAATATTATGGTTGAATTATATTTGACTGCCTATTTTATAAAGGTATGCCATAAAGGGGTTTGGGTAATTTTGTATGGGCTAGTGGCGTCATGATGACATTTCGCGGCCAGTAATGAAACTTGGATATTTTTAAAAGAGCAATATATACAGAATCACACCTAATTAATATTAATGTTTTATATCGCAATTTCACTGTGTTTTTCTATTTAATTTCTGTTTTTATTTTTAAGTCTTTCATGTGTGTTGAATTAAATGTCTTTTCTTTCTTTCTTTCTTTCTAAAATTATTTCACTTTATTTTCTAAGAGACAGATTATCCCTTAGGGCAACTTTATTTTATAAGATGGTTGCATTTCTATAAGTAAAACTAATAGACCAGGGTAGATAATTTTTGAAACAAAAAAAAAATCGCAGTAGGATGAAACCCATTAGAAATGGAGGGGAATATGATAAAAATAAAATATTGTAGAGATTTCAACGAACAGAAAACATACCAACTTTTTGAAAAAAGCTGATATTTTGACGGGTGACTTTTCGATTGAAAGTTAGGTTGTTTTTTTGGTATTAATTCAAAATAAGGCGAAAAAATTAATATTTTCAATCAAATAAATTACAGTGTATTTGGGACATAATAAAGTAAGTTCACCAAATTTCGTAGAAAAAAAAATAAATTTTGAAGTAGATAAAAATAAAAAACCAAAAACTTGGTTTTTTGAATTTTTCACCTAAATTTTGAGGTTATGTGAAAAAATTGTTAATACAAAAGTTGTAGATCTTTTTATTACCTACAACTTTGCCATTAAACTTTTTTCCGTAGGACTTGTAGTTTTGTCGGAAATCGAGAGAGACCATTTTTTTCTCTTAAAAGCTCCCCCCCCCTCCCACTTCCCGAACTCGGATTGACCGTAATTTATTTTTCCTTACATTTTTATCATATTTTCCTCCTTTTCTAATGGGTTTCATCCTACTGCGATTTTTTTTCACTTTTTATTATTTTTAAAGGCTTCTACCCTGGTGTATAATAAAAAATAATAATTAGTAGTGTTCTACAGCATTAGTTTTTAATCAGTATCCTTTGTACTTTATGTTTTATAAATACTCATTCTCTGCTTCAATAAATATGTAAAGTAAGTGTGAAAATTAAAACTTTAATTAAATAATTCTAAGGTTTCCTATTCTCCAACTAATAAAGTGTTAAATAAATAAATTGAGGGAATTAAAAGTTACCCCAAATTAATAACAAGTACTAATTAGATTCAGAACAAATAACATTTGTTAAGAGTCCAACTAATGTAAGTTATAACACAATTAGGAAGATTTTGTAATTTGTTTTTATTTTTTCATCCGATTATATTATGTCGGTTTCTTTATCTCAAAAAACTTTCTCTCCATTCAATATAAACATTAAACAACGTGTTTATAAATTCAGATAAATTAAGTTCTTCAATATATAGGTTATTTTGACATTTTTGTAACACGTAGTTTGGATGTAGTCTTAAAGTCACAATAAGTTTGGATCTAACTAAAAAGCCTCTGAATGTTTGATCGCAACTAAATATTGACATTTTCCGTCATCAAAGGGACCAAGAGCTTCCAATGTCATTTAGTAAGACATCATCTGTCAGATTGTCACTTTTAATACCGAGTTATCAGGGAGTAACTAATACTTTGTTTTACTGGCTATTGGCAGTCGTCCCTGGTGGGTTGCTGGTGGGATTTTAAAATGGCATAGATAAAAAGAAGAAAAATTTACGAGCACTTAGTACTTACAACTTGTTTATCAAAGTAGTAAAAAATATAATATATTTTGAATACTTAGTTTACACGAGCTTTTCTACTATTTATCATTAATTCGATAAACGTTATACAATCCTACGGTTTCCAAACATTTTTTTATACACATTTAATCATGAACTTTTTTCGCATTTGATTAAATGTGCTCTGATTCTTACATATTTATTATTTCTACAAGAGACAGAATTCCTCATCAAATTATTACTACACTCATACAATACTTGTTAGATAAATCTAATTTTGTAGCGTAGTTTAGTAACAACAAACCAGACGCACGTAATATTGTATGACATTGTTATCTGTACTTCCAACATAAGGCTTTAGAGCTTCTGCGAAATTTAATTGTTTTGAGTGACATTAGCTTCTGTTATTATATTATTACATTTTCAATTTCCTATACTTATCTCTATCTCTATATGTACAATCTCCTGTCACAGTGTTATAGTAGAGCCATTTTAATAGGCAACATTAGTATAGATGATTGGTAAATGAGAAAAATTAAATTGAAATTCTTTCTTTTAATTGAAATCAAGTCAACAAGACTTTTGCAAACTTTTTCGTCTTCAACATCGAGTTTAATTGAATTTAAAACGGTTTTCTTTCTGATAGTCAGGAGTAGCCATTATTTTTTTTTTGTGCAATGAATTTTATAATAAGCCTTGATTGGTTGTAGATTTGATGTCGGTAACTGAAGTAATATATAGGTATTTAAGTTTGTAAGAGTATAATAGTCTAGATTTTGCAAATAATTAATTGTCATTTCTCTTAATAATATCTACCTATCTAATATTATTAACCTTATAATTTGATATGTGTCATGTTGCCCGACTGCGAAAGAAGAGGGTAAGTTAAGAGGAAGGAGGTATGTTTTTCGAGTGTATGTATGTCTGTATCCCAATCTGCTGGACGGACTGACGTCATCGTCAGAATAGTGGTTGTGACATAGGTTACATAAATTAGCAGTACGGTTTTTGTTTTCAAAATAATAAAAATTCTTGTAATATATGAATTTAAATTAATTATTGTATTATTAACTTGTATAAATAAAATCCGGATCAAAACCACATAGCAATAAGCTGTGTTTTATTTGTGGTGAGTTTGTTGGAATTAAGCTTATAAAGTAGAGTGATAATATTTTGAGTGAATGTGTTGGTTTTGGTAGTGACTGAGGTTTATATTTGTAATAACTTTTCAATTTATTCGTAAAACAGTAATTTATGTAACTATTTGATTTCACAATATAATACAATGTCATTATAACAAATACAAATTTTCAGGTATTTTAACCTAATCTTTTTCGAAGCTTGCTTCATAGATTTGAAGACTTTTAGGATACTACTTTTCTTGAAAAGAAGTGTCGCTTTATTCTATATTGTCTTCTTCTCCTTTGAAGGATGGGTAATTTCTAGGAAATAAATAATTAACAATGATCTATATTATGTTTATCTAAAATGTAATCTTCCTTTATGAGCACTGTTTTCTGTTAACATCTACTAGGTTGATCCAAAAGTAATGATAATTGGGTATTTCCTGTGCACATAAAAATATAAAATAAATGTTTTTTACTTGCTCATGTACTCACTAAGTTATCACAAAAAAATCATATCAACAGGCCACGTTTCCAAGTATTTACATTAATTTGAATGTGAACCGTGGGTGCCAGAATGTTTCCCGACGAAAAGAAGAAACAACGATTCGACATTTAGAGTGTGAATTTCTAAATTTTTAATGAGATCAGGATAATTTTTTGTCACGATTTGTGATCATGGACGTTACCCGGGTTCACCATGTTTATGCTGAAACCAAGAAACAATCAATGGCCTGCGATGGGAGCTTCCAAAGTGACGATGAAGAAATTCAAAGTGAAAATGAGTGGGATAGATTAAAGCGGTAGTTTTTTTGGGACGCTGAAGGAATAATTATGGTGGAATATTTTAAGAAGGTAGCCACTATATTGGGCTCTTACTACCAGACCAAATTAAAAGATTGCGGTAGGTTAGTAAGGAAAAGAGACATGGTAAAATGCGGGCTTGAATGCTGTTTCACACAGACAACGCACCAGATCACAAACCGTCAGTTGCAATGGCTGCCAATTGCCATTCAAAAATCGGCATTCCAAATGCTTGAACACCCACCCTGTTTGTTAGATCTAGTTCCTAGTTATTTCTATCCCTTTCCTCGGCACAAGAAACACCGTCTTAACAAGAAATTTTAAGACGACAGCGAAGTGATGGCCGCAGTAGAGGGGTTTTTGTGGATGAAGTCAAAGTTTTTTTTTTAAGTTTAGGAAAAAAAATATCGAAGTATATTATCTAGTTAGAAGACTATCTAGAGAAATACATAATTATTTTAACTGTAATGATCTTGTTTAATATTGATTATCATTACTTTTGGATCAACCCATGTATAAGAGTAATAAGTTACATATTGTTTCCGATAAGAGAAAAGTCAATAAGATTCTATTCGCCATTAAATTGACAGTCCCATGTCCTTAGGGGCAGAATCGTTGAGTTTTTTATTGGAGTTACCAATATTAAATGTCAATCTTCGTCCCACGTTCTTTATAAGGGCTTCGGACTATATCATTTAATTATATTTTATCTCTATTCACTACATTGTATAAAACAAGGTAACCCTCCGTCTCTGTTTGTGCCTTATTAAATCTTCTTCTAAACTGCGCAACGGATTTTGATGCGATTTTTTTAAGTAGTGTTTTTAAGGAAGGTTGACATATAGTTTCTGTAGATTCGTCGGGCGGGTCGCTAGTGTATTATCTAGTATAGTATTGTTATTGTATGATATTATTTATCTGTGGAAACACTTTTTTTCATCTTCGTTTAAAAATTAAAATATTTATTATTTCAATGTTCAACATGCAACTTAAAATCTCGTGTCAACTCGAGAGTCGCCGGGACAAGCAGCTAGTCTAAATATTTATAATATAAACGTTATATATTTTCTTTCGCAATCCGATTACTGTCTTGTACTGGTAATATAAAATAAATTTTTAGTTCAATTATATTGAAAGCTAATTTAATTTTTCTTCGTAACTTACATAAAGCACTCCAGATTTTCAAAATTCCTATAGATATAATATATTGTTAATTTTATTTTACCAAGCAGCAAAGCCGCGGTAATAGCCAGTATAATTATTAGAAGTACTCAATAATTTAAATGTGAATTTGAATAAATTAAATTCCTTCGAAGGTTTAATACCTATGTACGTGTTTCACTACATTTAAAAGGTCCTGTCCGACTAAATAAAATATTTTTTCTCGGTACTATGTGTTTTTAAAAATTCAATTAAGTGCTCATATTCCATTAGTTCTTAAGTTTAGCAATATTTTGTCATTTTCGCGAATATTATTAGTGCCATTTTCACGAAAAGTAGGTAGTACTACTAGATTCTAATTACAAGTTTGTGACAAGCGTTAAATGTAAAAAGAAGAAAAATTGGTTGTCTGCAAGAAGCTTATATCTAATACACTGGAGATTGCACTATGACCATTAACTTGTAACAAGAAAATATGACGTTGAATGACGCCTGTATGTTTTTTTATCCCTTTCACACCTAACTTGGCAAGTTGGTGTGAAAGGGATAAAAAAACATACAGGCGTCATTCAACGTCATATTTTCTTGTTACAAGTTAATGGTCATAGTGCAATCTCCAGTGTATTAGATATAAGCTTCTTGGTTGTCTGTAAAGTCGGTTTACTGACGATAGTTGAACGTGACAACGTCCGATTGTGCTTCTTTGTCGCTCGTTCCGCGCTCTCGCTTGCACTTCAAGCCTTACATGGAACGCCTCAGAGCGAGGTAACGCCGCATGAGTCATGTTTTTTCGTGCGTGCATCCGACTCTATCGAATTATAAGACGTTGTCACGTCAAAAAAAACTTGCAACACAGTTGACAGATATATACGTACATACAGTTAGGAAACTAAGCCCCTGCCACAATATACAGATACATACAGTAAGGAAACTTCATACAAAACATTCGAAATGGCTCACGCACACAAGCAAGCGTGTTTACGAGAATCATAAGGGTATTCATGGGGATCGATAGTAGCGGGTGACACATCCACAGATTTTGAATGAGAAAGATACATAGTATAGAAAAGTGATGTCAATGATACACTTCACGTTAAATAAATATCGATTGTTTCAGTTTGTAGCCTAAATTATATTTTTGGCTTCGGTATCTATTGTAAGTATTCTTTTAAAAAAATATTCAATCTACAGTTTTGACTTTCCTACGATTTTATTAAATGTATAGATATTAAAATAACCATCACATAAATATGCCTTTATTCGAAAAAATAATTACAAATTATTTACTGAAAAATACTTTTGTCTACTACGACTAATTCGGAATTTATAGGTAAATATCAAAAAGGTATCTGCCCTATAGCTATAACAGTGCTTACGTCATAATTTCATCGCAGGGGCCTAGTTTCCTAACTGTATGTACGTATATATCTGTCAACTGTGCCCCTGCGATGAAATTATGACGTTAGCACTGTTATAGCTATAGGGCTGTTACCTTTTTGATATTTAACCGACTTCAAAAATAAAGGAAGAGGTTATCAATTCGGCCTGTATATTTCTGTTTGCTTTTTTTTTCACAGTCGATTTTGTGGTAATTTTGAGATTAAAATTCGTTAAAATACAAAAATGGTGTAGCCTAAATATGAATCTACATTCTACAAGAAGAAACAATCCGAATTAATACACCTTGTAAAAGTAAATACGTTTTTATCAGTGCTATATTTCGAAATCTTGTTTTGTTATGGACGCCGAAGGTTATTTAATGTACCTAAATTATATTTTATAATGCTTGATATTTGTAGGTATTATACATATATTCAATAATTATTTTAAACCAGAATTTACAATACTTGTATGTAGGTATACCTACTAAATTATTTTTAAAACGATAAATTAAATTAAATTAAAAAAAAAAATGGTTGCCTGTAAAGTCGGTTTTACGGGCGAAGATTTTACGTGACAACGTCTTTTTCTCGGTACAGGTAAATTATCTTGGAGAAATTTTTGCGTTTGTAGTAGTGTATGGTCAGCAAATAAAAAAAAACAACATATTATTTTTAGTTTTTATTATATATATATATATTTGGGATTTTAAATTAAACTATATGTGTTTCTCCTCTGAAAAAGATGAGACTTTATTTTAATATTTGCACATTTAACATACGTATAACTTTTACATTAACAATGTTACTAAAATAAAAAATTTACTAACCTGAAAAAGAAACGACATTTAAAGTTTAATTTACTAACTTTAGTACACAATTTAAACAGTTCCAAGATTCTCTTTTTAATTTTAATTCAAAACTCAAAAATCAAACATTTATTTATTCAATTAGACTTCTTCTAGAAGCACTTTTGAAACGTCATTAGGTACATATTTTTAACATTTACCACCGATTCGGAAAGCAGTATCTACGGAGAAGAACCGGCAAGAAACTCCATAGTTGCTCTTTTTAATCATGTCAGTTTTAATTTTACAAAACATATATGTAACATCATATTATATTATAGTAATATGCCAAAGAACTGTCCTGTGGTTTTTACGCGACAACCCTCCATGGGTTTTTATCGTCCATATATTCCTTAATACTGTAATAGGCTCTCTGAACTAATTTTTTATATAAGTTTTAAATTTAGACCAAATCGACCAAAAACAAAACCAATCAGAATTCTAATTTTGAAATTGAAATTTAGAATGCGCTCTGATTAAGAAAAAGAATGCGCCGGCTTGTACACAATATGATAATATATATATACTCTATGCATGTCTCCCATAAACAATATAAAGTTACAACACTTACACACAAATTAAACCCTTCAACAAATATTATAACAATAATAACAAATAATAACAACAATCAACAAATACAAAATTTAACAATTAAACTACGTAATAATTATAATTTTTGAATTAAATGTGTGCTTTATGTTCTAACGGTACCAAACGACTGCACGTGGCACCTGCGGACAGCGTAAACTGGTTTATTCTGGTTTTGTGCATGTTTCCACTTTCCACTATCAAGTGACGATTTATTTATTTGTTTTGTTTCGTAATTATTATGGTCAAATATTAACTATGAAACAAATTATTATGGACACGATATTTTATTGTTTCACGGTAGTCGCCTTGTCGTTTGCTCAAGTACGTGAAATTGAATGATATATTTTTTTTTATAAAGTCAAAACCATTTTCTTTCAAATAAAAACTTGTTTTTATTGAAAACAAAAGTGTTGCTAGGAATAAGTATAAAATTAAATAGTAATGTTAGGATATCGAAACATTTTTGTATAGGCCAGAACGATATAGTGGAAACGCGCTCTAAGATCTGAGTAATATACACACCACTACATATGCAAAAATTTCTCCAAGCTAATTTACCTGTAGAATATTTATGTGCTGCGCGCGCGTTAGACCGCGGGCCTCTCTCTCGTTCGGTGACTCATCGTAACGTTACCGAGCGTTACACTTTTTCATAAGTGACTCCCAGCCGCAACCTAATTTAAGACGTTGTCACGTCAAAAAAAATGTTGTGTGGTTTTATGAAACCACGGTAAAAGTGAAACTGTTCGAACGGTTCCGAACACTGCTTTGTGTAGCGCATGTCGCGTGTCGGTCGGCTGCCGAGTAGGTATACCTACTCGGAACCTCCACCTTTTTGTTTTAGGATGAAAACACAGGATGAAAAAGAAAATAGTTTGACAGGCTTAGTGCTTGACAAAGTGGTGACGTCACGTATCGATAAAAATACAATAATTAGAATATCTATCTTTTATGTATTTATGTTTTAACATTTTGGTGAAATATATTATTTCAGTTTAATTTGAACACGTGCTTGTAGATAAGTTGATTTCGGCGATCATTTTAAAAATGCCACGTACTAATTGCGCAGTATTCGGCTGCTTGAATTCAACTATACCAATTATTACCACCAGATGATTTTGTTCAATATGTCTAGAAAATGGATAACATTTTCGTTGCTGCTTTAAGAGAGAACACATAAACTGTAAAGTGGCTGAATTAATTTACAACGAATTAAACATAATCAGTTACTTAAAAAAACTGTTCATAAGATTGAGAATATTTTACACTATAAAATTTAACAATAAATTCCGAATTAGTCGTAGAAGACGAAAGTATTTTTCAGTAAATAATTTGTAATTTTTTTTCGAATAAAGGCATATTTGTCCGTATTTAAGCAAAAAGGAACCACCCAGCAAAGACGCACTTCTGAGATATCAAAGGATTTACAAAAACATTTGCAGCTCTGTTAGATGAAGTAAAATTAAAATTTATTTTATTTAAATTCATTGATAAATTACTTATTTAAGTATGTGTATATAAATTTGCTCTGAATACTCTTAAACTTTCTAGATAATTAAGAAAATATGCATGTGGTTCCTTTTAACATTTATCAATTGATAGGTTTTCTCTTATACAAAAAGGAACCACAACCCAGGGATTTAATGATATAAATGAAACTATGTATTTATAATATCGTAATAAAGCTTTAATTAAAAAAAATATATAAAATAATACTTATAGAGGACGTTTATTCGACGTTATCATCAAATTGCATTTCGAAATCCACCGTGTCTAGTCCATCTATGTGGTCTTCTATTGCATCATCACTAATGAGACCGTTATAAAAACTGTGCATCTTGTGGAATGAGATGTAATATGGACTGAATATCGCTAGAAGGTGAAGAAAGCTTCTCCAGAGGCAGCGACGTATAAGGTTCTTCGTTATCTTCTGAAATAAAAAGAAAAAAGCTTTAAATCAAAACAAAGCCGCGTGGCTTTTATACGTAGGTATATGGCGACAGCAAAATATTATTAGTTCTTATAAAGCCGTGTCTATGACTATGTTGTATGTACATGCGCCATGTACAAAAAACTGGCTAAGTGCGAGTCGGACTCGCGCAACGAAGAGTTCCGTACCATTATCTATAAAAACGGCAAAAAAATTACGGTTTATTGTATGGGAGCTTCTTAAATATTTATTTTATTCTGTTTTTTGGTATTTGTTGTTACAGCGGCATCAGAAATACATCATATGAAAATTTCATCTGTCTAACTATCACGGTTCATGAGACAGAGGGACAGACAGACGGACAGTTCGACTCGCCTTCGTGAACAACAACATTGTCGTTAAAATACGTAAATCCACAGAGGATTCCTGTTGTACTTACTTAATGAACTATCTTCTTAAAATCACACCACAATCGGGAATGAATCAAAAGTGGATAAAGCGTACCTGCAACTCAGATTCAATAAGTAGGTACTTAAATGCATTAAATAAAACTACTTACGCGTTGTATCTTCATTATTATCTTCGGTGTTCGACTCCAATGCTTTTCTTACCCATTGCTTGCTTATTTATTTATTACTAAACATTTTCACATTTAATTTTAAAGGTAATTAACAAAAACAATAGAACTACTTCGCGGAGGAAAAAAACACCGTCACGTATTCATTGAGATATACATATGGAGACGACACCGCCTACATCACTTATGTTCCGCTCAACATACGCCATATGGCGTAACTGCACGCTCATTTTTTATTTGTTTTAAAGTGAAACGCATCAAATATGCCTTCGTGTGTGTTACGATATTGCACAAATAATACGGAAAAGTGCAAAGGAATAACTTTCATCGGTAAGTACCTAACTAGATAATAATTTTTAAAACTTAGTTAGAGCAAAAAAATGGCGCACAGATTTTGTTCGTGGTGTCTCCTCCATACGTAGTAATATTATCTCAATGCACGTATTCGAACTACTTCGCTGAATGTCACCTATATTGACAGATGTTCGACGTTTTACTTAAAAAATTGGAGCACTTGCACTTTGAGCTATTTAGGTAATGAAATACGTTGTTTAAAGATGAGAAGCATTGTAACAAGTCAAGGCATTTGGTTCCATATAGCGATGATGGGTTTCAGGATGTTTTACAATATTTATTTATGCATAATAGAACCGAATGCTTGTGGTTTTGTTTTGCAATAAAAAATTACAATTAAATTATGTATTTATTTTACGCATAACCATACCATAGAAACCTGGTTCCATTTTGTGTATTAAAAATAATTGTTATTAATAGAAATATGTGTAATGTATAATGGTACCAAGTAGGTGTGGATCTGTTTTGTATAAAATGACATGATAGTAATATCGTTTATTTGTTTGAACAAAGCAGTCCCGTGGTGCTGTGGTTCGGTTTTGCTTAATATGTATTATTCGTTGTTGCTGGTGGTTCCTTTCTGCTTTTAGTATACCTTGTTTCCAACGTAAAAATCATGTGGTTCTTGTTTGTATAAGAATTTAGACCACTTTTGAATGAGTATTCTTCAATAAAAGTAAAAAACGAAATTTGTCGAGTGGTTCCATTTTGCATAAATACGGACATTTATGTAATGGTTATTTTAATATCTATACATATAATAAAATCGTAGGAAAGTCAAAACTCTAGATTGAATATTTTTTTAAAAGAATACTTGGGACAATAGATACCGAAGCCAAAAATATAGTTAGGCTACAAACTGAAACAATCGATATTTATTTAACGTGAAGTGTATCATTGACATCACTTTTCTATACTATGTATCTTTGTCATTCAAAATCTGTGGATGTGTCACCCGCTACCTTAGATCATTAAGTAATGGATAACACTCACAGGCGCTTCCCCTTTTGCCGAGGTATAAGATTATTCGGATCGAAAAATCTTATGCTTTCATAAAAACTACTTGCGTAATCGATTACAAACACTCTGCGTATTCGTAAAACATCGAAAGGACGTCTGCGAGTGAACCGCTAAAAATGCCGTTTTGTTCTGTCAAGTCTTCCAGAAACAAGTCAAACACATCAAATATTTAAAAAGATGGAATAACCTTTCATTTGTAAGTATTTTTTTATTTTTTTTACGTAAATATCTATTTAAATGCAATTTCTAATAATCGTCGATGTATCGTTTAGCGATATGATCAAGACAAATAATCGAGTCATGTTTACTCGATCATTGATGCGGCCCCACGTGACTATCATGGAAAGAAAATATTATACAAATTTAATCTTTATGACCTAAGAGATAAAGTTGAATTTAAAACGCGATAATGAACCGCATTCCTTACGAGACTATCTTGTAAAGAAATACAAATTTAATCTTTATGACCTAAGTGATAAAGTTGAATTTAGAACGCGATATTGAACCGCACTCCCCACGAGACTATCTTGGAATGAAATACAAATTTTATCTTTATGAACTTAGTGATAGAGTTGAATTTAAAAACTCGTCGCTTAAAAGGTCGTAAATTTTTACGACTTTCGTGACACAAATTATTTTTGTGAATGTGTGATTGTATTTCATAGTGTGAGTTACCCTCCCCGCACCAAAATCAGCAGAAAGTTTAGTTAGAACATTTGCCAGCGTACTCCATCCATTACTTAATGATCTAAGCCCGCTACTATCGATCCCCCTGAATACCCTAATGATTCTCGTAAACACGCTTGCTTGTGTGCGTGTGCCATTTCGAACGTTTTGTATGAAGTTTCCTTACTGTATGTATCTGTATATTGTGCTTGCAACGTCGATAACACAGACATAGATCTAAATAGACCACGCAAGTACCGCGATCTGTATGAAAACCAAGCGTGTCATATTTTTTGTACCGACCTTGACGCGTTATGACGTCACGAGCGCTTTTTAGTGATGGGAATTTCATTTTACGCTAAATCGATTAGGGACGCCACTCGCGTAGCGATTCTAGTATATATCGTTTTCAGTATATCAATTGTCGGATAGGCTGTTTTTGTCAATAGTCGAAGCTTTTTACCTTCAACAAAGCTGGCTTCACTAAAATGTTTAGAGCAAATTGTGCTATATTTTGTTGGAAACCAATATTTATGTCCCGTTGCCTCGATCCATTTTTATGTTCGGGTTACTTGGAAAACTGAAAAAACAAACATAGTCTAAGCCAGTCTTTCCCAACGTGGGCGATAACGCCCCCTTGTGGGCGCTGCAGGCCTAAAGGGGGGCGGTAAGAGACCCAGAAAAAAAAGGGGGCGTTGTGTAGGGCTTTGGGGTCGATTTATAATTTCATCTACCTAGCTAGGAAGACTCTTAGAAACCGACTGAGCTCTCGACTTCGAGAGTCGACATCTTGTGAACATCAACTAATATTAATTAAGATATAGCTCAAAATCGGTTCGATATAATAGACCGCGGGCAATCATGTTTTAACAAGTTTTTGTTAAATAATCCGATTTGTACATTCCTGTATCAATCGGCTGGTTCTATAATACTTGTTCTTGCTTGTCGAGTACGATTGGGCGTCGAATGAGATAAACGAGTTTATGCACGTTTGATGTCTTATTCCTGTTGGTGCGTGCTGCTTATGCAATCCTATATAAACGACGTAAATTTATTTTATTTTCATTTGCGGTTTCGCGCATAATAGATAAGCAGTACTTGATTTCAACACTTACGTATTTCTCAAAACAAAACAATGTCGGAAGTAAAAAAGAAGAGACGGCAATACTCTGCGGAATATATTAAATTCGGATTTATTGAAAATCCCACAAACCCGTCGTCGCCTTTGTGTCTTCTATGTCTAAAAACATTTTCGAACGAAGCAATGAAGCCTTCAAGACTGCAAGATCATTTGAATAAAATGCATCCAGATAAGAAAGACAAGAATGCAGCATATTTTCAAGACCTAGAGAAGAAGCATAATACTCAGCCAAGTGTATCAAAACTATTTTCGGCGGCTGCTAAGCAAGATGACGACGGACTTCGAGCTTCGTACAATATCTCTTTGTTAATTGCTCAAAAAGGCAAACCACACAACATCGGAGAAGAGTTAATTTTGCCAGCAATAAAGGAAGTAATAACTACTGTGCTTCATAAACCGGCCGCAGATATTATCCGAAAAATTCCTTTGAGTAATAATTCTGTGCAAAGACGAATTGATGAAATGGCTGAAAACATTGAAGAATCATTGTGCAATCATCTGAGGACTAGTCAATTCTCAATTCAGCTCGATGAGTCCACTTTACCAACTAATGAAGCGTTGTTGCTATCTTACGGGAGGTTTATTAAAGATGAGAAAATACGTGAAGAACTATTGTTTGCCAGAAATTTGGAGACAGATACAAAAGGCGAAACCATATTCAATACATTGGAAAAGTTTTGTGAAGAGAAAGAGATTCCTTTGAAAAATATTATATCAGTTGCTACGGATGGCGCTCCGGCTATGACAGGGCGCCATAAAGGCTTCATAGCGTACTTAAAGAATAAAATTCCAGATGTCCTTGCTATACATTGCGTTATTCATAGACAACATTTGGTTGCTAGAAACTTAAGTGAACGACTATTTCAATCACTGCAATATGTCATCAAAGCAGTCAATAAAATCCGTAGCAGCTCTTTGAATGATAGATTATTTCATCAGCTTTGTGCTACTAATGACGAAGATTTCAACCGTTTGTTGCTTCATACTGAAGTTCGTTGGCTGTCAAGAGGCAATTGTCTGATTCGATTTTACAACCTGTTTGACTCTGTGATAGAGTTCTTGGAAACTAAAGATACAGAACTGCGCAACAATCTCATAACATCAAAGAATGATATAGCTTACATGACAGACCTGTATAAACTGTTCAACGACATGAACCTCCAACTGCAAGGCGATGAACTAAATTTAATTAAAACAAAAAATGTCGTTGCTGCTTTCGCAGCCAAACTGCTTCTGCACAAAAAGAATATGGGCAGACGTGAGTTTCACAATTTTCCGAATTTATCAGTATTTTGCAGTAACGACGACTTGTTTGCCTACTAATACTAATAATCAGTTATAAGTACTTAGCGTTTTTTAAGTATGTTTAAAAAGGGGGGCGTTAAAAAATAATTTATTCTTAAAGTGGGCAGTAGACAAAAAAAGGTTGGGAACCCCTGGTCTAAGCAATAAGGAGTTTTCTTTAAAAACTCCCAAGATGACACTTTAACTAATGGCATCCATGTCATAATATTTATTTTTAGTACGTTTGTATTAAAATACTTAAATGTTCTAGGTCAAGACGTATTAAATGACAAAAAAAATCTATGCCTTTTTTTTCTGAAAAATTGCTCATTCAAATTATCATTTTTCTGTTCGATTACAAAATAGATTAGAATCGAGAACTGTTGCATCGAATGAACATCACTAACCACAAAATTGGATAGAAAAATGAGAACAGAAAAATGAGAAGACGCTATTCATTGCATATTATCATACGACGGCATCTTTACCGTGCCAAGTAAAAGCCGCAATGTATTCCGAATCGTTCCGTATGATTTGGTATCCATGTTTGTCACGATCGTTTTCCACAGATATTCTTTATTTGATTTTAAAATAAATAGTGCATATTCTGATTAGAAAATTACTTACCGATGGAAGGAAACATCTCCGATAACTCGGCCACTCACAGCTGTGGAGTTTCTACAGTTTATAACTGCGCAATTCGGCATTTTACTCTATTCAGTTTCACGTCTTTCCTTGGCGATCTGCAAGCGCAGACTGAGTGTAGGCCAGCGTCAAGTAAGTGTTTTATACTTAGTTTGGACACGGGAAGTACATACACTCGCGTAGTCTATCTTAGGCGATCTTCACACTGCCCCGCACCACGCTGCATGTTGCGTGACTGCGTGTTTAAAGTTACTTGTAAGTATCTCCGTTTGTATAGAAAACACGCACAGTCCAACACACTGAAAATGCAACCACGCGCGTTCATGCGGATCACGCGCATACACGCGGAGAAACATGCATCCCCGCGCGTAGGTGCGGGGCGAGACGCAAGGTATGGCACACCGAATCCCGCAGTGCCGCGCGTCGTGATGCTCAGTATTGCACGACCACCACAGAGAACGGCGAATAAATGAGAGCCGTCGTGCGTGAATCTACAAACACACTTACGCGCGTGAGTGCGCAAAAAACCCGCACGATGATGCAGATCTGCACTCCCGCAGGAACGCGCGTAGGTGCATCGACACGCAATATGCAGTATGATGCGGGGCAGTGTGAAGATCGCCTTAATGAATGTCTGTGGTCGATAATAATTAAAACGGCGCCTTTGAAAAAGCGTTTTAAATAGTTCTGTAATTGGTTGAGGGGTAGTAGGTAGGTACTGGAATCCCATATTTCAACTTTTATCGACATCTGAATACTGTTTACAGTTACCTAATGTATTACTTTGTGGTTTATCACAAACTATATTATAACCGTTGGACAACAGTGGTATCCGATTAAAAAAAATATCTTATGTAAAATAAATAAACTCATTTTTTATTTATGTATACTTTTTTAAAACCTTTACATAAAATAATAATTTAATATTTTAATACAGCAGAAAGCTTTTACTGACTACATTACTTAAATTCCTTACTCAATATAACCTAATCTAGACCCTAATCTAGAAAATTTTTGGTATACTTGCAGAAAATTGAGTGCCATTGGTCAGTCTCTGTTAGAAGGGATAACTACGGGTTTAAAACGAGTAACCCTAACCCTTCTCTCTTTAATCAAATTAACAGAACATTATTTTAAAATACCACGTATTTTGATATATAGAGGTAATAAATAAATATTTCAGGACATTTGTACACACGGCTCGATCTGATCCCATACTAAAATATCGCTTGATTGAAAACCAAATGGCTGATAAACATACAAAATATATAATTAAATAAATATGTACTTATATAGATAATAAACACCCAGACACGGATAAAATATAAACCCAAGCACTGATAAACTGAAACAATTTATGCTAACCTTGAAAATTTACTTAACATGAAAGAGGGTAGACTTGTTTTAATAGTTATTTACAAACCGTATGCATACTTGGGTATAAAATTATTATAATCAGTCATTTATAAACAAAACGTTGTAGAGAAAACATGTGCCGAATAAAATGTAGCGTAACAAAGCCTGTTGACATTTAGTACCCAATATTATTTACACTATTTTAAACAAACGAAAATCTCGTTTTAAAAGCACTTAACTAGACGCGGATTAGCGCGTTTTATAAAAAAGACGTGTGGCACTCGGGGACTACCGCGACCGCGGTAAAGCTATTGCATAGCATGCCTTCAAGCCACACCTCCGAGCCCGTCGGAGTGGGGAGCGTGAGGTTTTTTCGTTACGGAATTTCTCGATTCGGTCCCCGCGCTCAAGGCCCGCGATAGAAGCTATGCAATAGCTTAAAAATGCATATTAATTTTAATCTTGTTAAACATAAAATCTATTTTCACACGCCAAATCCCTTATTTTTAATTGCAGCGTTAAATTATAGTTTGTTTTATAATAGTTATTACTTCAAAATCAGCGCCGTACACCAATGTAAATATTCACGGAACCCACTGTAATAAAATCTGATTTATTATGACTGTAACGATTGAAGTCAAATTCTAAAACGATATATAACATTTTATAACGTTATTTAAATTTATATCGCCTTTTTCTCGTTGCGATTTAAAAGTTATAGTTCGCTCCAATCGATTTACGGTACGATTAGTATCCATTCTATTTTAAGAATTTTCTTATCGTAGTAATAAAACAAGAAATGTATTATATTATCATTCTAAATAATATTATTCTGAAACATTAAAATATAAAACATTATTAGACAATTAAATCTATACTAATATTATAAAGCTGAAGAGTTTTTTTGTTTGAACGCGCTAATCTCGGGAACTACTGGTCCGATTTGAAAAAATTCTTTCGGTGTAAGATAGCCCATTTATCGAGGAAGGCTATAGGCTACATATCATCACGCTAAGACCAACAGGAGCGGAGCCACGCGGGTGAAACCGCGCGGCACAGCTAGTGTGATATAATGATATAACAGAAAAAATACACGAGAGATAACTAAATAAAATGGAGTCAAATGTGGCAGACTGCGTCTCCGCATTAACTCCGCTTGAAATTAATAGTAAGTTAATTTTATTAAAAAAAAATACATTTCACAATAAAGACAAAATACCCTGTTGAAAATTGTGTACTCTTATTAATAGTTCATCGTAAAATCGCCAAGAGCTTTGTGAAATTCGCGAAACTTGTTACTTTTATTAACTATCGAGTTAGTATTGTCACTGCAGTCTCGGAGGTCCATTGTAAAAACATCGTCGTTGTGGACTGTTTCATATTGTAAGGTGGGTTCCCACGGCCTGATTTCTTCACAGATCCGACCGCGCCAGACCAGACCACAGGCCGTGGGAATCGGCGCATCCGATGAGGCCTGTGGTCGTCTGCCGAGGCCCGTGCTATCCATCGGAAGTCGGTAAGATCAAAGGCGCGGCGCGACGTCGTCCGTCGTCGTCCGTCGCGGCCTGCCGTCTGTCGCGCGTATGCGTCGGTTGTAATCGTTCATTTCACCTGCGGCCGCGTATGCGAGTACACGTGCTGATAGAGTGGACGAACGAACTTATTTTCGAGTTTTTAACTCTATACCAAAATGAACCAGCGCTATGGAATTGTTCAAAACCTCAAAATAAAAATAGAAATTATGTTAATGAAGCGTGGTTACGAATAAAAACCAACTTAACACATGGAAATATACCTATCGTTGAATTAAATTATTAATTAGTAGGAATGACCGTCCACAGGCCTCGCCAGGCCGTGGGAACGCTCAGTTCAGATCGCGACAGGTGGCGACAGGTGCCTGTCGCCTGCCGAGGCCTGTGATATAGCGGGCCGTGGGAACCCACCTTTGATTAATTACAAATAACATAGCTATTGTAACTACCTACATAGATAAGATAAGCTGAATTTGCGGGCTAAAATTGAACTATTCAGAATTAGGATGTAAATTTCATTCATACTTTGGGACTAGTAGGCGTATCGTTATGAGCAATGTAAATAATAATTATACAGAGCTTATTCTAATCAATATCTAAACAGTGTTATCTCTCTGTGTAGTTGCAATTTAATTATATCTGGTATTAGCGCGTTCAAACAAACAAACAAACAAACACTTAAGCTTTATAATATGTATTAGTATAGATTTATAAAAGTACTATAGCTTTCCGCCCGCGGCTTCGCCCGCTTTGTCTAAAACATAATAAATTATATACTTAAACCCTCCTGTTGAATCACTCTATCTATTAAAAAAAACCGCATCCAAATCCGTTGCGTAGTTTTAAAGATTTAAGCATACATCCCTATAGTAAGCTATGTACGCTTTCTCTGTCCCTATGTCCCTACATAGGGACAGAGAAAGCGACTTTGTTTTATACTATGTAGTGATATATCAATAAAATGCTCGTAATAAGGTAAATTTTACTCCAGTGTTACTTATATCATAATAAACATAGCCATATTTCTCTTTCTTCAATTCACATCAAGGTTCTCAAAAAATTGCTTTAACACAGATTATAATATAATAGGCATTATTTATATGATTTACATTCTGAAACTGTCACTATCTCTCCATCACTGTTCAATTCAGGCTGATGGAATATTCTCCACACAATTACGCGATCGAGAAACCATCACTTGGTTCTTGACATCACACTTAAGTCTTTGAGTACATACATCGCTTAGGAAACTGTTATCAATTTTTCCAGTTCAATGAGGCTACGAACACTAAGAAGTAAGTACCATTTCTTCTGCATAACTAAATATACTTATCCAAAGAAATGGAAGTAATATGACCAATACACCATTTTAAAAGCATAGTTCTAAAGTTATGAACAAAAATTTAAGTAATAAAATAGGAATAGCCTGCATATACACTAATGTTACCTACATTGGTGTAATTCACTTCCTTATATTATATTAACTAGCTTACCGTCCGCGGCTTCGCCCGCTTTGTCTAAAACCTAATCACTACATAGTATAAAACAAAGTCGCTTTCTCTGTCCCTATGTCCCTTTGTATGCTTAAATCTTTGAAACTACGCAACGGATTTTGATGCGGTTTTTTTTAATAGATAGAGTGATTACGTGTTACGAGTAGTACTATATCGTGATGAATAACATATAGTTATTTTGTTTCGGGCTATAAAGATGCGAAGTTAAACCACCTACGCATACCCACACTACCATTTATATTCATTAGACGCCGTATCGCCCTACATGATAAATATTTGGTTCTGCTATCAGTATTTCAACAGATACTTCTAGGTCCTTCATACGTTCTTAGCGTGATTTACAATTTACATTATTATATGGTTATTCAAATGTATTTTGAAAGAGAGAAAGAAAAAGAAAAAGATTAAGATAAAGATTTTCATAAATTATCAGCATTAAAACTTTTGATAACAGGAAGATAATATCAAAATAATTATGTGCTTGACGCCTGACTAATATAATATTTGCCTAGGACATTTATTAAAACTACAAGTACGTCAACGTATCCAAGCTGCCTCTAGAGACCTATTAGTTTTTCGGGTATAATAAAGTTAACCAATGGCAAAAGTAAAACACGACCAATTTATAAAAATCATACTGTTGTCTCAGACAGATCTCGTTTGCTAAATTGCGTAGCAAGAGAACGACTTTTAAGAACGTTAAGCTATAATTCTTGGAATTTAGTAGCGTGTTTTATTTCTTGATTGTTTATTCTTTAGTTATGTTGAAATAAATCTTTTCAAGAAATCAAGTCACTTTTAACAATCTATAAGAGTAGAGAAGTCAAACGTTTATTGAATACTTGCTGTGCCCCACGGTTTTACCCGCATTGCTCCGCTCCTTTTGGTCTTAGCGTCTATAGCCTTCCTCTATAAATGGGCTATCTAAAATCTAAAGAATTTTTCAAATTGGATAAGTAGTTCCTGAGATTAGCGCGTTCAAACAAACAAACAAAATATTAGTATAGATTAGTATGTATATTATCTATATTCCTTAATTTTTATTAGATAGGATTTTATCGTTCAGTACCAATTACGAAGAACTTTTTACGTCTCGACTTCCTTCAAATTTGATGGGTAATAAAACTACTATCATTATTGTCGTTTATTATGTACAGATATTTTTGTGGACTCTGTAGGTATCCAAGTGAATTCTGACGAAAAAATGTCGAAAACAAAACTTCACCCTATCCTTTCTAAAATCAATATGTTTTTCGACATTACGTCCATAATATTATCTCATAACTTAATCTCCTTAGTTTTAAACCAACGTGAGTTTAACTCTGAAAATTAATAGAAATTTTTAAAAATATATTTCGTTATTTCAGTGTGTTGAATATCCGTGCCTCTGTCGTGTTACATCCAAGCCGACAGGTCTCTTTTATTTCTATTTACTTCAACTTATTTTAATCACTCTTATCAACAATATCTAAGCAAATAAACACATTTGATTTGATTTGATTTGATGTTGTACACCTGAACACAATTTTATGGTTGAGAGTTCTTTAAGTTTTTAATAAGACCCGTAGTTCAAATGGACCCAACAGATTCCACATCAATAATCAAAACATCACTTCTAAGCTCTAAAACAAATAATGTAACAAAATCCAAATATAATATATTGGATTACAATTCCCAGCCCTCAATCTTCATCCTAAATAAACCGGAAACATTTTGTAAGAACTTTCAGTCGCATTAAAGAGGATAAATCACTTGGGTCCTTTCGTGAAATAAAAGTTGGGGTTTCCTCAATTTTATATTGTCTCAGGTGTTTTGGTAATATGGGTATGATAAACTGATTTGTACTGAATTTGTTTTTGTAACGAATTTAAAGGACATTGGGATTGGTACTTATCATTCTGATATATTTTTTGGGCTATATCTTGAATGTCAGGTCGGTAATCTATACTAATATTATAAAGAGGAAAGGTTTGTTATTATGTATGTATGTATGGTTTTCACGCATAAACTACTGGACCGATTTCAATGGAGGGTAACTTCATATAGAGGGTAACTTGGATTAACACATAGGCTAGGTTTTATCCCGGAAATCCCACGGGAACGGGAGATACGCAGGTTTTTCTTTGAAAACGCGGGCGAAGCCGCGGGCGGAAAGCTAGTGTATCTGATATTGCTTACCTATCTAAAATACAATATAAGCTTCACTTTACTTGATAATGGAGGATAAGGAGTTTATCTTTGACATTTTGTAAGGAATCCAATGATTTGCCTTGTATTCAATTCAAATACATAAATAACTCTATCAGAATCCATTTTACTGATACGAAAACTAGTTAGACTTAACTTAACTATTCTTAGCTTTTGATCTGTATATCGATGCACGCTTTGCAAGTTTATAAAGTGATGATTAAAATTAAATTCATATTTATGTACCTAATCCACGCTCCTCTTAATTTGTAAAGGTTAGTGGTATAGTTAGAATAGTGACTGCTGGCTGGTTAGTTAATTTTATATAATATCAATGTCCAATTTTCATCGAAATTGGTTAAGTCGTTTTGGCGTGATTGCGTTTAATGCGAAAAATTAGGTTTAGGTACGAGTTTGAATAAGGTGGTCATATACATATATTTTAACATAATGATGTAAAAAATTAAAAATGCTTCCAATGCCATTATTGCACGCAAGCGAAGTCATGGACTTAGTTATATCTTTTAAAATTGATTTTGGTAAGTAAATGAAACGAAAAGGTAGGTACTTTAATAATATTCAATGTTATCTATACGAATTCGCCATCAAATTTACGAGCTATAAAATGATTGAAAATTTTACTACTTACATGCATCTACTACGCACCATCAACGCCAGTTATGTAGGTAGTAGTAAAATTACAATTACTTAGGTACTTTGTGTCAAAAAAGTTATTTTTACAAGAAATATTAAAACTAAAACCCCGGAGTATAAAGTTTATATTGGAATTCATAATATAATGTTTTTTATATAGCCAATAAGACACAACACATTCATAAGACAATTTCTAGATTTCGGCATCTTCAGAATTTAATTAAAACTCCGAAAATAATGACAATTTAAAAATCTCGTGTTATATAATTTTAAAACATATGTGAATATAGAAAAGAAGCAACAATCATGGGTCGTCAACTATTTTTATTCGTAATATCATCCATTACGTTTTTGTTCAGAAGTGAAAGCGTAACAGACTAAGTATCTATAATAATACTATACCTAGTATTATTATTATCTGTGATATTAGTATGGCTAGAATTCCTCATCACACATCTTGACATATTAAATTCCATATAGCTCAAACTCGGAAAGAAACAATAATAAACAAAGAAAATATATTTCGCATTAATTTTTCAATTGCTATTTATTGTTACTGCTATCTGTGATTTATGGCTGACAGGTCTTATATTCGGTTTTCAACTGTCAGATTTTGGCGCGAAACGAAAGAATGCGCGCGAAATAAATGTGTAATTATTTCAAATGAAATGTTTTGTTGTTGTAATGTTAACTATTGTGCGATATAGGTACTTAAATATTTATTTTCTTATAATATAGAGAAAATGGTCAAGACTTATGGTAGTTCCTTTTTAGTAAAACACAAAAATAAACTAAGATGGTACTTGTTCTACAAAACAAATAGAATATATTCTCTCAAACGTCTGTTTTCATATTTAAATCTAAATCGCAACTTCCATAAACATTGGTTGAGTTAAAATTACTTACATATCGTAATCAGATTACATTCAAAAATAAATATTATATTTTCCGTGTTTTTCATTTATTGAAACTTCATTCATGTGAGAAATAATAAATTAAAATAATGTTTATCCTTGAAATATCTGCTATGTGTAATTTCTATCAATCATTCGAATTTCTTTAATATAAACTATTTGGAGGCTACCTTCGTGTAAACAAGTTTGTTGTCGACATCAAACCATTGATGTTCTGCTGCATGTTGATTAATATACTGTGAGAAAATAAATATAGTTAAAAGAGATTAAAAAAACAGACGAAGAACGAAGACGAAATACAATTGTATTGTCACCGATCTATGTAAGTAATAAGTATACAAAGTTTAAATTAAATCTGTCCGTTTAAAGTGGGTCACAATCAAGTCTAGGAGTCGGTTACATACGAACATGTCGGTTACGTATGAAAATAGAAACAGACAGGTGGAGTGTGTTAAAAATAAATCATTTATTAACTAACTTTCGCCCGCGGCTTTTTACACTTCAGGTTATGGTGCAAAAGCCATAAAACAAAGTTAATACGAGTTCCCATACTCATTTCTCTCGCTCCAAGGTATTTTCCCATATATTACTGTAAGGTTTCATTATGTGTGTGTTTGAATTCATTCTATTTTGTTCTGCGGTCTGAAGTCGTAACAAATGGAGATTTTAGCTTAAATAAATAATATTATATATTGTATATTTATATGTATCACCGAGGCGTAGGTACAACGCGACGGAGCAATACATAATTCTAATCACTACATAGTATAAAACAAAGTCCCTTTCTCTGTCCCTATGTCCCTATGTCCCTATGTCCCTTTGTACGCTTAAATCTTTGAAACTACGCAACGGATTTTGATGCGGTTTTTTTTAATAGATAGAGTGATTCAAGAGGAAGGTTTATATGTAAAATAACATCCATTAAATAGTGGAGAAGTACTGTTATTTTCGAGGTTTCTAATGTGATGTCGTAAAAAATTACATTTTTTCCGCTTACATTGCAAACGCAGGCTGAACCCTACGAGTTTTATCAAAATAATGTACTAAGTATTATACACATTGAAAAGGTCTACAGAACAGTCCGCGATGGTATATGTCTATCTCTTATGGATAACCCACAATAACTTTTTTTTGTCATTTACTTTTTACGACAAATAATGGCTAATTTTCGAAGCGATTTTAACCAATACAGCATTAATCCTTAACCAATTAAATACCTTGAATACATTGTTCATTTAATATAGATCTATATGGCCCTTTACACCGTATGATTTAAGTGAATATTTTCGAAGATATTACAGATTTAAAAATTGCGGGACGTAGCGTTTGCGGCGGTACCGGCCGGCCGCCCGGCTATATATTTTATACCCGTGCGAAGCCGGAGCGGGCCGCTATGTTTTTATATACAACGTTCACAGTTTTTCTGTAGTGTATTTAGTATCAGCATTGCACCCGTGCGAAGCCGGGGCGGGTCGCTAGTAATATTATAAACGGCAGATTATGAACAGATTCTGATGTTTTTGATCTTGCAACTTAAAAAATAAAGGAATTTTGGGTTAAATAGGCCAGTATTACAGAGAAATACTTTTCTTCCAAAGAATACGAAGAAATATAATAATACTAGATTTCCGCCCGCGGCTTCGCCCGCGTTTTCAAAGGAAAACCCGCATAGTTCCCGTTCCCGTGGGATTTCCGGGATAAAACCTATCCTATGTGTTAATCCAAGTTACCCTCTATATGTGTGCTAAATTTCATTGTAATCGGTTCAGTAGTTTTTACGTGAAAGAGTAACAAACATCCATACATCCATACATCCATACTTACAAACTTTCGCCTTTATAATAGTATTAAGATTAAGACGAGCAGAAATTTTCTACGTAAAATGTTATAAAATGTATGATGTTCTTAGTGTAGTAATAAATTTCAGCAAGCAAATATATCTATTCTTATGTGTCTACCCATGTCTAAGCTACCCATGTCTAAGCATTGTACATAGGAGTCTTAGTTTTCTATTATACCTAGCTTCTACAAATTTGCTTTATTCGAAGCATTAAAATTCGTCGAACAGCTCAGATAAAAAGGTAACAAATTATATCGGACAGGTCTAATATTTCCTAACAAAATTTATAGGTACTATAATATTACAAAGATGAAAAGTTTGTTTGTTTGTTTGAAATCGCTAATCTCATTTATTGAGGAAGGCTTATAGGCTATTGATATCATCACACATCAACATCAAACAAACAAGGGCGGAGCACTGCGGGTAAAATCGCGGGGCACAGCTAGTATTTTATATTCTACCATCAACTATCATCAATAAAGTAAGATCTAAACACAGGAATGGCAAAGCATCTAAAATTATTATTAACATTAATAAGTGTAATGTATTCAAATTTCCGTATGTACATAACTTCGAAATTGTAAAATCATATTAGAGATAAACATCCAGGAATTAATGTATCTAACATCAATCAGAGAAAGAAAAAAAAAATACATCGCATCCGCTTCAAAAAATACATGATACAAATATGCTCTACCACGCAAACTAGCCATTTTGATTAAAAGTATCATAAGATTTTCTTTTTTTCAGTTTGCCTCATCACCTGAATAAGATTAAAAAATTATACAAAACATCTTATTTTCGCTCATTCAACCAAACAAATCATATTAATCAACAACTAAATCTTTCATAAGAATGAACATTTTTCAATGTGCTTTTTTAAGATTCAAAACTAATAAAGATTTCCCAAAGTAAAGATTCCTAAAGCCTGGCCTTAAGAAAACCGGTAGGCATGACATGGACAATCGCACTTAATTGCCGAGTATATACCTTGTTTGTCCCCGCACCCATGTCGTTATTAATATGTCGCAGGAAAGTCTATCCAAAATGTAACCTACTTTTCCTAATTCCTAGAAGAAACTCGGAGCTTGGAGATTGGAGCTTTTACTTGCTAAAGTCGAAGAAAAGGAAATTGTTTAAAGATATTTGACGTATGGATAATAATTCGTGTGAAAAATTCTTAGGATAAATCCAATTGCAATCTAATAAAGTACGTACTCTGATTGATTGATTCTTAAACTTGCCCGAGATAGAGATCTATTTTTATATAGGTAACTAGCTTTCCGCCCGCGCCTTCGCTCGCGTTTTTAAAGAAAAACCCGCATAGATCCCGTTCCCGTAGGATTTCCGGGATAAAACCTATTCTATGTGTTAATCCAAGTTACCCTCTATATGTGTGCTTAATTTCATTGTAATCGGTTCAGTAGCATTTCCGTGGAACAGTAACAAACACACACATACACATCCTCACAAACTTTCGCATTTATAATATTAGTAGGATAGGATAGGATATGGATAAAATAATGTTGCATTGATAAAAAACCATAAGAACTTAGACATGCATAAGAATGTTATATACTCTGTTATACACAAAACCCGAAAGTTTGATAGTTTTTCAGTACAAAATTTTTGTGGGACAGTATAGATGACTCATAGATGACTCATCAGTCAGCAGATGCTTATTTTCATCCGTTATAAATGATTTCCATAAGTTTCATTTTCAGTTTTACGTTTAGAAATTAAAGATGATGTTCAAACCACCGTGTCCAATACTTACTGTTTACATGGTCTGTTTCAAAGCTTTTTGATATTATGTTCTGTTTAGCTCATCAATGAGTCAGTTAAAATGAATAACAAATATACAAATTAAAAAGTGTTAAATAAACTCTATCAAGAACATTATAAACATCTGTTATACCTGCATTGTTTCATGAAAATATTTAAAAATGATTTATTAAAATAAAGGTTAAGTTGATAAATTAAAATCAGATAAAATAATTTAAGGTTAGTTAATTTTGTTCATACATAAGTAGATGGATACAATCATTCTTGTACGATTTTTCCTTCTTTAAGCTTTTACCTTGAAATACGGTTCATTAGGTAGAGATAGATAATGTAAAAATACGTACAATAAATATATTTCCGATTACAAAAATAATAAAAAAGCTAAGTATTTGCGGAATAACTTCAGTTGAATATTGAATAAGGGCCGATTTTTCAATGCTTGGATAATATAAAACTTATCCGTCCAATAAAGTATTACACGATAATATTAAAATGTCACGTAAACTGTCAAATACGGGCAATTAGAATACGTTTTTAAAATGGTAGTTTTTTAAATTATTCGACGAATAAGATTTATCCAAGCATTGAAAAATCGGCCCTAAGTACAATAAAATTAATAAAACACCAGAAGACTTGGCTAAACTAAGCGACGGACGTGACCATCATCCTAAAATGTTAAAAACCTAGCGAATAAGGTTTATAATAAGTAGGTTCATAAATTAAATATTCTTATCATCTAGCTTATCTGGAATAGCACAGATAAATTAATATAAAGTGAATTTATTATTATCACCCATTGAGATACATATATATGGAGCAGACACCACGAACAAAATCTGTGCGCCAAGCGCGGCGGCGCGGGGCGCGCGAATGACGGCTAGACAGTCATAGATTATGCGATGTCACTGACTCACCGCTATAGAGGCGACACTTTGTTTCATTCTGTCTATTTTATTGGGTGCCACTCCTTACATGCACGTTGACTTGAAATTTTCTTTGTACTTACTTAATATTTATTTTAGGTATAAACTGACTTTACTACGCGGGGCTAACAATATCTGGCATATAATATAGGATGATGTAAATAGTGACGTCATATGGAATAATTTAATTTTTTTCGGGTTTTAGGTTCAGTCAGGGCTATGGGAAGTTTCATTCCTTACAAATTGAGCCTTTTTTAGAAAAAAAATAAAAGCCGTGTAAAAATTGTGTTTATTTAGTTCATCATCCTCAGAACATGTTCCCGGCTCAGAAATTGCTTGTATTGTTCCAGTACTATTGTAGCACACCTTCGGCTAAAATAAATATAATAATAATAATGTTAGTGATGGCTAAAATAATATTTTATTTGTTATACAAATCCGTAAAATTTTATTATTATTACTAACATCAATACAAGGAATAGCAGACTTCTTTAGAAAACGCCTTCCCGCTTTTGTGGTATATTTATCCTCATCGCGAAAATGCAATGAACAGACGCAAGTTCTATCGGATGGTAACCAGGTTTCTTCACTGCGGTTGTTTTGGACAAATTTTACCCATTTTTCCCTTTCTTCACGGCCGAGACATGGAAACCTTGAATAGAAAAAATATTAATTACTTATCTCTGAACTAGCGGTCCGCCCCGGCTTCGCCCGTGGTACATATTTCGCAATAAAAAGTAGCCTATGTTCTTTCTCAGGGTCTAAAGATTGTCTGTGCCAAATTTCATCAAAATCGGTCCAGTAGTTTATGAGCCTATTCATTACAATCAAACAAACAAACAAAGTTTTCTTCTTTATAATATTAGTGCAGATAAATAAATAATAATTCAATTATACGTTCAAGTCAGTAGCTTATACAATATCAGTTAAAAACTTGATTAAAATCAATTAACAAAAAAAAAAATTGGTGATTAAGTAATTGATTTTCATATTTCATGATTTCACCTTTTTTCAATTAACAACCAGTCTATGCTTTTCTAAATATGTAAAATTATTATTTTATACTATAAAAATATACGCCAGCAAATATTACTAACAACACTTATTTCATGCCCAATGTCATATCTTAAATTTTTAATCTATGACAAATGACGCAAAATGTCGCCTGCCAAAAATTTTGCTCTAACTAAGTTTTAAAAATTATTATCTAGTTACTTACTGATGAAAAGTTATTCCTTTGCACTTTTCCGTATTATTTGTATTATTTGTGCAATATCGTAACACACACGTAGGCATATTTGATGCGTTTCACTTTAAAACAAATAAAAAATGAGCGTGACGTTCGCGCCAATGAGCGAGCAAGCGACTGAGTGCAGTTACGCCAGATGGCGTATGTTGAGCGGAACATAAGTGATGTAGGCGGTATCGTCTCCATATTAATATTATCTCAATGTTATCACCTAGATTATCTGAAGTATTTTTAGTTAAATATATAATTAACTAGCTTACCGCCCACGGCTTCGCCCGCTTTGTCTAAAACCTAATGAATTATATACTAAAACCTTCCTCTTGAATCCCTCTATCTATTTAAAAAAACCGCATCAAAATCCGTTGCGTAGTTTTAAAGATTTAAACATACAAAGGGACATAGGGACAGAGAAAGCGACTTTGTTTTATACTATGTAGTGAAGATTATTTTTTAATTGTACTTATTGATAAATTTTTGTATATTATTTTTAAAGTATAGATGTAATAATTATAAATATTTCCTGATATTCAAGTACTTTACCTACAATTATTATCATCACTACATAGTATAAAACAAAGTCGCTTTCTCTGTCCCTATTTCCCTATGTCCCTTTGTATGCTTAAATCTTTAAAACTACGCAATGGATTTTAATGCGGTTTTTTTTAATAGATAGAGTGATTCAAGAGAAAGGTTTTAGTATATAATTCATTAGATTTTAGACAAAGCGGGCGAAGCCGCGGGCGGGAAGCTAGTTTATTATATTCGTGTTAAGTGGAACGAAACTTTATCTTCCGTAATAAAAATCCAACGAAATGAAAACCATTAAGTCAGTTCTGAGAATACTCAGCTTTAAATGAATACCAAACGTTTGCTCTCATTTGAAAAAGAAAACATCTGTAAAACAAAGCTAATTATAACTATAGGTATATAGATTAAAGACCAAGATAGCCAAGAAAGATAGCCGACATACGAAACAAAACTGATGCTATCAGCATTACAATTACACGCATTTTAAATGTATTGGAAAAAATAAAAGTAAAAATTATAAATATTACTAACCTTGAAAACACGCTAAAATTATGCACGCGCAATCCAAACATAATTACCTATCACACAACTTATTCACAAATAGTTCCTTGGAAAAATTAGCATAAACAAAATTTTCGGGGCAATATCATTTCTTTTTTTCGAACAGCGAGCGCCACAGATAACGCAATAGAGCGGGCAAAAAGTTTTCATCGAAGCGCGGGAAAGTCGCTTGGAGGCGGTCGATCGCAACGCGTCGGTTCCGAATTCTGTCATAATGTTCTTGGCGAGGGTGCGCGAAGATAAACACATTTCATAATACAAGGATAAACATCTATAAAACATAAAAATTTAACGTCTTTCACACGGATATTTTGCCTTTATTATTATTTGGATTGCTCAGTAAGAACGCAATTTTCTTTTGTATTCACTTATAATATGTGAAGTAAACTATATTAATATTTTGAACCCCTCATTTTATATTACGAACTTTTCATAAATTCGTTTGAATGCGCCATTTTAAATAAATACAAGCTTTAAGTTTTATAACATTATTTATCTTCAGTCAATGATACAGCAGAAAAAAGCGGTTTGCGTTGGCACAAAATTTTCAAATTCAATATTATTACATATGAATAATTCAAACTCATGATTTTCCCGGAAACAACTTCGATAGCACGGATATTTGAACAACGGAGTTTATCAACAGTACCTGTATGTTTGACTATTTTTATTTTGTTTACGAACGAAAAAAGACGTGTGGCATTCGGGGACTGCCGCGGTAAAGCTATTGCATAGCATGCCTTCAAGCCACACCTCCGTCGTGCCCGTCGGAGTGGGAAGCGTGAGGTTTTTTTCGTTACGGAATTTCTGGGTTCGGTCCCCGCGCTCAAGGCCCGCGATAGAAGCTATGCAATAGCTTAAAAAAATTCAAACATACATAATAAACATGTTTGATTTAAATTTCGAGAAATAAATTGATCCATAGCGTTGCTTCTGAAAAAAATCACGAGCAAAGTTCAGTTTAATATCATGAATAGGTAAATTATTTGATAAAATGCTTCATAAGTGTTTTCCTAGTAGAAGGTTTAATATATTATACATGAACGCTTTATTCTTATTTATTTTACTTTTATTTATTTCAATGAAAAATGAAAATGTTTTAGTTTACAAGTACCTATAATAATGCATGTTACTAATAAAATAAACCTAACGTATTTATGTTGTTTATAATATTATGTTGTTAGTTATATAATTTTACTTCCTATTTAGTATTTACACAATAAATTCAAAGTCATAAAATATTTAACAACAAATAAAAGCTGTATTTAAATGAAATAAAAAATGCTAAAGGCCGTAACGTTATCTACTGTTGTTTTAAAATACACGATGTGATGAGTGCGTAATAGACGGGTTTATGTTTGCATTATAAATAATAATTATCTTGTTGCTGTTAACGGACGTTTTCCATTATAATAGAGAGAATTACGATATCCATGACCTTTGCACAAAGTGCCCTGAAAAACAAAATATGATACATTATTTCAAATTAGACGCCTATAAAAATGTATGAAATTTAAAAATGGAATTAGCGTGTAATACGTCACTGTAGACTGGTGCTTATAAAAAAAAGAAAAAAAAATCGTTCTGCATTTTAAACCATAGCGTCTGTTCTCATTGGCAAATTAAAAAAAAATATCACTTTCATTTTTAGAATTTGCAATACATGCGTTCTTTCAGGCTTCGATATAATATTTTATTGATTCAAAGTCGTGAATGTTTTTGTTTGTCGTAGTTATGTGGTAAGTTATTATATATTTCTTCCTTTTTAATATATTTCAACCAAGCAAGATGTTCGGTGTGAATTGTTTTCTAACAACCTTTCTATTAATCCGGGCGGACGCGGGTTCCAATTCCGCCTCGTGATCAATTATTTCTGTTCTTTAAAAAAATATATTAATAAAGCAATATATCAAATTCAACCTCCGTTTTTTGAAGTCGGTTGATAAATGGATATAAATACGCCTTATTGGGCGTCCTTAGACAAATTAGTCATCCATTACTGCTTGGAAAACGTCTTAAAATTTCCGACCCTTCAACGTCTGTCCATTTTGAGGAAGGGTTAGGGCATGGACGTATAAAAAAAGACGGACGGAGTATCGCCTAAACATTGATTGAAGCCTAGTAATGGCGGCGACAAATCCATGTGTGTGTGCCAGGTTGATTACCAGATGCAATAAAATTACCCCACACTTTAGTATTTTTATTTTTCAATTTGATATAGGTACTTTTTATGTGTACTCTAACTATTGGAACCTATGCATAAATACAATTTGAAACCAAAGGAAAATGTATGAAAACTTGTTCAAACAATATTGGGGGGAGGAGAGGTAATGTCTCCTTAAATATTATTAAAATAAATAAAATAAAATGTCAATTTATAACCAAACAAATAGGAAACATGCTTCATACGATTTCAGTATACATATACTTGAAATTTTCAAATTAACTGCCTTTTAACAGATGTCGTAGACAGTATTAATTGTCTGTGATATTTTTTTTAAATATGGTTGTTATATAAGGGTTAGCATAGTATACATGTTTTTGTGAGAAGAAAATGCAAAAACAAATTTGCATTTTGTATGAAATTATTTTATCGTAATTTTAAAACTAATTAACTTTACATCAACTCCCCGACTTTTGGGAGAATGAAAATTTGAAATAATGGCAACACTATGGCAACAGCTGTCCTGATGACAATGGCGGCTGTATTTTTTTCTATAAATTTTGTCGTAATAATTTTGTCATTAAAACATAAAAGAAATAACTTCCTTCCCTGTGGAATGTAATCCTCTGTGTTTTGTTATTTAAAATTGTACTGTTGCGACACCATTTAACCACGCAAGACGGCATTTTAAATATTTTTTGTGAAACAGTGACGCTGTTAATCAGTCGGTAGTTCACGACGTAATGGCGGCCGACTAGCTTACTATGGTGAGAGTGTGTGCGTGTTTATTGTCTTTACACGATCGCTAGCTTACTACGGTGGCTTCACGTTGTTTGTTCGTAAAATGGCGTCCGTCTTTTTTTATACGTCCATGGGTTAGGGATTTTAATTATAATAATATCCTGTTTTATGTTTACATTTATAACAATGGGGTGAAAAGTTGTCGTCCGTAATTGATTGTGGTAAACTTAGTGGGAAATGTAGGGCAAGTAAAAAATTATTCTCTAAATATAGATGAAGCCGTATCAATAATGAGGTCCGGTTATTTATAATCTTAGATCCATTTATTTATTTATTGTTGTAGATATACTAACAGATGTATTCATATAATCTTAATTAAAATTATTTTTAATTACGATTATATGAATATAATATTATTTTTTATTTATATTAGCTTTTTTAAAAAATAGTTTAACCACCATTTTCTGCACAAAGCCGCGGAAACCAATAATCCTGACTCAGGTTTTATACAATAGAACTACAGTAAGAAAGTTACTATCGAATTACTGTCGGTCCACATTTAAGTGGATTGAATTTGTTCAGTTCCTTGCAAATTGAAATCGAGTTCTACTTAGTTGTATGTAGTAGTGGTTTTCAGGTAAGTAAAATAAAAGTGCATTTAATACACAAGCTATACTGGGTAGCTAAATGATATCTATACTTTAATATTATAATGCTGAAGACTTTGTTTGTTTGTTTGTTTGAACGTGCTAATCTTAGGAACTACCGGTACTGGTCCGATTTGAAAAATTATTTTGTTGTTAGATAGCCCATTTATCGAGCCAGGCTATGGGCTATATATCATCACGCTAAAACCAACAGAAGCGGAGACATGCGGGTGAAACCGCGGGGCACAGCTAGTTTTTAATATGATGTGGGTTATTTGAAACGCGAACACAAACATTAATTACATTAAGTACAAGAACACACACAATATATCATTATTGTATTTTATATTAATTACTGACTTATCTTTATTTAGTGGGGTTAGAATAATTATAACATAGTGGGTTTATACTATTTATTTCGAGGTTAGAGTGATCGTAGATGCTCATTACGGTACCACAAAAACAAAAGAATAAAATATTTTTCATAATTTAATCTATTTTCACCATAAATTGATACAAAGTTGAAAATACCTACCGTATATAGAATCAGAAATTGTATGACGTCCTTTATTTCCCATGTGGTGGAGTTACGAATATAATAAGGACGAAATACCTACAAAATTACTTTGTACGCAACATAAATAACTGTGAAAAAATGTGAATAAGAGTTACAAAGGAAAACATGATTAATCATCATTAAATTTAACAGAACAACTGCACCATCCGGATTTGCCTGACATGAGATTCTATACTTATTTATATTTTGATACTAGCTGCGCTCCGTGGTTTCACCCGCGTGGCTCCGCTCCTGTTGGTCTTAGCGTGATATGGCCTATTACCTTCCTCGATGAATGGGCTATCTAACACCGAAAGAATTTTTCAACAAACTCTTCAGCTTTATAATATTAGTATAGATTATAAAGCTGATGAGTTATTTTGTTTGTTTGTTTGTACGCGCTAATCTCAGGAATCACTCGTCCGATTTGAAAAATTATTTCGGTGTTAGATAGCCCATTTATCGAGGAAGGCTATACAGGGTGTCCCAAAAAGTAGCGATGAACGGAAGCTGGGAGGTAGAGGACCTTGAGGGCTATCCAAATCACCCCCATGTATGTTATGCGATTTTTCGTATTTTCGGAGTTATGACGTTTTTTTCAATTTTTCACCTATCGCCGAGTACGATGATATTTTCACTCATGGTGACGTCAATTATTGCGGAAGATGCTTGATTTTTTTTTGTTTGCTAAGCTGAAAGATAGGCTAGATTCAGTATGGTAACATTTACTATCCTTAGATCTTTGAATGGAATAAAAAAAAGAATTAAATGCCAAGAAAGATAAAATTACTCAGTATGTTTACCACTGCAAGGGCCCGTAAAAAAATAAAATCACATAAAAAAAAGTTTTCCGTTTGACTTTTAAAAACTTGCTCTATCTATCAGGTAGCTACCCTAAAAATTTCATTTTATTATTCAGAAGGCTTCAATTGAAAAATTGAAATCTAAATGTGGTAAGTGCAAAAATTGAATTAACATGATGATTAATAAAACAAATTAAAACCAATAACAAGGTGTTTAATTACCAGAAATTTTTAAAATGACCCCGCTGTTGCTCAGTGCAAGTGCGACATCACTGTAAAAAGTTGTCTTTTAAATGTCTAAGTGCTCTTTTATCATTTTTAATGGTTTCTTCTGCTACTATGAATTTCCGGGTTATTTCGTCCAAATTGTGTCAGTCTCTCGTCTTTGTAGTATCCCCACGGAAAAAAATCAATAGGGTTTATGTCCGGGAACCGTGGAGGGCAAAGATACCCTGAAAGATGGATTGGTCGTTGCAGCCTGCGCATGGGCCGGTGACGCCTGCCTTAAAGCCTGGCCCCCACGGTCCCCGGACATAAACCCTATTGACCCTATTTACCGAGTAACAACTAACATGTACTAAATTTAATTTTACATACGTAGTCCATAAAAGGTTAATGTAAAAATAACCTAAAATATGCATATGAATGCTATAACGGCTGATGGAAACAATTGCCTTTGTTCTTTCATATTTATTTTTCATATTTATATGAATTTAAAAACGCTCCGTAAAACGTTTAAACCAGTGTATAGGATTTGAGCAAATACATATTCTGTTCGTTAGATTTCAAATAAAAATATTCCGTTTAAATTAAATTTCCCTTTAAACAATAAAAAACCTATTCACCCTTTTCGAATAAATACGAATAAAAATCAACTTTAAAATATGATAATAGGATAAAATTTGGTTTGATTGTGGTTGCAAAATTTTGAACTTTTTGAAGTGAAACTTCTCATGGCAATACCGTCACGTCATGGAGCAAGGCGACGATTTTGGTATCTTTGAATCTTGCCAAATAAGTTTCACTTCTGATACGTGGCTCGGCACACACTTTTTATTGATGAAAATGGAAATTTCTTCTAAACTTTTTTTTTTTTTTTTCAAATTTCATGAGAATGTGTATAGCAGTGACTCTATACTAGAAGTTAATAATTTTGCCTATAAATAAGTATTTTTTAGTGCTCAAGATAGATTTTGAGTAGCGTAAAGAATAACTTCCATGTAAAGATTGGGGTCTTTTGCATCCCGCTATTTTCCTTTGAAGCAAGTAACAAGTTCTTCTGCGGACGCGGTTCTACCGAATACCCGCGGCCCCGTCAATAAAGCGGCACGGCGGAACACAGTGGAGTTTAGTCGGTAGGACCGCAGGGTCCTACCGACTAAACTCCACTTACTTATGTCGGACTCACCCTGCTGAGTGCAGACTCAGCAGGGTGAGTCCGACATAACCCAGGGCTCTTCCCCCGAGTGCCCTGGGTATGCCTAAATGCATTCTCCACAAAAAAAAAAAAAAAAAAAAAAAAAAAAAAAAAAAAAAAAAAAAGTAACAAGTTCTCATTAACAGTAGGTATCTATATTGGTTTGTTAGTTTAACGCAGGAATCAGGATATTCCTTATAATAAAAGCGTTCCTCGGAGAATCAAAGCTAGTTACAGATTTATAAGCATAATATTTGCTTGATAATTATATTACTAAATAAATACTACTTATAATATGTATTTATTTAGTACGTATTGATATTTAACATGTGTTTAATTGCAATACCTACAGTGTAATCGTAAAATATAACTTTTTTTGTCTTTTTTTACTTTATAATGTTTCATGCTTCGTCTTATTTTTATTCATTCGTCATATATTTAATTTAATTCATATAATTAATTCAATATATCATAAACTAGGGGATTAAAATATAATTGCTATTACGATATTCTTCTTAACTATTTATTATGTATAGATCCCAACTGCTATTTTTATACACAGGTATCTTTGAAAATGTTCCTATAGGAACATAGTAGACATATATATGTCTACTCAGGTAAGATTTAACATATAAATAAATAAAAATTACTGTTTAAAGCGAAAATATATGGTCAAACATAAATTTTTCATAATATTTTTTTAAACAATGAAACAATGGAGTGCACAATTTTTTTGGGTAAACAAATTTATAGCTTAAAAAACAATATCCCACATCGATCATATTAATTCATTCACTATAACTCTAATCCGAGGTTTTACGGTTTTGAATGCTACAGGCTTTCCACTAATAATTATTTATATTTCTCGGTATTCATATTTTACATGAAACTTGCCTATAGCGTTTAGCCAACGATGATATTCATTTCGGAGAAATGTTGTGTTAAAGTGGATAATTTTCATGATGTGTTTTCTAGAATCGAAGGAATTTTAGTTAAAATTTTGGGAAATATCGAAGTTGAATTGAAAAATTTATCAATAGTTTGTATATATTCTCTACTTGTAAATAAAATATCTGTGATATAATTCACTTTGGTTTTTAATCCAGGATTATCTACATCTTTACTAGGTTTTGTTAGCTTCACGAAGCACGCAATTTGTATTACTTATTACCTACTTTTATAAAAAATTCCATTCTCAATTTAACCCCATTCTAGTTTTCTTATCACAAAAAAGCTTATGTCTCCTCTCTCTATAATAATAATATCTAAATAGTATATAACAAAAATTTTGCAGATTCCACGGCTAAACTAAATTTTGAAGATGTTATCTACTCAGTTTAAATAAAACGTAACCGTGCACTATCTCTTTGTCGCATCAGATTCTATTTCAATTTAAAAAAGTATCTTATGAACATTGTCCTGTTAAAATATCTAAAAGAATCTTTGTTATAGGTACCTACTCTTTCTTATCGATGTAAACAAGTCACGTATTTGTTATTGAAATGGTTTTAAGGCTCAGCGAAAATAAATAAATACACAAGTTTCTAAAACTCAGAGAAATGCTAGTTAATACATTGTATTTAATATACATATATGTTTATTGGGTAAATGAATATTGGCTCATCACTACATAGTATAAAACAAAGTCGCTTTCTCTGTCCCTATGTCCCTTTGTATGCTTAAATCTTTAAAACTACGCAACGGATTTTGATGCGGTTTTTTTTTAATAGATAGAGTGATTTAAGAGGAAGGCTTTAGTATATAATTTATTAGGTTTTAGACCAAGCGGGCGAAGCCGCGGGCGGTAAGCTAGTTTATTATAAGTTTTGAATGTTCTACGTAATCATCTCACCTTTGGCTTTTACTGATACAAGTTCCGATTTTTTTAACCGTCAAAAAGTTATTAATTCCAAAATATTCCTATGTTTATCACTCTACATTTTAATAACACACTAAAAGTGACGAATTGAGTTCAGAAATGTAACGAAGATTAATCTATTTTTAATCTGTAGCAAGAATAGAAATAGCTTGAACGTTTTCGAACGAACGACTAAATTTCTCCACTCATTTCCGAACCGAGATAGCGTCTACTATGGACACTAATTGGACTCTTGTTTAAGGAATATTTTTTTTAGTAGAAAAATGTTTTTTGTGTGAACTGTAATAGAGACTAGAGTCGTGTAATCGTAAATTGATTGATAGTGAATTGCTGATGAGATTCTATGTATTCTATCTATACTAATATTATAAAGCTGAAGAGTTTGTTTGTTTGTTTGTTTGAACGCGCTAATCTCGGGAACTACTGGTCCGACTTGAAAAATTCTTTCGGTGTTAGATAGCCCATTTATCGAGGAAGGCTATAGGCTATATATCATCACGCTAAGACCAACAGGAGCGGAGAAATGCGGGTGAAACCGCGGGGAACAGCTAGTGTATAATAATATAATAAGTATACTTAGTAAGTATTTAATTCTTACATATATATAATTTAATTTCATTACATAACCCAAAGGGTTAATCCGACTAAATCAAAAGCCCTAAAGTGTGGTAGTTATCAGTATTGTAGTAGTTTCATTACTACACGTAGTTTCGGAAGCGCTAGCAAATTGGGATATTCGAGATTACACTTACCTAGATCTGAAGCTCAAACTGCGAAGATTTCCTGGAGATGCCTTCAGAAAATTGAATATAAATATATACGAAAATTGAATTTCACTGCATTTCTACAAAATGGTTAAAATAAATAAATTATAATATTGTGGACTGTGGAAAAATCTAAATACCAAATATTGTATTACCCAACTGTGTATTACAATACTTACTATGAAATATTATATTTAAATTATTGTAACTATATACTAGAGATTTCCTTCAGATACAATTAGTTGAACAGGTTTTGATTAAATTTGAACTGCTATACTTCTTCACTACATAGTATAAAAAAGTCGCTGTCGCTGTCTGCATATGCTTAAATCTTTAAAGTCATGCAACGGATTTTGATGCGGTTTTTTAAATAGATAGAGTCTCAAGGAAGGTTTAAGGATATAATTTATTAGGTTTTTACCGTTTTATGTCTATAAATATATTTCTTCTTTGTCTAAAGAGGGCGAAGCTGAAGCAGAAAGCTAGCTATAAACCAAAAAGTAACAACCAAATTATAAAATAATTCGGAGTTATAAATACGAACATACATACCTACTTAATTTTAACTCAAGTCTTAAGTTAGATACATAATCATCTACAAAAAGAGATAGAACTATTTATCATCTCAGGAAGAATATTTGATTCAGAATGTCTTACAGGTGGCAGGCGCAATACAATTATTATCCAAAATTGTATTACATTTTTCCTTATTATTGTGTGATGTTGACAGTAATGTAATTTTGGCGGGAAATCCCATGGCGTGGCAACTAAACCGTTTTTTGGAGCGTAAACATATGAAAAATTAATATTTTTTTCCAACAGCCGTTCTAGTAATTGAATCATCTATGTGTAATGTGATCTCGTTAAATATATTCGAAACGATATCGAAATATCGTTTTCTGTTTTGATTTGGGGAATAATTTTATATTATTTCTTCAAAAATTACTTAAAAATATATTTGTAAAAAAAAGCTTCTATGGCTGTAACCATACTACCAACTTACCTACACACATTATTTAAAAGTAAATACGAACGAAATATATAAAAAAAATATTTATTTCTCTCACAAGAGTTAAAAACTTTACAATGAATGTTTATAAACATAATAAACTAGCAAACCGGGCGAACTCCGTTTTGCCACCAGAGACACCTTTTCTTTGCTATAAACCTCACGGAGCCCGAGACCTTTCCAACGAATGCAAAACCGTGGAAATCGGTTCGTGCGTTCTGGAGCTGCGTCAGGAAGGAAAACTCGACTTATTTTTATATAGTAGATTAGGCAACCTTATCAGAGCTGGTGCCCAAAGTATAATATAATAGTTTGATGGAAGGTCTTTAAAATTATAGTTTTTTTTTATGCTATAGGATAGCAAACGAGCAGACGCGTCGCCTGGTGTTAAGCGATACACGCCGCCCATAGGGTAAACTTGCCTAATTCGTACCACTTAAGGAGAACCTCAAAAATTTTGGAAATGAACAATGATACACAGTTATTTATATTAAGTAATTATAATTTCACTAATGTTCTATTAGTATTTCAACAAAAAATAACATAAATCTTATAAACTTCTGAGAAATAAACAATTTTCAAAAACTTAAAAAAAGTACGATTTAAGACCATTCATCTTAAATCGTACTAGTATATTCTTAAATCGTACTTTGAGATCCTATCAGGTTTACAGTCTTAAAAACACAATCTTAATAATCTTCTCCTCTTTTTCTTAATCTTAATGTACCTAGATTAATTCTTATTAATACAGCGGATGGTCTTTGCCAAATCCTGACAGTCATCGCAGTAATAACATTTTCTTTTTTTTAGTTGTTTCTGCACATAGCTCATGTACCCATATTTCACAATTACCGCATTTAATCATGTTTTCTTTTATGTCTTCTTGACATATTTTGCAATACCAACTGTCATTTTCATCTTGTTCTTGTTTCTTTTTCTTGTTTTCTTTTTTGATGTGTTTTCGTTCGTTCGTACCGGTACGTTTTAAGAAGTTGCTGCGAGTACGAAATAGGCACAAGTATCAAATGGGTATAACCGCGAAAAATTGTACATGAATTATTTTGACGTGACAACGTCTTAAATTAGGTTGCGACTGGGAGTCACTTATGAAAAAGTGTAACGCTCGGTAACGTTACGATGAGTCACCGAACGAGAGAGAGGCCCGCGGTCTGCCGCGCGCGCAGCACATAAATATTCTACCGAGAAAAAGACGTTGTCACGTAAAATCTTCACCCGTAAAACCGACTTTACAGACAACCATTTTTTTCAATGTTCCCATTTTATTTCTCATATGGCATCAACGTTTTTTGACAATAAGTGTTTTGTTAGATATGTAATAAAAGGTATGCTTGTGTTCTTTTAGATTATTTCATAAAAATCAAACTATCTCTTGCAGAAATATTTTATTTTATATTTTTTTTATTGGCTCCACTTTTATATCCATATAAAAAATATTTGTCCACCTAACACCCTTGTGACAAAAACTGATAACCCCTACGAAATGGTATGACTGACTCGCATTTTTATGAAAAATTTAAGTTATTCGATTCTTATTCAACATGTACATAAAAATCTTTTAATGCACAAGGCCTTAATCGATTTTTTATTATTATTTTAAAAACTGTCCACTTTTTTTAAACGTGTGTAGCGTCACGTATGTAACGTCTCTAACTGCCATACTATAAGAATTATCAGAATCCTTCTCTAATTTTCTTGAGTGGCAACACTATTTGGCATGCTGGCAACATTTAAAAAACAAAAGCAGCCATTTTTTCTTTGAGAGAAATGGTATTTTGTGTTGATGTGAGATTTGTCGCTCAAAAAAAGTGTATTTAAAGTGTTCGATTGCGAGGTAAGTATATATATTCTGTCTTATTATTATAAATCTTTACGTAGGTTTACTATAAAACTAAAGAATCAGACTACTTCGTGGTTCTTAGCATTCACAATCGAGTAGTAATTTTAATTTAAGGTTATGTCGCACGCATTTTTTGTCATGATTGTAACGATGTGTAACGAAATGTGTTACGTTACAGTCATGACATATTGTTAGGCTTAGAACACATAGGTCTATTAAAAAATTGCGCGAAAAAAGGACGATAATATTTTCAAATCTAAACGGCTGAACGGATTTTGATGTGCAAGATATCATTGGATTGGTCTTTATCTATAGTTTTCCATTAGCTTAATATGTTTTACCTGATTGGACAAAAAAAAAAGAATAAAATAAAATAATTAATAAAAAAAATTAAAAACTGACACTGCAAATTCATAACACGCAGTCGGAGGCTATATAAGATGTATAGAATGGGTAGAGGCCAGTAATATTTTGTAGCCGTGTAGCCTCCGACTGCGTGTTATGAATTTGCAGTGTCAGTCGGGTTTCTTTAATTTTTTTTATTAATAATTTTTTCAAATGAGAAAATCAAATTACAGATGGCGTTGACGAATGGCAAAAAAATATCGAGAGAAGTTACAAGTTCAAAATCCCGAGAAATATAAAGAACTACAAACGAAAAATGCAGAAAGGAATAAAAAGCGGAAAAAATATCATTTTTTTTCAATACAATTTTGATTTATGCATCTTTTTGTTTTAATTCATTATTTTATGATATGAATTGGTTTTACCTACCTATATCTCCATTTTTTCCTGTCGTGTGAGTGTAAGACACCGTGTCGACGTTATTTTTTTAATGCTAGGAAGAAAAGATAACTGTTATATGTACTAAGCTTTATAATGGTCATGTAAGTAACATTCAGTCATGTATGTAACGTTTGTTATGATGTCATGAATGTAACGGTACAATTTTTCGCGGTCATACCCAAATGAAATTCAAATTTGCCGCAAAAAAAACTGTCAACGAACAAGCCGCCTTTACTATGTGAAATATATTCACAAATATACGCATAAATATATAATAAACAGTTAAACAACTTATGAACGGTATACTTGGAAGACAGTTCTTGTGAAGTATGCGAAAAAATTACTCAAAAAGTAAGAAAAAACTTACGTGTTCAATATTTTAGTCGGGGGCAACGTAACAGGTGTTTATTTGTCACATGGCAATATGGCCGACTATTATTGACATTTTATGCCACCAGAGGCGCTGGTAACTATTACACAAGCCGAGATATAGACGAGGTACGATTTAGGCGCAGGTACGAATTAAGCAAGTTTACCCTAAGCATCCACTCCACTGGGAAGAGGATGTGTTGCTGTCCTCAAAAGGGAAAGAGAGGGATATCATGCTAATTTATTTAGTTTACTGACGGTTTTTCAGGTACTTACCTGTAAAACCGGCAGTAAACTAAATAATCGTGTTAAAAAAAATCGTGTAAAAAATACTACAGAATATTAGTTAAACACTTACTTTACTTAGTTTAAATCGTAAAAATTCCGTTTCCACAAAACACATAACATGAGAATTGCTATAGTGTTTAAAGGTTAAAATAAATGTTTTATTAATGATTTCTCTCTTGGAAATATGTGGGAGTTTTCCCCACCCCACGATTGAATGCAATAAGAAAGCTGCACTGATTGACATATTGCATAGTACACTTTTTTCAAAACATCTTGGTCAGCAATTGAGCGAAGCTTTTTAAATATAACCATAAGTTTTCTAATACGTGACGCCAGTAGTTGGGTATACCTATCTGTAGAAACAACTTAACTCAATATAATATTATCATCTCAGTTTATTAGGTTTTATATAGGTAGGTACAGCTATCATTTCCAAACAAAATAAGTAAGAAAAGTAAATTTTACGTATTTATTAGTTCCTTGGTCTATATAAGAAGTTATAGGTAATGAAAATACGGAAAAACTTGTGCAAGAAATAAAATTATTCACAACTTTTTTTTATAACCGTAGGAAATGGTTAAAGTCGTGAAATAAACCAATCACGTGTACAACCTTCTTTGTGCAAATACTCTGAAAACCTAAGCTTTTACTATTAACAGAAGATATAAAAACTGAGGATTAGTTTAATATTTCAAGAATAAGGGCTAATTTTTAAATCCTTGGTTAAAACTTATTCGTCGAATAACGTTTGAAACTCCCATTTTAAAAATGCATTCTAATTGCCCGTATTTGAAAGTTTACAGGTGACATTTTAATATTATCGTATACATACAGTCATACAATTACGTAATAAGATACATAAGTGATCCCAAAAACATCTTGTACCTTTTTCTCAAGCGACAACATTGCGTGGATTTATTAACTCCCCTTTTAAATTAATTAATGCCACAGTAGACGCTGTGATATAATGAATCTCTTCTCTTTTATAAAGAAAACGTTAATTAATTATTACATTACTAACTCAAATATAAATAAACTAGCAATACAAATCCTAGTGCTAATCCAGGCTATAATTAAGTTTTTTTTGTACCAAATTTAATGCAGCTCCGAAGCTGTTTTTGCATGAAAGAGTAACAAAAACTTTTTAAACTATACTATGTAATATTATAAAGCTGATGAGTTTGTTTGTTTGTTTGTTTGAACGCGCTAATCTCAGGAACTACTGGTCCGATTTGAAAAATTCTCTCGGTGTTGGATAGCCCATTTATCAAGGAAGCCTGTAGGCTATATATTATGATCACGCTAAGACCAACAGGAGCGGAGCAATGCGGGTAAAACCTGTGCGGTTTCATAATGCGGCACAGCATTCATAATATTACTAGTGACTGACTACCCGAAATTCATTTGGAGAAATGGCTTATTATAATGAGGGTAAATTGTTAAGGAGCCCAGTGCCACGTGGGTTAAATATAAATTAGGCGCAGTTTGTTTACAAGGGTTACTTTATGATGACCTTAGTAATAGAAAATGTATTTAATTAAATGTTTATTTAGCAAATTTGTTGGAACTTAAGCCTTGAGTGCCTTCTTGGTACAACCATCCAACTGAGGCTATGAGTACAATTATTATTGAAAGTGAAGATTGTTAAAAAGGTTGCAGCCGGCTGAATATACCTACCTTATATGTGTATGGCTAGGTAACTTATATCATGTTCAATACAAATTTCCATATCGACATGGCAAAATATTAACAAGGGGGTCTAAATTCACCCAAGCGAACCCAAAAATAGACCCCAACCCAACACGTCGATCCTTGTCATCTATAAACGTCAAAAGACGCGGGAAATAAAAATTGATAGTCTGTGGAAACCGAATCCACTGTAGCAGCGAAACAGTAATACGTTGCCAGTATCAGAATAAATTAACGGAAAATTGACACACCGCGACATACATTGCGTCGTCATCTTATGAACGCATGACCCCGTTCTGATATATGCAGCAATGTAATGTGATATAGATTATCTGTTTTGTATTCATATCACGCTTTTCGGCTTGTCACTGGTCGTCGATACATTTTCAAACTGACGTGACATGATTAATCAAGGGGATCGAACCTTAACTTTATTAATGTAATAAGCATTATCCTACTAACCTATTGAAACGTTGTGGGGTCATTTCCAAAATATTTTAGAGTTCCCTTCATGTATAACGATGAAATATATATATATGGAAATGACCCCACAACGTTTCAATAGGTTAGTAGGATAATGCTTATTATATTATTGTATGTATATATATATATATATATATATATATATATATATATATATATATATATATATATATATATATACATATATATACATATATATATATATATATATATATATATATATATACATACAATATATATGTTCTTGTTTACATTTAACAATGCAATAATTATTTTTATCGATACGTGAAATGGAATGGAATGGAACGCAGGTGGGAACGATTAGATTTTTTTTATAACTTTTCAATTACACATTAAATTTTCCCCTGAAGTTAAAGTCGTGAAATATAACTCACTACACTTAACTACTAAGAACATTTATTTTCAGGCTTCGCTGCATTATTGCTGCTCTTTGTTTTAGTCCTATTCTACTAATATTATAAATGCGATAGTTTGTGAGGATGTGTGTGTGTTTGTTACTCTTTCACGCAAATACTACTGAACTGAAGCACACATATAGATAGTATCTTGGATTAACACATTTTATCCCGGGTTTTATCCCGAAAATCCCACAGGAACGGGAACTATGCTGGTTTTTCTTTGAAAACGCGGGCGAAGCCGCGGGCGGAAAGCTAGTTATTTAATAAAATTAGTCTTCAAGCGTAAGATCAGTAAGATAGACATTATTTAAGATAATGATTTTGTCCGTCATATAAATTTATAGCTTAGCGAATAAAGAGCTTTTAGTTTATAATCAAATTGGAAAATAGTTGCTTAACAACTTTAAAATGAAGTTTAAGTGTAAAGTTTAACTCCTATTCAAGAACTTTTGATTTGTCGTTATATCAAAATGAACCCTTTGACGTTTCTAGGTCAAATCCTATGATATTATTATCTTGAATAAATAAATAAAAAAATATTTCAGGACAATTTTCACACACGGCACAATCTGATCCCATACTAAGCTTTCGCTTGTGTTATGGAAACCAGATGGCTGATAAACATACATATATAATTTTTAAATAAATACTTATATAGATAATTAACACCCAGACACAGAGCAAACATCTATGTTCATCACACAAATATTTGCCCCGGGTGGGAATCGAACCCACGACCTCTGGCTTGGAAGGCAGGGCCACTACCAACCAAGCCAACCGGTCAGTCAAATAAATACAAATAAACTTTATGAAACAAGACCGTCTTGTCAAGACGTACGTATTTATTTGCGTAATGGAATATATACCTTATGTTTTACACGTTATCAATCAATACATATAATAAAATTCTAGAAAAGTGGTGTCTGTACAATGAAAATATGTAAAAAAAAATTAGTAGGGGTTATTATTAAATCTATCCCAAACCCAAAACTGTAGTTAAAAAATTTTTTGTCTGTTTGTCTGTTTGTCTGTATGTTTGAACACGCTAATCTCAGAAACGGCTTATCCGATTTCGATGCGGTTTTCAATAATATATTGTGGTAATCTTCATTTAACATTTAGTGTTTATTTCATGTCAATCGGTTTATAAATAAAAAAGTTATGACCATTTAAGTACTCACGGCGAACATTTGCTAAGGCATTCTATGGTACACATACAGTGTACGATAAAACGTAAGTTATCTGTTATACGCTACAGTTATGTCCAAGTGATCATATCGAAAGTCCCCAAGGGTGGGGGGGTAAGCTGAGGTAGTAGGGGGGAGGGGTCAAATTAAAATTATACTTATTTCTAGGTAAATTTTATACATAAAATGTCCTTTAAATTATGTCGTATTTATAATATTACTAGCGGTCCGCCCCGGCTTCGCCCGTGGTACATATGAAAAATAGATGTTGGCCGATTCTCAGACTTACCCGATATGCACAGAAAATTTCATGAGGTCCACCCGTTTCGGAGGAGTATGCAGACTAACATTGTGACACGAGAATTTTATATATAAGAGATATTTTTAACCCCCGATGCAAAAATATGGGTGATAAGTGTTTGACCGCTGTGTGTGTGTGTGTTTGTGCCACCGTAGCTCGCTAGCAGGTAATCCGAATTAGATGATGTTTTTTTGTTAGGCAGCATATTTTCCGACGCTGGTTCTTAAATAAACTGTATCAAAATCGGTTCATCCATTTATTGTGTAAAAGTGTGAATGAAAATAACTAAAGTTGTCGAATATACTTTAGTGATATATTAAATGAAAGTGAACGACCTATCAGTAAAAATAAGTCAAATTTTATCAAAATCGGTTCATCCATTTATTTGATATAGGTATAAAAGTGGTAGATAATAAAAAAGTGAATTTTGACTCAAGTGACATATGAAATGAAAGGGCATGACGTGTAAAGTATAATTAGACATATTTAATCAAAATCGGTTCATCCATTTACTATACCTATATACAGGGTGTAATCGTTAAGTGTGCACAGGCGATTTTTCCGTAAGTGTTACAGATAACAAAAAACTTTAAACTGATATCGAAAGTACTTAACCTAATGAGTAAAATGGCGGTAATAAATTTTTAAAAATAAATCGAGAAATATCAAAAAAATTATCTTTAAACCCTCCCATACATTAAGTATGAAATATGAATATCCCATATACATTTAATATGAAAGATTTTAGCTTTCTTTTTCTTTTTTGGTTTTCTGCTTTAATTACTTCGCAAATTTGAAGTGGCATTTTCCACGCTTTTTCCGGACATTTTCACGCATTTTCCGGATATTTTCCGGGGATTTTCCGAGCATTTTCCGGGCATTTTCCAGGCATTTTCCACGCTTTTTCCGGACATATCCACGCATTTTCCGGATATTTTCCAGACATTTCCCTGGCATTTTCCGGTTATTTTCCGGGATATTCCAGACATTTTCCGGGAATTTCCCAGGCATTTTCCGAGCATTTCCCGGGGATTTTCCGGATGTTTCCCAGACATTTTCCGGACATTTCCCTGGCATTTTCCGGGGATTTTCCACGCATTTCCCAGACATTTTCCGGACATTTTTCAGGCATTTTCCGGGGATTTTCCAGGCATTTTCCGGATATTTTCCGGACATTTTCACGCATTTACCGGATATTTTCCGGACATTTTCACGCATTTTCCGGATATTTTCCGGGCATTTTCCACGGTTTTTCCGGAAATTTCCACGCATTTTCCAAGCATTTCCCAGGCATTTTCCGGTTATTTTCCGGGAATTTCCCAGGCTTTTTCCGGGGATTTTCCGAGCATTTCCCGGGAATTTTCTGGATGTTTTCCAGACATTTTCCGGACATTTCCCTGGCATTTTCCGGGGATTTTCCACGCATTTCCCAGACATTTTCGGACATTTCTCAGGCATTTTCCGGCGATTTTCCAGGCATTTTCCGGATATTTTCCGGACATTTTCACGCATTTTCCGGATATTTTCCAGGCATTTTCCACGGTTTTTCCGGAAATTTCCACGCATTTTCCGAGCATTTCCCAGGCATTTTCCGGTTATTTTCCGGGAATTTCCCAGGCTTTTTCCGGGGATTTTCCGAGCATTTCCCGGGGATATTCCGGATGTTTTCCAGACATTTTCCAGACATTTCCCTGGCATTTTCAGGCATTTTCCACGCTTTTTCCGGAAATTTCCACGCATTTTCCGGATATTTTCCAGACATTTCCCTGGCATTTTCCGGTTATTTTCCGGGACTTTCCAGACATTTTCCGGGAATTTCCCAGGCATTTTCCGAGCATTTCCCGGGGATTTTCCGGATGTTTCCCAGACATTTTCCGGACATTTCCCTGGCATTTTCCGGGGATTTTCCACGCATTTACCGGATATTTTCCGGACATTTTCACGCATTTTCCGGATATCTTCCAGGCATTTTCCAGGGACTTTCCACGGTTTTTCCGGAAAGTTCCACGCATTTTCCGAGCATTTCCCAGGCATTTTCCGGTTATTTTCCGGGAATTTCCCAGGCTTTTTCCGGGGATTTTCCGAGCATATCCCGGGGATTTTCCCGATGTTTTCCAGACATTTTCCGGACATTTCCCTGGCATTTTCCGGGGATTTTCCAGACATTTTCCGGGGATTTTCCGAGCATTTCCCGGGGATTTTCCAGACATTTACAGGCTATGTCAGGGAAATGTCCGGAAAATGCCTGGAAAATTCCCGGAAAATATCCGGAAAATGCGTGAAAATGTCCGGAAAAATGTGGAAAATGTCACTTCAAATTTGCGAAGTAATTAAAGCAGAAAACCAAAAAAAGAAAAAAAAAGCTAAAATCTTTCATATTAAATGTAGGTATATGGGATATTCATATTTCATACTTAATGAATGGGAGGGTTTAAAGATAATTTTTTTGATATTTCTCGATTTATTTTTAAAAATTTATTACCGCCATTTTACTCATTAGGTTAAGTACTTTCGATATCAGTTTAAAGTTTTTTGTTATCTGTAATACTTACGGAAAAATCGCCTGTGCACACTTAACGATTACACCCTGTATAGGTATAGGGAATGAAAGAAACGAATGTTGTCAAATATTGTGATAGTACCTACCTAAGTGATATATCAAATGAATGTGCATAACGGGTGAATTACAATTAGTAATGTTTTATCGAAATCGGTTAATCCGTTTTTTACATATAGGGCACTTTAGGGGTGACAGTGGTTAGATAAATAAACCAAATGGAGCATCAAACGATAGGATATGACGTGTACATATAGGTACAATTAGATAATATTATTTACATCAAAATCGGTTCTGCCATTTACTAGGGATGGAAAGGGAAGGGTTGAAAGTCTGTGAAAGAAGAGGGGGACATGGGAGCGAGAGGATAGCCACACGCTGGAAATTTTGAACTCTTCTCAAAGCCACATAGGCACATAGGCCCTTGGCAATTTTTTTTCTTAAATATACCACTTCTTTTGCCACTGTGGTCCATTACAATTTATGCACGGTTACGGCCCAACTTAAAAGATGTCAGATGTAGGAATGTATTATGGAGGTAGAGGTAGGTCTCGCTCACTTGAAAATATTAAATGAAAATAAGAAACCGAAGTTTAAAAATTAAAAAAAAAAAACCCAACGCAACGAAGGAAAAGGAATATATATAATTTTACAAACTTCCCGACGATCTTTAAAATTAAGTACCATTATAAAAAAATATATATATAAGATATATTATTATGATAATGATGGTATGGTATGGTATCCTTAACTTTTACCAAAATTGTAGATTATAAAATTATCTTTAAAAAACTTCACATACATTTTTTTCTAGGAGCCACTGTTTCTACGAAAAATCTATTTTTTCATTCATCGTTGATCTCAAAAATAAAAATTCCAATCACCAGAACGACAGGAAATTTTAATAATTGATTTTTAATTGTGTTTTGCACAATTTTATTAAATTGCGACTGGATGAAAATTTTGTTCGTGGTCGTCGTCGTCGTTGGTAGGGTGAACAAATCCTTAGCAAAACATCATACGCTTATGTCAATTAGTATCGATAGCGGATTCTATTCCTTTACGTTTTGACGTTTGCCTCGGCACTCAGTTGCTGCACAATATATTGTCAAAAACATCCATACAAGGAAGGAAGGTAAATAAATTTGCTCCTCTCCCTCCTGGTGCCTAAAAAATAATATGCCATAATTTAAAATAAATTTTACGTAGAAAATTAATTAGGCACTTATTTTTTTTATTTTTTAGCTCAGTTTAGTAATAAATTTTACTAACTGTTCTTTTAATTATTTATGGTAGTACGTGTTTATTCAATAAAAGTTAAGTAGTAACTACTATGCAGTCACTATTCCACGCGGACGAAGTCGCGGGCACAGCTAGTATGTACATATAATTACAACATATTTATCATATTAATTATTAATCTAATTCTCTTTGGTTGTCTGGAAATTACGAACTATGTTACTCGGAGTTTTTTCATCTATATTTTTATCCATTTTAGGTCAACTTACCTTGCAAACTATACTGTAGATATATTTTAATGTTAGACGTAACTTTTGATTTAATATTTTTGTGGATGAATAGTTGTCAATATAGCTGTCACTGTCACCTGTCAGAACATGCTTAGCTGTCGAATACTATAAATTGCCACTTTCCTTTGACTCGTGGCGCAATCGTACGGATCGTGCCTAGGGGCTCGGACGTTGTTTATACGACGTTTGACCCAACTACCTTCACTTTGCTAATAGTCGTTGACTAGCTGCGATTTGTAAATCAATTAGGTAGCTGTGTGGAATCGCAGTACATTCTAATTACATTTCAAACTAATATTTAACCCAGTCTCGCGTGTAATTTCTATTATTAAATATATATTATATTTTCGACTGGTTTATCTAAATCTTGCTCATTGGTGAAAACTGAATGACAATCTGTAAAGTACTTCTTGAGTTTAGCGTAAAGAGTAAAGACAGAAACGCAGCGGAGGAATTTGTTGAAAATATCATACAGGTATTTAAATAGATATCATATTATAAGGGATTTAAATATACTATAGTAGTTATACTAGCTTTCCGCGCGCGGCTTTTCCCAAGTAGTCAAAGGAAAGCCCTCATACTTGGGAGCTTCCGTTATAAAACTATTCCTATGTCCTCATGACTCAAACAATGTTTGTATCAAATTCCATCCAAATCGGTCCATTAGTTTAGGCGTGAAGAATGGATAGACAGACAGAGCTACTTTCGCATTATGACAATCTAGGGATTTGGGAAGGGGATAAGAGAAACAAAAGCATTTATTTTCATCTTTATTTTCTTACAAATGTTTTGACATCAAGTTTTAATAACAGTAAGTATTCATACAGTGTTTTATAAATAAATACATTTACAAGTAAAACAGCGTTCACATTTAACAAGATATTAGCAAAACATATTTACAATTTGTTGAAACAGTAAAATCATGTTCTGAGTCTATACTAGTTCATTGCCCCGACTCTGTTCACTTTGACTAGAATTTCAAGAATAGGTAGGTAGAAACATACAATAATTACAATAAAATTATTTTTAATTGGTATTAAATTAAATTATTTTAAATACTTTGTATAGGTACGCCTCATGGTTTCACTTGCCTATACTGCTTTCCGAATCGGTGGTAAATGTTAAAAATATGTAATGACGTTTCAAAAGTGCTTATCGAAGAAGTCTAATTGAATAAATAAATGTTTGAGTTTGAGTTTGAGTTTATACTCATCCAGTTGGAAAATCAAATCATCATTTAAACTTATTAGTTAATATCATATCAATCGTATCATTTTAACTTTGGACTTTTAATAGACTAAAAACAATCAATATGTATAAAAAAGAGCGTGTATGCCAAGCACACGTGCAAGTGAAACTTCTTTGGCAAGATTCAAAGATACCAAAATCGTCGCCTTACTCCATGACGTGACGATATTATTATGACGTGACCTTGAAATTTTACTCTCAACGCGCCTAAAGAAATTTCACTTCAATAAACATGTTAACTCTTTAAAAAATAAAAAAAAAAACGTGTACAATATTTTCCGTATTTACCAATATTCAATAAACATACAATTATTCACTTCAAATCTTTAAGGATAATCTTATTTCCATAATATATTCGCATTTATCTAATAAATATGTACAATGAAAATTAGCATTTATAAAACGAGGAAGCAAATACTAAAATTGAGCACTATTTTATCTTTGCGAAATAAAGTTATTATCTGTATTTATTAATAGCTTATAAAGTTTTCGATTTTCCAAATAAATCCTGGATGAAGAATCAACGTTACACAGTCTTCTATATTATAAAGTTCCAGTCCCTTTTAGAACTTTAATCTTTTCATAAGCCAGCCTAACGAATTAACGAATAATAAATAAGTCTAATATCACATACATTTTATTTAAATTACTCAATAGAATTATACTTTTCAAATTTGATTCTTAAGTTAATTTTTTTCTTATAGTTAAGATATTTAGGTAATTGTTTAAATTATTTAATAACTATACAATACTATGGTATATATTAAACTATTAAATACTTAGCTTTCTGAATTTCCTAGCCATCTGTGTCCGACAAAATTAATCGTAGATAATTATAGTGATCTTGCATGATTTTTAGGGTCGAGTTTTTTATATTTTTTATTCGAAACAGAAAATATTTCAAGCTATGGAAAATGTTTATCAAAAGGTTTTTAGGTGAGAAGTATAAAAATGACTATCGTTTTTGCCTATTACGATTTAACATGATGGGTTGAATATTTAGACCGGGAGATATTGACACAAAATTTCGAGTCATTTGTAACAGGATGGCGGTTCTACAGGGTTCTTAGTACACAATGACAAAAAGAAAAATGATGGTGTGAACGCTGGTACCGGCGGCTTAGTCGCGTGGGCGTTAGTCGAACTCGTCGGAAAAATAGCGAAAGTCAAACGATTTGTAACACAACAATTTTAGAATTTACCGATAGCCCATAAAAAAGAAGTAGGCGGTAGTGTCATGCCATACTTTTCCGGTATGACTTACAGCCCGCCATACCGACGCGAATGTGTTGATTTAAATAAAACAATTATTCAACCATTTGTACCAGGCTAACTTTTGCACAGGTAACCATCGTCGTGCAGCCATTTACGAAAATCGCCATGCCATACTTTTCAGACGATTCCAAATGGTCGCCATACCGCCGAAAATCTGCAAAAAAATTGTATTTCGCCAAACTTTTTGTACCAGTATTGCATTTGGATTTTTGGAGAGTATTTGATAAAATGTGACCATTATTATATTTGCCATACTTCTAGTAGGGGGAAAAAGTGCTGTCATACTTGAAAAATTAATTTATTATTAATTTATATAAGTGAAGATTTCCAACACCTAGATCTTTGAAATTTTGTATTTATATTCGTTGATCCTCAAACTTACAGGAAAAATAAGTGCCATACTGTTACAAATCGTTTGACTTTCGCTATTTTCCGACGAGTTCGACTAACGCCCACGCGACTAAGCCGCCGGTACCAGCGTTCACACCATCATTTTTCTTTTTCGTACTAAGAACCCTGTAGAACCGCCATCCTGTTACAAATGACTCGAAATTTTGTGTCAATATCTCCCGGTCTAATTATAATATGTATATTGTTAGATTTATCGCTTTTTCAATTACTAAAGATACGACTGAGCAAAACGGACCAGCTTTTATGGGTGATAGTAATTTCATACCTACACTTTTCAACAAGGTTATTTCAGTTACTACTATGGTCTAAAGAAAAAAAAACAACAAGAATGACCTTCTCTTTCATCTTCTTTCATCGACCCCTATTCTATCGAAGATTTTGAATAAAATGCAATTATAAGGCTTGAATCAGAAAATAATTAAGCACATAAATAAGAAAGCAGCAATTATATTCTAATCGAATTAAATCTAATGAGGCAAACGTATTATCGTGACTCGACATTTAAAACCTGGAAAATTGGCTTTTCATACTAACTCGATTTATTTACGGGTAATTTATTTAGTATTAAGACGAAATAAGAGTCGAATAAATGATTAAGTGCTTATAGTGTGTAGCTTATAATAATAATAATCATTTATTTGCAGACACATGAAGTCCATAGTAAATAAATTTAGGTACATATGAATCAAAAATTATCATTTAACAAAATCAAAAATAACACAAAAATACATGCATATTATAACAATGTCAAAAATTATAATACAAAAATTAAAATATAATATACTTTATTTCTAATTAATTAATAATTGATAAATCATGTCCAAAAACATTAAATTTAGATACATATAAATCGAAAAATTACCATTTTAAAATCAATAAATTAAAATACATATAATAAACATTTATTTCTAATTAATTAAATAGCAATTGATAAAAATCATTTCAGTCAGTCAGCCGCAGAACAAAACACGCATTAATAACTACCTATCTAGAGCCGACCTGTGTGTGCAGTCTCACCCATCGACCAAGCATCGGGCAGTCCCACCGGTCACTAAATGCCCTCAACATGCCGTGGGTGCTGGTATCTGTTCTGCGCCGGAGAGAAGCGCATCGTTTGCGAATTATGGCATAAAAATCGTCCACTCTAGCATCGGCAAACATACCAGAAGCGCTACAATAACGCGGCAGCCCCACAAGCATCCTGAAGGCATTGTTATATTGTACACGCAGGGCGCTGTATGCCTTCTGCGTATACTTGACCCAAAGGCTGCAGGTGTAAAAAGTCTGACAGTAAGCTCGAAAAAGCGTCATTTTGACGTCGTAAGAACACCGTGCAAACCTACGGGCCAACATATTACTTCGAACAGACAGCGCCCTGCGCTCCCTCTCTACATCTAAATCGTCACACAGATCCTCAGTGACCCAGTGGCCCAGATATTTGAACTTTGTGACTTGCTTCAAGGGTGTACCTGCTAATGAGATGCAAGGCACATTTAAGTATCTTTTGAAAGGATTCTTAGGATTCTTCCAATTCTGTCAGTAACTCCCTTCACATATGGTAGGTAGGCCGGTTGTCTTTCAACTGTGTGTGGCTTCGTTCGTTCGTTGAAAGACAACCGGCCTACCTACCATATGTGAAGGGAGTTACTGACAGAATTGGAAGAATCCTAAGACGAGCTTCAATTAAAACTATATATAAGCCGCACAAGAAGATAAACCAATTCTTGAGACCAATCAAAAGTAATATTCCTCTACAAGAAGCAGGCGTGTACAAGTTAGACTGTGACTGTGGTCTCTCATACATCGGCCAAACAAAAAGAAGCATTGCTAACCGACTGAAGGAGCACATTGCGGATATCAAGCATCGGCGTCACAAGAAGTCTGCGGTATGTGAACACACACTGGACAACAACCACTTCATAAGATTCGACCAACCACAAATCCTTGCCAGAGAAAATAAATTTTTTCCAAGACTTGTGCGCGAGGCTATTGAAATTAAAAAGCACCCAAATTTCAATAGAGAAGATGGTTCGAAACTTTCAAACACCTGGGATCCTGTTATTAAGAATTTAAAACCCCATGTCAAACATACCAAAAGACTAGAAGACACGATCAGCCAATACTGCCAACATCCGGAAAAATACTCCACATACCAACTACGGAGGAATAGGTGGAGGTAGTTTACAAACAGCAATTTTTGAATGACCGTCAAGACGTATAACATCTCAGTCTCCCCGTGACCACGCTCGCTGTAAAGTGTTCGAAACGTCGGGAAAATAATAGAATGAATAAATCGCGTTTAAAATCCGTTAAAAAGTCTTTAATTTCTAAAAGAATTAAAATAAACGAATTACTAGTCTATGAATAATATAAAAAGAATAAAATTAAACGAATGACTAGTCTATGAATTCAATATTTTGGTTGGTTTCAAATCCATACAAATGTAGCTCATATAGTATTAAAATTATAGAATGAAGATTTATCTATATCTATATACTATAATATAACTGAAGAGTTTTTTTGTTTGAACGCGCTAATCTCAGGAACTACTGGTCCGATTTGAAAAATTATTTCGGTGTTAGATAGCCCTTAAATCGAGGAAGGCTATAGGCTAATATATCATAACGCTAAGACCAACAGGAGTGGGTAAAACCGCAGGGCACAGCTAGTTATTAATAAATATCTAGATCAAAGCCTCGATAAAATAAAACTGTTTCAGACTTCTCAATAATAATTAGGTTTCACTTTAGTTTTTAGAACTTTTCTCATTAATTCAGCATCAAATTTGAGATTTATTAAATTGCAAAATATCTTAATTAAACGATAAACATTACTTTCTAATAATATCCAGTTTCATAACTTCTGGACATGTTCTGTTTATCTAATCTCTCAGATAAAATGACAATGGTTTTTAAATTTCATCAGAAAGCTGTGAAACGGGCATTTATTGTTTTCAATATCATGTAAAATAAAAGCATTTATTAATGTTATCTGATAATGCTATTAAATGAAATTGCTGCTGCCGTTTTTATCTTTAAAAACCTCGACAATGGCCCGCATAAATTTCCAAATAACAAACACAATTCATAAATGCAATAAAAAATAAAACACAAATATAAACACATTTCATTTCTACATACAAATATGTACACAAAATAATTGTTTCAAAAGTTACTCCTTGCTAAAAGGCAGGACAATTTTAATGGTGCAAACAACCGGGAATTAACAGCAATGTAAATATGTTTTTTAACGAAGCAAACAACCCTGTACGTCGTTTGAAGGTTACTGAGTACCTTCAAATTATTTGATGATTCGAGATTATTTAGATGTGCAATTATCTAAATGATGCAAAATTGTAATCTTTGTGATAAGATTTTCGGTAAACGAGATGCCCACATAGGCACTTGACAGTGTCTGAGGAGAATTATTATTTACTAGCTTTCCACCCGCGGCTTCGCCCGCGCAGTCAAAGAAAAACCCGCATAGTTCCCGTTCCCGTGGGATTTCCGGGATAAAACCTATCCTATGTCCCGGGGTAAAAAGTAGCCTATGTCCTTTCTCGGGTATCAAAATATCTCTATACCAAATTTCATGCAAATTGGTTCAGTAGTTAAGGCGTGATTGAGTAACAGACAGACAGACACAGTTACTTTCGCATTTATAATATTAAGTATGGATTATAACACCACTTTATGTTCTATGTTAATTATCCGTTTCATTTCTTCATGACAGAGTGCGCAGTCTTCTTCTACGTAATACTGATGACTTCCATGGCGATATATAAATAAATATATTGAGATAGAGATGCCAAGTATGAAAAATCAATTAGACCAACAATTCGTCGCTAGGAAATTCAGAATCTAACAAAACTTTCTTGACTATTAAAACATCTAGGTAGTAGATAAAATTAGCTGCCTTATTTGTCATCTAATACTCTTATATTATTAACTATATTATACATTCCTAATATCGAGAAATCTCTCCTAACCTTCCTGTACAAAAACACGTACACAGTACACTAATGTTTCATTTTATCACACATTTTTATTTCTTCTAAAACCATCATTTTACCACCTCATCACTTCACAATGCTCCTGTTAATTTAGCCCATCCGCCCCATATAGAACCAAACACCATAAAGATGAAACTTGATGCATGAAACACTGTTTTTTTTTAAATATTAAACTCAGCAGTGACTCAGTGGTGAAGGCCTCTTTTTTGGGCCTTATTTGTAATATGAATCGGACATGTCTCAGTGATTTTATTATTCAGAATTTCATATCACCACAGCTGCAATCATTGAAGAAAACCGGCATGTCCGAAGACATGCTCTTGACCGGCGTGGTTGTACGCCTAAACCCGCATAGGCAGCCTGTGTCCTTGCGCGAGCAATATACCTATACTGATCAAGTGATCACGATAGAATAATAGGAGAAAAAATTTAGTTCCTTCTCGAAGGATTAGTAAAGTCCGGAACGTACAGACGGGGAGCGTCTATTCGTAATATTCTTGTTGATGCTATTTGGGTGTAGCATGTTTATTTGCTTTAAAGAGGTAGTTGAGCACTTGCCACTGTCCTCACCATTCTTGATTCGACAGTTGCATGTAGGTCGCCTGGCCAGAGTCCCATTTGGACCCAGTTCTGTGGACAAAATAAATTGTTAGACAGTAATCATCGTCTGGTTATCTGGTAGAAATCGCCATATAGCGATAAGACTGCCATTTTTTTAATTATTATTATATAGAGCAATAAAGTATACATAAATAAATAATCAGAACATATTAACCATTGTTACAAAAATTTTCTCGCGCCAATTTTTGTAACACCTATACTCACGCACGGTGTCACAGACCGATAGTGTTTACCCCTACACTATATATATTTACTAAGAAAACCGAAAACTATAACAATTTTTTTAAAGTTTAGGATGTACTGAAACAAAATAGTATTGATCATACTTAGTTTATTAATTATTTTACTGACTTATATTCTATCACAAATCAGTCCTCGAATTTGAGATGTTTTTCTTAAGTACTAGTTAAAACTAAATTAAAAACAGAACTTCTTTTTCAAAACAAAATAAACTTCTAAATAATAATAATAAACATATCAAAGAACATATTTATCTATGTTTGGCTTAGTTTTGAGCCTTGCCTGTCCATCTTTTCCCAAGTAAAAATCACGGGAACTTTCACTGTGTTTTTCCTCAGATATATCTTCATTGTCATCGTCTTGCTCGGTGTCGTATGTCTCTTCTTGTACCTCCACGTTGTCTTCCACCTCACTGTCATTTTCGTCTTCATAGCAGAACCAGAACTTGATTCTTCCAGCATCAATCTGATTTGATCATCGTTCATTTTGACATGAAGTATGGCCTAAAAAATTGGTCAAAATATAATTTAGAGCAACATTCATACATATATTTTACTATACATACTTCATAAAGTATTCAAAGTCTGTAAAAATATAGGTATAAATGTACAAAATATATAATATTAATACTTACACAAAAAGTTGCACCTATACTCGCGTCGGTCTCATGGACCGATTGGCGCCAAATGCTATGACACGTGAACTTCTGCCGACCACGCGACGTGCACTAAAATGAAGTTAGCCCCAAATCCGGAAACTAGCAAGGAACTCGACTTCACAGGATTTACCTGCATAAAAATAATTACGAAAATGTGTTTCGTCGGTCTTACAGACCAACGCGCGAGTAAAGGAAGGTTAAAAATGACATTAACATGGAATTTAAATTAAATTAATTCTTCTACCGATTGGCGATAAAAGAATATGATAAAATTCATACGACACTCTTTCATACGACACAGCCATTCTCTTACACACCTTAAATTTATACATATTTTTTTCTTACTTTTTATTGTAATAAATTTTAATTTATAATTAAGTACATGCTAAGAGGCTTTTTGTGAATTTATTTAAGAGTCAAGCTGTTTCTCCTAAACACAGGTTGCCCAGTAACCTAGCTAGGGAAACATTGGCTTGTATACATTGTTTTAGTAGCCTTTTTTTATATTTCTATACTTTTACATGAATATAAATTGTATATTGTAATAAATTGTGATAATAAATTGTATTGTAAATTGTAAAATTGTACATTATATTACATATTATGAACATATAGTAATAATAGGTATGTAATATAATATCAATAACAGAAAAAAGCGACATGAAAATAATTCTCTTTTGCGAAAATATAAAAACTGGATTTATTTTACTCAAAGCATTTAAATGCAATACAAATATAATTTGACACTGAATAAAAAATGTATTATGTTATACTTTTGCCACAGAATACATAATAGTAGCTAAACGCTACAGAACGAACACTCTCCGCCTCCCGCCAAAGTTAAACACTTACCTCACCCCGCACGATCAGGCTAAAAATGGTCCACATTTTTCTACAGGGACGATACGCAACGAAGATTGACAACATTAATCAAATTGACTTAAAGTAATTTTATTATTTTGGATTTGTGATTATCGTTTTTCGTAGAAAATGGTTAGATATTGTGCTGCTTACGGATGTATTTCATCAGAAAAACGCGAATTTTTTTTTTACGCTAGTCAAAAATGTGCCAACCATAAAGCGTTAACACACACATTTGCAGTCTCTACACTCTACAGTGTGACTGTCATAACGATAATTTTGTATGGAGTGTCCGGGGTGTGCTTTTGCTTCAATAGGCATGAAAGCGTATCAAATTGAATATGAATTCGGCGCGTTATTCTAATAAATTTATTTATAGACAAATAAAAAAGAGCGTGTGTGCCGAGCACACGTGTCAAAAGTGAAACTTCTTTGCTGCCTTACTCCACGATTTGACGGTATAGGCATGCATGACTCGGTCTTGAAATTTTACTCTCAACGCGCCTAAAGAAGAAGAAGCTACACTCCATGTAATCTATCAATATTATTAAGGCATAATTAACCAGCCTCTTAATCCTTAATGATCTCATAAAAATCTTTATAAGATCGACGTTTAGATTACTAGTTTTCCGCCCGCGGCGTGACCGCGTTTTCAAAAAAAATCCCGCATAGTTCCCGTTCCCGTGGGGTTTACGAGATAAAACCTATCCTATGTGTTAATCCAAGTTACCCTCTATATGTGTGCTAAATTTCATTGTAATCGGTTCAGTAGTATTTGTGTGAAAGAGTAATAAACATACATACATACATACACATACCGACATCCATCCTCACAAACTTTCGCATTTAATATTAGTAGAAAGTATTATTGATATTTTATAACTAGGTACTTGATAATATTGACTTTTCTGATAAAAAATTGTACAATTAACTATATTAAATAAAGTAAAACTTTTCTTTATAATTTAACTGCATTTTAGCATTTATATGAAATCCAAAAATGAATTTATAACAGGAAAAAACATCGGAAGTTTTCATTCAGGCTTCATGCTGAAGTCATTTAAAAGTTGAGTCGACAATCATAATATTATAAGGGATTCTCTTCAGGGATTGAAATATAAACAGTTCTTATGCTGCCTTTTTATAGTGGCGAATGCTTCAGGACCGTTCCCGGAGGGGCTTAGGTTTTGTCGGAACTCCATTGCCTAAATTATTAACTGATATTTTGTACCTTTAAACATAATAATAAATGCAAATAATAATTGAGTATGAGAATCAATGTTACGAATGCTTCATTTCTATTCCTAAACATTGGATTAAATATCACAAATATCAATTTTATTCTATGTATATATAGGTAATAGTTTTAGTCACTACCGCATTATAGGTTAATGCTGTAAAGGAATTGATATGTGTGAATAAATAAATGAATAAAGTTGTCCTTTCTTTACACAGTTTTCCATTGCGAATTTTCTATTAGAGGCAAGTTTAAAAAAATAGTTACCCGGTGTGATACAGACGATCGAAATATTATTTTTTTCTTCCCTGCATACATAGATTCTATAACTATTTACCAACCGTTCCAATAAAAATATATAAAAGATGATTCACCTGTTCTAGAGTTTTATAAATTACATTTTAAAAGCTTGACTCTCGAGATTAAAAGTAAAATTAATTATAAAACTTCAAAGGAACGCATAAAAAACTTTTCATGATTAAATTTTAATATTTCATGCAGAGGGTAAGACTGCAAACGATTTAACAGTGTAGCAAAGGAATACAAAGTTTTGTATAACTACGGATGCCAGTTGTAACATAGTATAAAGAGAACAAGTAGGCCATCTCCCGGTGTTTAGGAGCGCACGGTAGGTACCTAAACTCGCGAGGCGCAGGGATGTCACTTGTCACATTGATATTAAAAAATGTGTATCAACAAACACGTGGCCAAGTAATACGCGTACATACAAAAGGCGCGATGTACCTTTGTACGAAGATATCTTACTTGTTCTCTTATACTATGTAATAACATTTTATAGGGAATCCCTTGGCAACAGTGAAATAAGGTACAAATTATTTAATTTTAATATTTTTCCTTAACTGCATTGTAACTCGGTAAATAATACTACGAATATAGAGAAGTAATATTCGGATTGGCCGGTTAGATAAAAGTAATAGCATTTATAAGTTTTGTTGAAATTCTTGGAAATTTTCCCCCTGAAATTAGGCAGTGTTTAACCAAACTAAAGTTAAGTAAACCGTTCTAAGTTTACGATAATAAATTTTGGAACAATGAAGGACAAACAGGTAACAAACTTTGTTTTGTAATCCTTGATCTTTGAATTATTCTATACCTAAATTTGTAATTTTTAAATTATTTATACACGTGTAATAGAAATTGTATACACAGGAATAGCATTAAAGTTTAAAAAATATATGTTACTTTTAGAAGCGCTTTTGAATTTACTAAATACGTAATTCAATATTTGCTCCCAACTTTAGTTTTTAATCTGAATTTTCAATTTCCGTATTGCTATTAATACACATTGAAAAGCTCATAATATTAAAAGCTATTGTTATTATTATTAATTCGTAAAATATAATTATGGCAATAACCGTTCTCTCATAGAAGGAAAAAGAAATAAGTGGAACAATGCAACAAGTAGCAATGACCTCAATAAAAGTAAGATTTCCACGTACCTATTTATGTTAGAAATAAACTACGTATATTCAAGTAGACTTCTTGCAAAAGAGCTTTTGAATCGTCACAATACATTTAATATAAATTACGATAATGTTTAAAATTTCATTTGCCGTATTGCTATTTTAAGTACTTGATTCAAACATTTATTATTTTTTCATTAATTTATTTTTCATCATTTTATTAGCTTCACCTGTATGTTTGTATGTAACCAACTCATTCAGACTCGATTTTGACCCACTTTAAACGGACAGATTTAATTCGAACTTTGCACACTTGTCAAGGATCGATGGCGATGGGTTTAAGCGTATTTTTTTTGTAAGTATTTTTAGAAATAACACGCGAGACCGGGTTAAATATAAGTTTGAATGTAATAAGAATGTACTGCGATTCTACACAGCTACCAATTGATGTAGGTAGTTGATAACAAATCGCAGTGAGTCAACGACTATTAAAGTGAGGGTAGTTGGGTCGAACGTCGTATAAATAACGTCCGAGCCCCTAGGCACGAAACGTACGAATGCACCACGAGTCAAAGGAAAGCGGCAATTTATTATATTCGACAGCTAAACATGTTTTGACAGGCAATAGTGACAACTATTCATCCACAAAATTATTAAATCAAAAGTTACGTCTAATAGTATATTTATTTCATTATCCTTGTAGAAACAAAATAACCACAAAACCTTTAAGAGCGTATACGCACTATGCGGGTAGCCGCATTGCGGCTAGCCGTCCGGCTGACCGCAAGCACAATTATGTACGTAATATTCATTTCTATGCGCACTGTGCGGTCTGCGGTAGCCGCATCGCAGTGCGCATAGAAATGAATATTACGTACATAATTGTGCTTGCGGTCAGCCGGACGGCTACCCGCAATGCGGCTACCCGCATAGTGCGTATACGCTCTTATACATCCTATTTCATGGAAATAGTACCTAATTGAAATTGATTGTATTTCCAGAAACTCTGGATTTAATACTAAATTCCATCAATCGATAGCTTTCTGAGATAGAACAAGGAGCCCGTATGACACGATTCAGAAACCACTGATTGATGATAAATAGATTAGCTCTATATAAAACCGAATACATAGAGATAATTTATATATCTTTATCTCTATTTATATGAAAAAGTCGTGCTAGTTACTTAAAACTCACGATTTAAGAACGAATGAACATTAATGATTTTTGTCTCTTGTTAGAAGATAGTTAAAGTTGACTTGCTTCGAGTTGAATAATTAAATGAAATATCTATAACTAGACACCAAAAAAAAATATACCGGCCGAATTGAGAACCTCCTCCTTTTTTTCTGAAGTCGGTTAAAAATAATGTAAAATCTTCGTGATACAAATACTGAAACTATAGCATGTAACTGTACATTTGGGAAAGTAAATGATTAATTATCAGTTTATCAATTGTATTCTATATCTAAATGATTAACACTTTATTTGTGTGTAAGAATAGCAATGAATAATCTATAGAGAGTTTCTTGCCGATTCTTCTCCATAGATACTGCTTTCCGAATCGGTGGTAAATGTTAAAAATACTGTGTAATGACGATTCGAAAGTGCTACTAAATAGTAGTCTAATTGAATAAATGAATGTTTGAGTTTGAGTTTGAGTTTATATGGCAAATATTTAATGAATATGCGATAACTAGATGTACGAACCTACCTAGCTATATGTATATCATTATATTTTAATATTCCATTGAAAAGTTACATTTGGGGTTGCATTTTTTAGAGGACGCAATTTTATTTTTTTGATGTGTAGGGGGGGTTAGTGTGAAGCTAGCACCAAGTTTGTGGGGTCGCCACCCTTGTCCCACGGCCGCCATCTTGAAAACAGCGGTTGAAATGGTTTTTACGATATATCTCTTAAACTATTTATCTGATAAAAAAAATTTGTTGACATTATTTGTTGCAAATTAAATTCTCTACAACTTTGGTCCAGTAACTTTTTGTCGTAGAACTATAAATAAAAAAGTTATAAGCGAAAATGTTTAGAAATTAGAGCTACATATTTATATTTTTCAATAAAACTTTTTTTTATCATTTTACGAAGAAATAATATCAAACCATTTTTGTAGATTGTTTTTCGAGGAACAACTATTATATACAACATATTTTCATTAAGTAAATAGTTAAGGTTTTACAGCGCTCCGAAGTGAGTACTATTTTTCAGTACTCTTAACTATACACACATATATTATGTTTGTACTAATAATAATTTGTCATCAGTAATTGTTTTTTTTTTGTTATTATAATATTTTTAATAATTAATTTTGCAATATTATTAATATTTAATTATTATGGCTCTTTTCCCCACCATCCAGGAGGTAGAGTCTGGAAGCGCGTTTTTTTTCCGTCGAAAAGCAGGGCTGAAATGTTCTGCAGTGTGCTTGAATTGTTCTGGAGTCTGGTAAAAGAGCCAATAGCCAATATATTATGTATAGTTAGTACTGAAAAATAGTACTCACTTCGGAGCGCTGTAAAACCTTAGCTATTGACGTAATGAAAAAATGTTGTATATAATAGTTGTTCCTCGAAAAACAATCTACAAAAATGGTCTGATATTATTTCTTTGTAAAATGATAAAAAAAAGTTTTATTGAAAAATATAAATAGCTCTAATTTCTGAACATTTTCGCTTATAACTTTTTTATTTATAGTTCTACGTCAAAAAGTTACTGGACCAAGGTTGTAGAGAATTTAATTTGCAACAAATAATGTTAACAAATTTTTTTTATCAGATAAATAGTTTAAGAGATATATCGTAAAAACCATTTCAACCGCTATTTTCAAGATGGCGGCCGTGGGACAAGGGTGGCGACCCCACAAACTTGGTGATAGCTTCACACTGACCCCCCCTACACATAAAAAAAATAAAATTGCGTCCTCTTAGAAATGCAAGGTTAGGCCTAAAAAATGTAACATTTCAATGGACTATAATATTTTCGATTCGTCTTGCAGTCAAACTAAATTGACAAAAAAGGTTAAATTTATAAAATAGTCCGTGGAAATAAGATTAAAAAACAATACATTTATTTTACAATGGGTTACTTACTGGAAAAACTTTTACAAAACGTAGCAAGTTGGAAGGCCGAGCTGACCTAATTTGAGAAATAATAAATACCTGTAACTGTATTTCTCTTAAATACATTGCAAGAATATAAAGGACTGAAAACTTCGAACAAACAAATTTATAATTAGGTAACTGCTAAACTGCTAGCTATATTTTTCTTTATTGAATTGCATTAGAGATGTTACCGGAAATGTATGAAATCAAGGAATTGTAAACAAATCCTGGGAAATGTGTACAATTCCGATACCATTTAGGAAATGTATAAAATATTGTTTAAAAAACTATTAATGCATAGATATCCTAGGAAATGTATAATTTTCCTTGGAATTGTATATAATTCCAATATCGTATTAGGAAATGTATAAAGTAAATGCTTTCTGTAATAAAACACGTTGTTAATTTTTTTATTTTATATTATAGCACTTATTGAGAGAATCGGGTAACAGTCATACCGTAAAATAATAATAATATGTTCATATTATCTTACTAATTAACATTTCCAAAATCAACTATCTATTAACTTTTAAAGTAAGTATCACAAGATCAACTTATATTTATTCTTATAAAATCAAATTTTCATTTGGCAAGTAATCAGTCCCCTCGTCCCGCTGTCCCCGCGTATATTAATATCTTAATGTTTTACATTTCCGATTGCTATGTAGGAAATGTATAGATTTCCTAGGAAATGTGTAATGCATAAGTATAAAATAATTTATTTCACACATTTCCGTGAGATTTTAGGAATTACATACATTTCCTAGGAATTGTATACAATGACGTATTACATACATTTCCGTTAACAGAGACACTTTTTGCTAAGTTTTGTAGTGAAATTAATATTATAAATAATTTGATATTGAGATACTTCATATCTTTAGCTATAAAGTGAAGTGTGTAAAGTTAATAATTGCTTTGAAATGTAGCTTTTTGCCAATCGCAATTTACCCACACATTTATTAAATAATTTATTTATAGTTCTAACTTCTATTACAACTATAACTAATAGTCTAGATCACTAACAGCTTCCAATTTAATATTATATAATTAAAGCCAATGCCTCCAAAAACGCGAATCCTATCCTACTAATATTGTAAATGCGAAAGTTTGTGAGGATGGATGTATGTGTATGTGTGTGTTTGTTACTCTTTCACGCAAATACTACTGAACCGATTATAATGAAATTAAGCACACATATAGAGGGTTACTTGGATTAACACATAGGATAGGTTTTATTATTTTAGGTTTTATAATTTAGAATGTAATAAAAAAAGCTCACCAGACATTGGCACTCCCTCGCATATACTCGACCGATGATACGAGCAGCTGGCAGGCTTCTTATTTATGCAAATCACCCGCTCGAGCGCCTGTCACAGATTATACCATTATTACAGATTAAATAAAAGATAACGAAAATCTGTTTAATTTTTTATGTTATATGGCATGGTATATTATGAAAATTTGGTAGCATAACGCAAAAATAAATCTGAAACAACTTTTTTAATATCTGTTATTGTGCGTGGTAAACTTATTTGAATATGGGTAGTATTTAAACGAGTGACTGTAAATTAAAGTTTTAGCTATCAAAAATAATTAATTGGGGTAACAGAATTACTAAGTGAGCGACTGACTGCGAGCGATGAAAAATTAATAGATCAGCAACTAACAAACATTAATTTGCGTTACATAAAATACAAAATGAGCAGCTTCATAATATTTGAGCGACCTAATATTAATTGTTTGAGTGACAAAATTACGTCTTGTATTATATTCATTATTTGGCATATGATTTATTTATACTGAGTGGCATTTTATCTTAATCGAGGTATTTCGAATAGAAAAATCACTTTGAAAAATACTATAATGGACAGAGTAGGTACTATCAGTTCAATTTGTTTTTGAAAGTTTTATCAAATAATTATTTGAACAATTTATTCTAGTGTTTTTAGTCGCTCTAGATGAGCGTAATTTAGTCGCTCACTTAGTAATCTATTCGCTCAACTAGTAATTTAGTCGCTCATATAGTAATGTAATCACACAGTTAGAATTCTAATATATCAAATGGATTAATCACAATCCTCCTTTAGTACGCTCAATCTGTATTTTATTATCAACTAATACCTATTCGTTGCTTGTTTAGTTTATTTGTCGATTACTCAAATTCATACCGCTCAAGTTATTAAATCAGTATCTCATAATCAGTCGTTCACTTTATTTTCAGTCGCTCGTTTTATTATTCCCCTTTGAATATTTACTCAGAAACGTGTTATAAAAAATGTATTCCGGGTGAATGAGCTTTTAAACAAAATAATTCGTTTAAATTCTATCGGATCAGAATGAAATTAATAACAACATTTTTAACATATAAAAAAAGTGTCTAGTTTTATAGCATTTAAATTGAGAAAATTAAAAATAAAATAGAAACTTTTACGAGAAATAAGGAAATCATTACACGTGTTGTTCACAACATTTATTATATTTTTTTGACGTGACAACGTCTTATAATTCGATAGAGCCAGCTGCACGCACGAAAAAACATGACTCATGCGGCGTCACCTCGCTCTGAGGCGTTCCATGTAAGGCTTGAAGTGCAAGCGAGAGCGCGGAACGAGCGACAAAGAAGCACAATCGGACGTTGTCACGTTCAACTATCGTCAGTAAACCGACTTTACAGACAACCATTTTTTTTATTATCTTTCACTTGTTGATTTTCCGCTCCAAATGGCACAACAACTATTCAAATATCAGAATAAGTATAGAAAAATAATAAGGAGAAAATACACGAGGCGGTATGATTTATTATTGTGAGCTTGTTATTTGTTTTTAATTATTATAGATATTGCGTTTAATGTGCAAAAAATAGAGACTAAAGAAATCGTCTATTTATTTAATTAAAATGCTCTAACAGCAATTAATCACACACACATACACACTAAAGATATATTATTATATTTTATTAGTAAGGCTTCTCTCACCTTCATAATTTCTAAAACAAAAATTAATTACAAATGATGCCTAATTTTACCAAATTATATTGTATAAATTTATAAAGAATAGAAAAAATTCGATCACGAGGCGGGACTCGAACCCGCATCCTTCGCGCCATTCCGGGGCGGATGCCTCACCAACTCAGCCACTCGTGACCCGCCCGAATGATCGAATTTATTCTATTCTTTCAGTTTTATGTGTCTGAAGGGACACACCGCGCGCCATCTATTGAGATGATTAACAACCATTTCAACCAATATGAAGCACTTTTCAGTGAATACAATATTGTAACGATGGAACACGACCTTTTTTGTTGAATTTATATTTTTGGTTTTTATGGCATTCAAATGCTTTATAAATATAAATTTATAAAGAATAGAAAAAATTCGATCACGAGGCGGGACTCGAACCCGCATCCTTCGCGCCATTCCGGGGCGGATGCCTCACCAACTCAGCCACTCGTGACCCGCCCGAATGATCGAATTTATTCTATTCTTTCAGTTTTATGTGTCTGAAGGGACACACCGCGCGCCATCTATTGAGATGATTAACAACCATTTCAACCAATATGAAGCACTTTTCAGTGAATACAATATTGTAACGATGGAACACGACCTTTTTTGTTGAATTTATATTTTTGGTTTTTATGGCATTCAAATGCTTTATAAATATAAATTTATAAAGAATAGAAAAAAAAAAAAATTCGATCACGAGGCGGGACTCGAACCCGCATCCTTCGCGCCATTCCGGGGCGGATGCCTCACCAACTCAGCCACTCGTGACCCGCCCGAATGATCGAATTTATTCTATTCTTTCAGTTTTATGTGTCTGAAGGGACACACCGCGCGCCATCTATTGAGATGATTAACAACCATTTCAACCAATATGAAGCACTTTTCAGTGAATACAATATTGTAACGATGGAACACGACCTTTTTTGTTGAATTTATATTTTTGGTTTTTATGGCATTCAAATGCTTTATAAATATAAATTTATAAAGAATAGAAAAAATTCGATCACGAGGCGGGACTCGAACCCGCATCCTTCGCGCCATTCCGGGGCGGATGCCTCACCAACTCAGCCACTCGTGACCCGCCCGAATGATCGAATTTATTCTATTCTTTCAGTTTTATGTGTCTGAAGGGACACACCGCGCGCCATCTATTGAGATGATTAACAACCATTTCAACCAATATGAAGCACTTTTCAGTGAATACAATATTGTAACGATGGAACACGACCTTTTTTGTTGAATTTATATTTTTGGTTTTTATGGCATTCAAATGCTTTATAAATATAAATTTATAAAGAATAGAAAAAATTCGATCACGAGGCGGGACTCGAACCCGCATCCTTCGCGCCATTCCGGGGCGGATGCCTCACCAACTCAGCCACTCGTGACCCGCCCGAATGATCGAATTTATTCTATTCTTTCAGTTTTATGTGTCTGAAGGGACACACCGCGCGCCATCTATTGAGATGATTAACAACCATTTCAACCAATATGAAGCACTTTTCAGTGAATACAATATTGTAACGATGGAACACGACCTTTTTTGTTGAATTTATATTTTTGGTTTTTATGGCATTCAAATGCTTTATAAATATAAATTTATAAAGAATAGAAAAATTCGTGATCGAATTTTTTAATCATCTCAATAGATGGCGCGCGGTGTGTCCCTTCAGACACATAAAACTGAAAGAATAGAATAAATTCGATCATTCGGGCGGGTCACGAGTGGCTGAGTTGGTGAGGCATCCGCCCCGGAATGGCGCGAAGGATGCGGGTTCGAGTCCCGCCTCGTGATCGAATTTTTTTTTTTTTCTATTCTTTATAAATTTATATTTATAAAGCATTTGAATGCCATAAAAACCAAAAATATAAATTCAACAAAAAAGGTCGTGTTCCATCGTTACAATATTGTATTCACTGAAAAGTGCTTCATATTGGTTGAAATGGTTGTTAATCATCTCAATAGATGGCGCGCGGTGTGTCCCTTCAGACACATAAAACTGAAAGAATAGAATAAATTCGATCATTCGGGCGGGTCACGAGTGGCTGAGTTGGTGAGGCATCCGCCCCGGAATGGCGCGAAGGATGCGGGTTCGAGTCCCGCCTCGTGATCGAATTTTTTCTATTCTTTATAAATTTATATTTATAAAGCATTTGAATGCCATAAAAACCAAAAATATAAATTCAACAAAAAAGGTCGTGTTCCATCGTTACAATATTGTATTCACTGAAAAGTGCTTCATATTGGTTGAAATGGTTGTTAATCATCTCAATAGATGGCGCGCGGTGTGTCCCTTCAGACACATAAAACTGAAAGAATAGAATAAATTCGATCATTCGGGCGGGTCACGAGTGGCTGAGTTGGTGAGGCATCCGCCCCGGAATGGCGCGAAGGATGCGGGTTCGAGTCCCGCCTCGTGATCGAATTTTTTCTATTCTTTATAAATTTATACAATATAATTTGGTAAAATTAGGCATCATTTGTAATTAATTTTTGTTTTAGAAATTATGAAGGTGAGAGAAGCCTTACTAATAAAATATAATAATATATTATCAAAATAATTTACTAAGTATTGTACACATTGAAAAGGTCTACAGAAAAGTCCGCGATGGTATATGTCTATCTCTTATGGCTAACCCACAATAACTTTTTTTTGTCATTTACTTTTTACGACAAATAATGGCTAATTTTCGAAGCGATTTTAACCAATACAGCATTAATCCTTAACCAATTAAATACCTTGGATACATTGTTCATTTAATATAGATCTATATGGCCCTTTACACCGTATGACTTAAGTGAATATTTTCGAAGATATTACAGATTTAAAAATTGCGGGACGTAGCGTTTGCGGCGGTACCGGCCGGCCGCCATTGGACCCGTGCGAAGCCGGGGCGGGTCGCTAGTAGTGAATAAAAACATCGTGAGCAAACCGACATATCGAAGAATCAAAAAGTTCGATGACATGTGTCATCCGCCAACCCGCACTTGGCCAGCGTGGTGGATTATGGCCTGTACCATCACAGGAGGCCCGTGTCCCAGCAGTGGGAACGTATATGGGCTGATGATGATGATGAATAAGTATAATATAGATATTATTTTATGTGTGTGCGTAATTTCTTCACACCGCAACTTCTTCCGAGTATTATAATATTTAAAAAGCTCCCTACAGAAATATTATCTACCCAAAAATCGATCGCAAGTATTAAAAAAACTAAAACTAGAATCCAAATGTATTAAATCCACGCAGTATTTTATGTTTTACGTGTGCTTTTATGGCTTGCTAGACTGGCAGTAAAATTTTATTTCAAATTGTTAGTATCCTTTCCTAAAGTACAAGTTTTATGGAAAGTAATTGTAGTTAGTGTAAAAGATTCGCAGAAAGCTATTTTTAATATATTCACAAGCTAAAACATTAACTAAATTATTTTTTTACGAAGTTTGCCAACAATATTTCTTTCATAGATTAGGTTTGTCCTCGATCCTGAACACAATATAATTTGAATTTATATTTTTGGTTTTTATGGCATTCAAATGCTTTATAAATATAAATTTATAAAGAATAGAAAAAATTCGATCACGAGGCGGGACTCGAACCCGCATCCTTCGCGCCATTCCGGGGCGGATGCCTCACCAACTCAGCCACTCGTGACCCGCCCGAATGATCGAATTTATTCTATTCTTTCAGTTTTATGTGTCTGAAGGGACACACCGCGCGCCATCTATTGAGATGATTAACAACCATTTCAACCAATATGAAGCACTTTTCAGTGAATACAATATTGTAACGATGGAACACGACCTTTTTTGTTGAATTTATATTTTTGGTTTTTATGGCATTCAAATGCTTTATAAATATAAATTTATAAAGAATAGAAAAAATTCGATCACGAGGCGGGACTCGAACCCGCATCCTTCGCGCCATTCCGGGGCGGATGCCTCACCAACTCAGCCACTCGTGACCCGCCCGAATGATCGAATTTATTCTATTCTTTCAGTTTTATGTGTCTGAAGGGACACACCGCGCGCCATCTATTGAGATGATTAACAACCATTTCAACCAATATGAAGCACTTTTCAGTGAATACAATATTGTAACGATGGAACACGACCTTTTTTGTTGAATTTATATTTTTGGTTTTTATGGCATTCAAATGCTTTATAAATATAAATTTATAAAGAATAGAAAAAATTCGATCACGAGGCGGGACTCGAACCCGCATCCTTCGCGCCATTCCGGGGCGGATGCCTCACCAACTCAGCCACTCGTGACCCGCCCGAATGATCGAATTTATTCTATTCTTTCAGTTTTATGTGTCTGAAGGGACACACCGCGCGCCATCTATTGAGATGATTAACAACCATTTCAACCAATATGAAGCACTTTTCAGTGAATACAATATTGTAACGATGGAACACGACCTTTTTTGTTGAATTTATATAAATTTATAAAGAATAGAAAAATTCGTGATCGAATCTTTTCTATTCTTTATAAATTTATATTTATAAAGCATTTGAATGCCATAAAAACCAAAAATATAAATTCAACAAAAAAGGTCGTGTTCCATCGTTACAATATTGTATTCACTGAAAAGTGCTTCATATTGGTTGAAATGGTTGTTAATCATCTCAATAGATGGCGCGCGGTGTGTCCCTTCAGACACATAAAACTGAAAGAATAGAATAAATTCGATCATTCGGGCGGGTCACGAGTGGCTGAGTTGGTGAGGCATCCGCCCCGGAATGGCGCGAAGGATGCGGGTTCGAGTCCCGCCTCGTGATCGAATTTTTTCTATTCTTTATAAATTTATATTTATAAAGCATTTGAATGCCATAAAAACCAAAAATATAAATTCAACAAAAAAGGTCGTGTTCCATCGTTACAATATTGTATTCACTGAAAAGTGCTTCATATTGGTTGAAATGGTTGTTAATCATCTCAATAGATGGCGCGCGGTGTGTCCCTTCAGACACATAAAACTGAAAGAATAGAATAAATTCGATCATTCGGGCGGGTCACGAGTGGCTGAGTTGGTGAGGCATCCGCCCCGGAATGGCGCGAAGGATGCGGGTTCGAGTCCCGCCTCGTGATCGAATTTTTTCTATTCTTTATAAATTTATATTTATAAAGCATTTGAATGCCATAAAAACCAAAAATATAAATTCAAATTATATTGTGTTCAGGATCGAGGACAAACCTAATCTATGAAAGAAATATTGTTGGCAAACTTCGTAAAAAAATAATTTAGTTAATGTTTTAGCTTGTGAATATATTAAAAATAGCTTTCTGCGAATCTTTTACACTAACTACAATTACTTTCCATAAAACTTGTACTTTAGGAAAGGATACTAACAATTTGAAATAAAATTTTACTGCCAGTCTAGCAAGCCATAAAAGCACACGTAAAACATAAAATACTGCGTGGATTTAATACATTTGGATTCTAGTTTTAGTTTTTTTAATACTTGCGATCGATTTTTGGGTAGATAATATTTCTGTAGGGAGCTTTTTAAATATTATAATACTCGGAAGAAGTTGCGGTGTGAAGAAATTACGCACACACATAAAATAATATCTATATTATACTTATTCATCATCATCATCAGCCCATATACGTTCCCACTGCTGGGACACGGGCCTCCTGTGATGGTACAGGCCATAATCCACCACGCTGGCCAAGTGCGGGTTGGCGGATGACACATGTCATCGAACTTTTTGATTCTTCGATATGTCGGTTTGCTCACGATGTTTTTATTCACTACTAGCGACCCGCCCCGGCTTCGCACGGGTCCAATGGCGGCCGGCCGGTACCGCCGCAAACGCTACGTCCCGCAATTTTTAAATCTGTAATATCTTCGAAAATATTCACTTAAGTCATACGGTGTAAAGGGCCATATAGATCTATATTAAATGAACAATGTATCCAAGGTATTTAATTGGTTAAGGATTAATGCTGTATTGGTTAAAATCGCTTCGAAAATTAGCCATTATTTGTCGTAAAAAGTAAATGACAAAAAAAAGTTATTGTGGGTTAGCCATAAGAGATAGACATATACCATCGCGGACTTTTCTGTAGACCTTTTCAATGTGTACAATACTTAGTAAATTATTTTGATAAAACTCGTAGGGTTCAGCCTGCGTTTGCAATGTAAGCGGAAAAAATGTAATTATTTACGACATCACATTAGAAACCTCAAAAATAACCGTACTTCTCCACTATTTAATTTTAATTTTTTTATTGTCGCGAACTGCGGCTTATTTACATAAAAACTTTAATCGTTTCTAAAAGTACTAACATCAAGCTTTAAATTGAGCTATATTTCATCTTGACACAATAAGTTTGATTGCGATATACCAAGTGCCATAGTCACTTGGGCAATCTCCTTTAAACTGTAGGTGCATATCTGCATTTATCAGAATCGCAAAATGCATAACTCGACAATGGCTAAACCGATTTCGTTAATTCTTAATCTGTTTTATAATATTCCTTGAAGTACGAGGTTGGTTATTATGGAGTGAAAACGTAAACGTGTACCACGGGCGAAGCCGGGGCGGACCGCTAGTTTGTTATACAATAAAACTGGTTCCTAGACTATAGCCCAATGTTGAAATCTGATAAAAACTACTCATAAATATTGCTCACGTGACTAAGAAATTTTTTGTTTTTTAACCGACTTCAAAAAAAAGGAGGAGGTTATCAATTCGGCCGGTATGTTTTTTTTTTTTTTGAAGTGAAACTTCTTTATCGGGGTCGGACAAAAATTTAGTGTAACGTTTTTGCGTTACGCGCCATCTTTTTTTATTTTACAACCTTTACAACTTGATCATTAGGAATTTATTACCTCTATTGTTCGGACAAAAATAAGTTACCGCCTTTGAACTTGCCGACAATGTAAGTACACTATTGTTTCTTAGAAAACATTTTAGGAGTATACGATAATAAATCTATGACTCACGTAAACACGTGTTTGCTTGATTGGTGTTCAATTATGATTTTGTGAATTCAAAATTTATAAGAATAAACCTCAAACTCTTTATGTCCAATCAAAATCCGCCTAAGTCGAAATCCTAGTCGAAATCCTTTATAAGTTGAAAACTCTATAACTCGAATTTTTTGGCGTCTCCCTTGGTCTTTTGAACTACCGCACGAGCGGAGCGAGCGAGTCGCGGCAGTGGCCGGCGTAAATATTCAAATAGGTAGCGAGGAGCGAAGCGACGAGCATCTTAGGTTAACTTTTGAACTACCGCACGAGCCGAGCGAGCGAAGCGAGCGAGTTGCAGCAGCGGCTGGTGTAAATATTTAAATATGTAGCGAGGAGCGAAGCGACGAGCGTGTTAGACTAACGTATTTCTGTAATATTGTATACAAGCTGTGTCGCGCGGTTTCACCCGCGTGGCTCCGCTCCTGTTGATCTTAGCGTGATAATATATTACTCGCTAGCCTATATTACTCGTGGATAATGTAGCTTTCGAATGGTGAAAGAATTTTTAAAATCGGTCCAGTAGTTTGAGCCTATTCATTACAATCAAACAAACAAACATACAAACAAAGTTATCCTCTTTATAATATTAGTGTAGATAGTAAATTATTTTTTGAAAAATAAGGTCATAAAGAAGTTTCACTTCTTACGTGTGTACTCTAGTACACGCACACATTTTTATGTATGTACACCGATTACTCCGAGGTTTCTGAACCGATTTACGTGATACCGATTTTTTTGTTTGATGCGGAATGGTGTCGAATTGGTCCCATAAAAATTTTATTCGGATAGGCCCACTAGTTTTTATTTTATGAGCATTTTTGTCTGATCTCGATGACTTAATTGAAATGTAGCAAGTAACTTTGATTCACTTCCCGATAACCGATTGAGCTGAAATTTTGTAAAGGTATGTAAATTGTATAGCGATGAAAATATATTATCATGACATAGAGCTGATTTGATGATGGAATCGGAAGGTGGCCATAGGAACTCAGTAATATATTGACTCAACTTTATCGAGTTTGGGCTCGTTTGATTCGTGTTGAAAAATACACTAAAAAGTATTAAATAAAAATAACTTCGTTAAAAACAACCGACTTCAAAATCGGAAAAGTAACAAATAAAAAAGATTTGATATTATTAATTTCTACATATTATTTAAATGTGCTATTTATTAAATAGGTTTGAAGTCGGTGCCAAGAACTAAGCACTTAGTATTAAGCCCGTGCACCGACATCAAACCTATTTTATAAATAGCACATCTAAATAATATGTAGAAATTAATAATATCAAATCTTTTTGAAGTGAAAACTTCTTTAGCGGCGTTGAGCACTTTTTCTGTAATGGGTATAAAATCTTAAACTCGCGTCAGGACACGTGACCTGATCGAAAAAGCGTAAGACGGATGGATATTAAACATGCTCAACGTTAATAATCAAGTTTTCACTTCTGCCGGCACTCCCGGAGTGCAACCCGTCTTTTTTTTTATTTGTTACTTTTCCGTTTTTGAAGTCGGTTGTTTTTAACGAAGTTATTTTTATGGTAAAACAATTTTCACAGTCTTTTCAGTACCTTCAGAGATTACTTCTTACAAACTTAAAATCTTTACTTAGAAGAAGATAGATAGAGCCTGTCTAAAATTCTCATATAAGTAAATCTTCCTTCTTAGTTTGCATAATCTACTGATGAAATTATTACCGAAATACATAATAGTGGACGAGACAGACCACTTAAAGACAGCGTCACGGATTTGAGCATTACCAGCTGAAAACGGGCTTAAACCACGTCCTTACCTGCTGGAAGCCCCTTCGGTATCGCGAGTTCATGTAGCAGTAGATGATAGGATTGTAGCAGATATACAATGTAATACATAGCAGGAATGTTACCTGCTGGAAGCCCCTTCGGTAGCGCGAGTTCATGTAGCAGTAGATGATAGGATTGTAGCAGATATACAATGTAATACATAGCAGGAATGTTACCTGCTGGAAGCCCCTTCGGTAGCGCGAGTTCATGTAGCAGTAGATGATAGGATTGTAGCAGCAGTGCGACATCGCCAGCCAGTGGCTCGCGAACCACACGTACGGCATCCCAGGCCAGGCAGTCCATTCGTCGTCGTTTTCATGGGCACTCCACAGCATCTAAAGACCACGTTATTTAGTATTAAAAGTCTGCATGATTTGGATTTATCCCAATGTATATTTGCTATATTTATGTAAGTGCGTTTGAATGGCCATTGGGAAGTTTTAAATCTAGCTATTTTAATAGTTGAGATCTGGCATGGTTGATTATTATTATTGCATATACTTACCCATATATTTATGCATGCTTCACCTACGAACTTAATACTGAAGGAATAAAGTTAAGAATTATTCTCTACTATGACCGATAATAATCCATACTTATTAATATTATAAATGCGAAAGTAACTCTGTCTGTCTGTCTGTTACTCAATCACGCCTAAACTACTGAACCAATTTGCATGAAATTTGGTATGGAGATATTTTGATACCCGAGAAAGGACATAGGCTACCTTTTATTGCGAAATATGTACCACGGGCGAAGCCAGGGCGGACCTCTAGTAATATTATAAATGCGAAAGTGTGTTTATTCGTTTTAATGTGACATGGCCATGGGTAACTTTTGACAGCGGTGAAACGACTCATACTAATGCGAATTTAACATCAGGGGAATCCGCGGGCAAAGAAAAATATATGAATATATTGTTTTCAATAAAAATGATGATGATGATATTGTTCATGAAATTAATAATAATTCCATAATTCCTGGGCCCTGGTGAAAGCGCCCAACGACCAGGCGAGTTTATACGTTCGCTAGCTATGCAGATACTGAGCCATTCTGCGCACACGCGGCCTGTGGATAGAGAGCATAGCGTACGGGATGTGGGTGGGAATAGGTGGGTGGTTGGTAGTACTTTATCAGTCGTAAAAATTTCCAATTTTAGGAAGATTAGAAAAATGATTTTAACAATAGTTAGGGAAATTTCGATTGACAGAAAAATTACGATAAGTCAGGAAAAATTTCTATAAGTCAGGAAAATTTCCATAAGTCGGGAAAATTTCTATAAGCTGGAAAATTTCCATAAGAAAGGAAAATTTCTATACGCCAGGAAAATTTCTATAAACAAGGAAAATTTCTATACGTCATGAAAATTTCTATACGTCAGGAAAATTTATATAGATAAGGAAAATTTGTATAAGTCAGGAAAATTTATATACGTGAGGAAAATTTCTATACGCCAGAAAAATCCATAAGTCGGGAAAATTACGATAAGCTGGAAAATTTCCATAAGAAAGGAAAAATTCTATAAGCCAGGAAAATTTCTATAAACAAGGAAAATTTCCATAAGTCCGGAAAATTTCTATACGTCAGGAAAAAATCTATAAGCCAGGAAAATTTCTATACGTCAGGAAAATTTGTATAAGTGAGGAAAAATTATATACGCCAGGAAAATTTTTATACGTCAGGAAAAATTCTATAAGTCCGGAAAAATTATATACGCCAGGAAAATTTTTATACGTCAGGAAAAAATCTATGTCAGGAAAATTTATATACGTGAGGAAAATTTCTATACGCCACGAAAAATCCATAAGTCGGGAAAATTACGATAACTCGGGAAAATTTCTATAAGAAAGGAAAATGTCCATAAGTCCGGAAAATTTCTATACGTCAGGAAAAATTCCGTAAGACGGGAAAATTTCTATAAGAAAGGAAAATTTCCACGAGTCCGGAAAATTTCTATACGTCAGGAAAAATTCTATAAGCCAGCAAATTTCTATACGTCAGGAAAATTTGTATAAGTCAGGAAAAATTATAATTATACGCCAGGAAAATTTCTTTACGTCAGGAAAAATTCTATAAGCCAGGAAAATTTCTATACGTGAGGAAAATTTCTCTTTGCCGCAAAAATTTCTATAAGTCAGGAAAAATCTATAAGTCGGGAAAATTTCGATAAGACAGGAGAGTTTCTATACGAAAATTTCTCTTTGTGTGGAAAATTTCTATAAGTCAGGAAAATTTCGATAAGTCAAAAAAAAATAATATTATAGATAAATTATAATAAAATACGTATTTGAGGCGATAGAAACGATTCAACTATAAATTTATATTTAAACATGGTATGCATAATAAATAACCTTATATTTCGTGTTTCTCAGAAATAATTCAGAAGAGAACTTAATATAACGGTTCCGTGAGATGGGAGAGGATAGAGGAAGAGAGGATAGGAAGATTGCTCTAAACCGTTGTTATGCGATTGTGAAGGTAATATTATTATTTATTTAATTAAGTATTTAATTTGATAGATAAATTAAAAAATTTAATCAGAGAGATAATGTAAAAAGCAGTTTTAATCCTACTAATATTATAAATGCGAAAGTTTGTAAGGATGTGTGTGTGTGTTTGTTACTCTTTCACGCAAATACTACTGAACCGATTACAATGAAATTTAGCACACATATAGAAGGTAACTTGGATTAACACATAGGGTAGGTTTTATCCCGGAAATCCCACGGGAACGGGAACTATGCGGGTTTTCCTTTGAAAACGCGGGCGAAGCCGCGGGCGGAAATCTAGTATCATTATATAATAAAAAACCTGTCAGTTGTCGGGTTTTACAGTTATTTCTAAGAAATATTACTTTCGGAAATGGGCGGATAGGCGAGGTATTAAATACGATGACAAGAAATAAAATATAAAACTTCGTAAGCTTTCCTAATTTTCTACTGATAGATATTTGTTGACGGCTTTGAGCTGAGATTGTATATTATATTATTTTACTTTACTAGTTCAATTACGTGAATAAAGTAATTCATGATGTCAATAACAAATAAAATGATATTTTATATACTTATTTGTAATACGAAGATATAAATTTATAGTAATAAAATGTTTCTTTGGATGATTTTGCATCATTTACGGAATAATGCTAACTGGATTTAAATGACATGCAGCTGTAGGAAACTAGCAGGTTTCTTAGTATATTATAGGAACATATCCAATACCTACAATGTACTAATATACTATGTAATAAGATACGAAGTCGTTCTATTTTAGATAGAAGAACCTTCTGTAACATCCTCATCCCATTTATGTCAATCCAATAATTTGCTAATAACTATTAAGTTACCAATTTAATGAGGTTTCCAAATATTCTATGATCGCGGTAAAACAATATGTGTAGTTGTATAACGTATATCCCATTGTAAGCCCTCAAACTTCGATAATTATTGTGCCTCTAATATTGAAGAGAATCTATAATATTACGAAACGTTGGCTTTAATATAATATACAATTAATGATCTTTGTGATTATACTCTGCTATTGATACCCTGCTTGTATCCAAGTATAACTCACCAAAAAGACGTTGAGAGGCAGCCAGCAAATTGTGAACACGGTTACCACGGTAACCATCATCTTGATCATCTGCCAACAAAACATTAAAGATAAGTATATTTTTATTTATAAGAAAAATGTGGTTAACACGAAAGGTTTGGTTTTTTTTTTGGTGCAATCTAACGGTTACGTGGTAGCAATCGCTCAATAATGACAAGACCGCCTTCTGTATGAATCATATAATCAGCTTTCTTTATTTCATTTTATAGATAGAAAGATGATTATTAAATGCACACACAAGATTAACATAAAACACAGATGGAAAGACAAACAGAGACAAGTATGTACAGTACTCCAAAAGTAATAATGCGCATAGAAATCTTCGTCACTGTTCGGCAACTGTCATTTTCCTGGAGCGACCGAAGATGAGATAGAGTGGTTAAATGCATTTTCTTCATGCATAATTTTGTCAAATTATGTGTTTTGTGCTAAAAGAGATTAATATTTATTTGTAAGTAACGATTTTGTTTCGATAATTCCTTGTAAGTAAATAGCGAGGATAACCCCACGATTGCGAATATATCTTTGTTGGATTGATTTACTTGGAAAATTTTATAGTACTTTTAAAGTGTCTTACTGAAGCTGGTGTAATGATGGAAGAAAAGAAGGTTAAAATAACACAAAATTTATATTGTATAAAATATGGTTTTCAAACACAGGTTTACATTTAAACCATATAAATCTAATCATTAAAATCTCAGTTCAAAAGTAAAATTACAGTACTGATCATTCTTCAATATTATAACAATAACAAAAAAATAAAAACAATCAAAATCAGGGATTATCTTTATTTCTGACATTTTAGATACATCGGAACTTTCATTATGCTCTTCTTCATTTTCACTTGCCCTACTGCCATCACCTGTGTGAATCATTTCATCGATTAATTCAATTCACCTTTAAAAACAAAACCAAGAAGGGTATGTAATAGCAGCTCTATATAATTCCACACAGAGAGAACGGATTACGACTGACGGATTTTTGAGTTTTTTTGACTGACAGGCTACCGTCACCTACTGCCCGATTTGTTTTTAATTGTGTATGACCGTGAATTGACTTCTATTTTCTTTTGAACAAGGTGTAAAATGCAAGTGCACTGTTTAGGGCTCTTACGATTAAATGATTCGAGTGTTTTCGGAAATACGACAATTAGCGAAGATTTGCATGCGCATTATTAATTTTGGTACATATTATGGCGGCCTTATCGCTAGGTAAGATTTTTATACATATGAAAATACATATTTGTGTACATTCGTCATATCTTTTTTGATGCAAAAAAAGGGTTTATGTATTTTCATGATATCGCCTGAAGATCCGAGCATGTATACCGATCTATCATCGCATCTAAAGCGTGCAAATATCCTTGAAGTAAACAAGATGATGATCCAATATTTTCACTGCGCTATGAAATATTTCCGTACATTTCATACTTAAATATTTGGTCACAAATTGAACAAGTAAATAGACTTTTATAAAATACCTTATCTATATAAATACTTTAGACGAGAGGATACATTTTTTATTATTTGCTAATCTATACATAATATACTTAATTATATCCTCAAACAACCAGGGAATGACCGGGGCAAGCGGCTAGTATTTTATAAAATAAGTAGATTTAATTGACCTTCTTTATTACAACACGTAAACCTCAACAATAAGAAATTATGTAAATATCATTGACTATGAGAAACCCTGACAAATATTAATTTAAATCAGATTTATATTTTATAGCTGAAATAAAATGGTTTTGTTCACTTCAATTTGTCAACAACTAGGCGGTAAATACACCGGTTTTAAACTCAAGTAATTGGAAATATATTTCATACTAGCGGTCCGCCCCGGCTTCGCCCGTGGTACATATTTCGCAATAAAAAGTAGCCTATGTCCTTTCTCAGGTATCAAAATATCTCCACACCAAATTTCATGCAAATTTGTTCAGTAGTTTAGGCGTGATTGAGTAACAGACAGACAGACAGAGTTACTTTCGCATTTATAATATTAGTATGGATTGTAACATTTGTTAATTAATTTTGAAATTAGCTGATGGAATATTATTAATTGTTTGCAACTTTAGCTGTCAACAACATATGTGCGGTGTTCAAAAGTTAGGTAATATTACATATTACACAATTATTAGTCTTAACAATCTTTAATTTTTTTTCAATACTTGAGCAGGTATAATGTCCAAACCATCTAAGCTAATTGCACCAACACGTAGAAGATCGTCACAAGACGTACACTAAAATAGCTTACCTTTCTCTTCGAATTCTGCATCCGCGAGTCTCTGTTCATCTCCGCCTCCCCCGGTGGTCTGACGCCCCAGACCACATAGGCAATCCTTGCATATGTGCATATCAAGGCAGCGAGTGGTAAGGCAAACTGTAGGGTCAATAGTGCACAGGTATATTGTTCACTTTGTTTGGGCGTCGTCCATATTTCCGTGCAGACGTCTCTGGAAAAGGGTGTTGGGATGTAGCATTTATTTTGGATAGCAAAGAGCTATTACGTCCTTGGAAAAATGGGTATGTATATGGTATGTAAGGAATATTGCATTCAATTTGGACAGTAGGAATTTAGTATTGTACATTGCAAGTTTAAACGTTAGTATCTTGTGTTAGAAGAATTATGATAAGATCTCCAGTCTATGCATCAGAAATGACTGGGATTCACGATTACAAAAATATAATAATTGCATGACAACAGTACAAAAATTTCTGGTATATTGGCGTGAAAGGATGCGGGTTCGAGTCCCGCCTAATGATCGATTTTTTTCTATTCTTTATAAATTTATAGAAATTATTAAACGTCTAAAAATTATAGAGAAAAATAATGTAATTTACAAGTAGAAACACTGAAGGATAGTTTAAATTGCAAACGAAATAAATAGACTACAGGCCCATGTTGAAAAAGTTATGGGTCATTTGAACCACCAGGTGACCTATCTAGAACGATATAAGAGCATAAAATAATAAGATTCAGCACTATGCCGTCACTTGTAAGCTGTCCAACTGAGTGCAGATGAGAATTCGAAAGTACGTTCGTCGTTCTAGATAGGTCACCTGGTGGTTCAAATGACCCATAACTTTTTCAACACGGGCCTGTAGTCTAATACTCCAATACGTTCCTTTATGTATGAGCTTTTGTTGATAGGTAATATTTGTGTTCGATGAAATTTTTAAACTCAGAAAAAGAAGCTTCATTGTAAAATGCCTTTCTGGATTTATTATATAAGTATTGTGTACCATATTTAATATCGTAATTTATATTTGAAATTTCAAATTAACATTTTCCCAGAAACTCTTAAAGGTAAATTGATCTATATATAAGTTTACAAGAATAAAGTGGATAAATTACTTACAATTGCGTTAAATTCAGTGTCGATTAATTTTATAAATACAAGCAATTATAAAGAGGATAAATGTTAATGTTTCAACACGATTTTAATAAAATAATATAAATATAAATTGATATTACTTTTAAAAAGCTCTTGCGCTTGCGGTGTTTAATAATATAATATCTATCATTTATTAATAATAACATATGCGTTTCTTGCTGACAATTATAACAGGTTCTTTTACACGTAGAGGTAATTTCTCAAATACTCACAGTTCACAAACCTCATGCCAAATTGACGGCCTCTGCAACCTCGATACCACTAGTATTGGTGCAGCTGTTGCCATGGCCCCACACCACACACCCAATATCACCAACTTCGCCGCCGTCTTCCCCAAACGAGGCTTCAACGGCTGCATTATCACTATATACCTATCCACAGATATAGCCAACAAAGTATACGCACTAACTAACACCGACACGGCTTGAGAAAAGTTCACTATCTTACACATAACAGCCCCAAACGGCCAATATCGTAACACTAGCATCGACACAAAGGAAAAAGGAACACAGAATATAGTCATCATTATGTCGCCAATGGCCAAATTCGCGATAAAGAAGTTCGTCACAGTTTTCATTCGCGGCGAAGCCCGGACAACAAAACACACTAGCCCATTCCCGAAGAGAGCGATCACGAATATCACACTGTACATGAAATATACACAAAAGTGGAATGTGAATGAGGTAAAGAACACTTCAGATTTGCTAGTCTTGCAGGAGTATGGGAGGAATCTTGTGAAATTGCCATAGGTGTCGTTCCAAGTGAAATTGCCATTTTGCGCGCAAACCACTGCGTCGCAGAGCTCGGAGTAATCTTGCGTTTTGTTCTCGTCGACGAATTCAGTTGAATAGAACATCACTCTTGATTACAGCGTTTTCGTTTGCGTCCCATTTATGTACCTGTAAAGAACATACAGAACATTTATTACAAAAGAAGAGATTTGCATATAGCGACAGATTTTAACGACAATGCTCTTAAATTTAATGAATAAATTAAATCATTCAGCCTGAAACTATATTGTGAACTATTAGTAACATCTGTTAACAAGCTCAGTAATTGTCAAAGTGCACTATGACTGAGAATCATAGTGGAATGTTAGTCTTCATAGACCAACCTTTAGACGAATATTCGTTGTTCATAGAAGTCTATTTCAAGCCCGTTGTGAATTATAAGAGAATTCGGTAGATGCTCACTACAGGTGAACAGAATTGTAGGCTATTTATACACAAACAATGAATTTATTTTGACCTTAATCACTTACTTCAGATAATGTATGTTTTTGATGGTATCTACGCGTACAAAAGATTTTAATGAAATTTACACAGTTCTAATGTCTTAGATGGGCTGCATACAAGGTAGTCGGGAAATTAGACATCACACACCACACCACACAAATACTGACTGGTCATGGCGGATTCGCCTTCTATTTGAACAGATTCAAGCTGAAGGAGAATCCGTCATGTCTATGTCAGCCCGGAGTAGAGGAGACGGTTCCTCACCTGTTACTCGAGTGCCCAATTTTTGCAAGCAATAGATATGCTATTGAGCAAAAATTGGGCATGGCGATGACGGGTGAGAATCTGCCTTCTGCCCTGGGGGACAAGTGTAGGGATGCGTTCTTACAATATTGTAAGCATATTGTAGTCGTAGTTAACCAAAGAAATAGTGTGTGATATTAGTTTAACTGTGATATAGGATTAAGTTGAGTGTTTTTGTGCCGTGTTTTTATTGAATTTTCACCTAATAATTTAAATTATAAGAACTTAAATTAAATTAAAATATAAAATAAAATCAATTTTATATTTTAATTTAATTTAAGTTCTTATAATTTAAATTGTACATTATTTATATTTATATTATGTAATAAGTACTTAACCAGTATGTTAATATTTCTAAAAATTGAACAAAAAAAAAAAACAAAAAAGTCTCTGGACTATAATCCAGAGGTGGCGCGAACACCCTGTGATGAAAAAAAAAAGACGGGTTGCACTCCGGGAGTGCCGGCAGAAGTGAAAACTTGATTATTAACGTTCAGCATGTTTGATATTTTGGAATGGTATCCGTCTTACGCATGGAATATAAAAGCTAAAAAAAAAAAAAAAAAGTCCGTCTTACGCTTTTTCGATCAGGCCACGTGTCCTGACGCGAGTTTAAGATTTTATACCCAACGCCGCTAAAGAAGTTTTCACTTCAAAAAAAAGACGGGTTGCACTCCGGGAGTGCCGGCAGAAGTGAAAACGCGCGTAGTAGAGAGGGGATAGCTGTCTACTCTCCATCCGTCTTACGCTTTTTCGATCAGGTCACGTGTCCTGACGCGAGTTTAAGATCTTATACCCATTACAGAAAAAGTGCTCAACGCCGCTAAAGAAGTTTTCACTTAAAAAAAAAATGTCTTAGATGGAAACATTATGAAATTTTGAAGCGAATCAACCATATTTGTATTACTTTTCGTCTTGTTCCTGAATTTTAACATTAACCTACTTAGTAACTTTTTATTTGACTTAAGAACTTTATGTTTGTTCATGAGTTTAATATCTCCCAAACATTTTACATCACACAATTCATATACAAAACCATCGCGATACATTTGTTTGTTAGTAAACAAAACCCACATTAATATACAGCTTATGTTTGTCGAAATATTCCTAAAGAGGTTTATAGTCATAAAGGCCTATTCAGATTAGAGCGGTATCGTCTACCACCGCGCGCCATGGGTAGCGGTATCCCGATGGCACACGATTATATTGCTTATTTATTATAGTATAGAGACTCTAATCGCGTACCTATCCGAGTATGTATGTATTTATTATGTCTGTATACTCGGACACGGCGCGCGGTAGCAGATACCGCTCTAATCTGAATAAGCCTTTATGACTATAAATATCTCTAGGAATATTTCGACAAACATAAGCTGTATATTAATGTGGGTTTTGTTCACTTACAAACATACGTATCACGATGGTTTTGTATATGACTTTATTAATCTGAATTATTTCGTGTCTCAAGCGTAAGTAGGTATTTGAAATCCATTTCATCCATAATGAATATTTCATGAATATTCCGATAGAATTTGCTGAATTTTTCCTTTTATCAAATTGTATCTAATAATTTTATTTGTATCTTTCGATCGCTTATTGAATATTTTTTACGTCCTTCGTTGAAAGTGACTTATCAATTACGACATATCTATACTAATATTATATAGCTGAAGAGTTTGTTTGTTTGTTTGTTTGAACGCGCTTATCTCAGAAACTACTGGTCCGATTTGAAAAATTATTTCGGTGTTAGATAGCCCATTTATCGAGGAAGGCTTATAGGCTTTATATCATCACGCTAAGACCAACAGGAGCGGAGCAATGCGGGTGAAACCGCGGAGCACAGCTAGCTTTATATAATGAGACAAATCTAAGAGAATATTTTTTCCTTTTGTGGCATTAAATTTCTACGTTTGATGTGGTACCAAACGGAAAAATAAATTTGAGTGTTATTTTCTCATCAATCATTATTGTATTACAGACTTGAAAAATAAGATGATTAATACTAGTTTCTTGGAAGAAATCGCTCACGAGAGATAAAGCCGCCCTTTGTACATCTCTATCGCAATCATGTAACAGATTGAATTTCTATGTTTGTACGATAAAGAGTATTCATTTCATTTCAAACTAGTCCTTTTATCCTATCCTATCCTACTAATATTATAAATGCCGAAGTTTGTGAGGATGTGTGTGTGTTTGTTACTCTTTCACGCAAATACTACTGAACCGATTACTTAATTATGCTCTTTATTCTATCCTAAAGGTCGTGGAGAGGACTCTACAAGTGCGACCTGAGATAATATAAAGAGGTGGTATGTTATAAATCATTGCCGCCCAGGCCACTTTATGAGCTGCTTATTTTATACTAGCTGTGCCGCGCGGTTTCACCCAAAACAATACCCAGCCGGACCCGCGGACAAAATAAATTCATTCAAGTCCGTCCTACAGGACAAAAACTACAGTTTTTGAGCCATTTTGTTACAAATTTACATTAAATTTATAGATTAAAGCTGAAGATACTGAATACAATAACGGAGATAAAAATTTCCTAAATATTTATTTCTTTACAAACACCAACAATTTAGTAGAACTAAATTACCCAAACTTCTATTATGATCGTGATAAATAGAAAATATACATAAATATGATTCATAAGACTAATCCATGATATAATAAATACCCAGTCATGTCTAGCTCATCATTCATCGTTTATATAAGAACAACAGTAATCTAAAGTAAAATCTATTGTGTACTATTCCTAAATAAAACAAGACAACAAACAAGACTGCTACTAGCTATAATTAAAATGTTAGTGATGTAATGGCACTGGAATGACAGTTCATCTAGACCACACCTAAAAAGAATATCAATTAAATTTCACAATTAAAACTCTAGAACCCCAGAATAACTATTAAACAAACGAAAAATTACGATTATAATAAAAAAAACGTACAATTAACGGTTTATATATTTTGACAAAAGAAGGAGGGAAAAGAATTTATTGTTTGTTACAAATAAAAATACATTTATAAAGCTACACATCATTAGTGAGTAGCATATAGTTAACTTATTTTCACATTCAATCCGAGTAAAGTCAAAATAATAGCTTGTATACAATAAGACTCATAACTCATAACGAAGTTCGACAGACAGGCTTTTCAAAAGCAATCAAACATCAATCATAGATTGACAAACACGTCCCAAACAATTCTATGGCCGTTCCCAATATCGTATCTATCTTACGATAGATAGAACCTTACTAGCTATCGGAGATAGCTATCTATCTATAACCGTAGTTTGAATATTGGGAACGGCCACTAGTATTCCCCAAACTAGAGATTATTTGAATTTCACATCAGCGTTATCATCTTGCAACAGTATTATTCCCAGTGTGGGAAAGTGATGGCGCTAGACGACCTATATAGCGCGCTGCCATTTTCACATTGAAAATATTACTGCAATAAGCAATATTTTTTTATAAAAATGTGTAGATAGGTCATCAATACTCGATTTTCAGAAACGGCTCACTAATGCACACAGGATTAGACGTCGTAAGATGGCATTGTGAAGTAAAATGTGGCTAATAAGCCACATTGCAACATGACACTGGCAGAGCGTTAAAAACGTATCTATCTTTTTACATATTTCATATACAGGGCATAGCGTTATAAATGGATAATCAAGTAACTGGAGATTGAGGACGTTATTTTATTTATTTAATTTAAATCAGATTTACATCCATATAGTTGTTAGTATACCTTAAAACTATGTTAGTATTATTTATGGCGGTTCAGAAAAATTTTGTGTTAATTAAAAGTCCCTCGGTTTTCAATATATTAAAATAAGACATTGAGTGTGTATTAGAGCTGATGGTGGCCACTTTTGAATAACTTGTATAAAAAAGATTATACATTTACTACGGGACAGCCTGTATATGTATATCATCAGAAATAATAAGACTGCTCTAAGACATCATGGTACGAAATAAAAATTTCAAATACTGTTATAAAACTGCTTGTAGAAATATCTACGATGTCACGAATTCATCCAGATTGCTATTATCACCTAATATCTAACGACGAGCCTTCAAAAAGGTTCAAAGGTCCTGAGGGCGAAGTAACAGCTATTATATCTCGTCGCTGTAATTCGATCCGTGGTAGGAAATCTGATACTCTGTATTCGGAATAATTTATGAACCATCTCGTTTTCATGAGTCATAGAGACTGTGTACTGTATAGATATCACGGAAATGTTGGACTAGTGTTTTGATTTTGATGTTAATAATTTTAAGGCGGTTTCTTCAGTAAAAAATAGTTAATAAGCGACTTCAAAAAAGGAGAAGTTTCTGAGACGTGTACCTACTAATAATGGTGTTCTATAGGTAGACGACTATGGTTGTAAGTTTAGGAGAGTATTTGCACGCGATTTTGTCCGCTGGTGAAATCGTACACAACTAGTTTTCCATATAGGAAATTTATTAACCGACTTCAAAAAAAAGGAGGACTAGGTTATCAATTCGGCCGGTATAATTTTTTTTTTTTTTATATGTATGTACACCGATTACTCCGAGGTTTCTTAACCGATTTACGTGATTCTTTTTTTGTTCGATGCGGGATGGTGTCGAATTGGTCCCATAAAAATTTTATTCGGATAGGCCCAGTAGTTTTTATTTTATGAGCATTTTTGTCTGTACTCGATGACTTAATTGAAATGTAGCAAGTAACTTTGATTCACCGATTGAGCTGAAATTTTGTATACGTTGGTAAATTGGATAGCGATGAAACATTATCATGACATAGAGCTGATTTGATGGTGGAATCGGAAGGTGGCCATAGGAACTCAGTAATATATTGACTCAACTTTATCGAGATTGGGCTCGTTTGATTCGTGTTGAAAAATACACTAAAAAGTATTAAATAAAAATAACTGCGTTAAAAACAACCGACTTCAAAAACGGAAAAGTAATAAATAAAAAAGATTTGATATTATTAATTACTACATATTATTTAGATGTGCTATTTATTAAATAGGTTTGAAGTCGGTTATGTAGTAATTAATAATATCAAATCTTTGTATTGTTGTTGTAATATTTATTACTTTTCCGTTTTTGAAGTCGGTTGTTTTTAACGCAGTTATTTTTATTTTATAGTCTACACGATTTTACAAAAAGGTACTACATATTTATTTAATGTTGATTAAAACACAACAATTATTCTACTATACATTCAATGAGATCTCTAGATGCAAGACTCATATTATACGAACTCGTCTGAACATTGTTATTCTAAGCAATAGCTATATACAACTGAGTATTGAATCACTCAATAAGTTAAATGCAGGACTTATGTTAACCTACTAACTTTTTGACCTGGGAAACATTGTTCTACTGCAGACACACTAAGATATTAATATACTGGAAATAAATGTAATGTTAAGCAACAGGGGAATTTAATAAGCTAGTTGTACCGCGCGGTTTTGTCTGGATAAAAGCGCGGCAAAAACAATCATTTCTACATCACTGCCAAGTAGGTGTCATCATAATACGTTCGGTGTATTTCTCGTGAAAGACTAACAAAATGGAAAAGTCGCTCTTTAAGGCGCGGGTCAAACACAAGCGGCGCGGGCGCGGGCGTGCCACAGCTAAACCACAGAATCGGAGGCTCCCTAAATTTTATGTGAATTTGCATTAATATTCTGAAACAGTCACACATACAATCAAAATGGAACTTAAGTATATGATTTATTGGGTCTTTTTCTTTCCATGTACATTGTACAAGACAGTTACGTAATTGTAACATTTTCGCTCGATTCATTTTTTATTCAAAAATTTTGCCATTTTTAAGGATAATTACATTTTTTTTAAAGATTTATTTGGACTTTATGTCTAAAATAAATGTTAACAGTAAGAAAATATAGTTTACTATCCAATCCCAAGATATTTTTTCTCTAGATCAATTATTACTTTAGTTATAAACGAAATGAGAATTGAGACTTACGAGATTTAGTTTCGAGCTCGAACGCGATCAAAGAGCGCACGCGATATTCAACTTTATTACGGCTGTGCTAACGTCTAGCACCGTTGCGGTCTAACCGGTCCCTCAGTGCCAGAAATTATGTTAGGGAGCCTCCTCTTAAGCTATTGCATAGCTTTTATCTCAGACTTTGAGCGCGGCGACCTAATGTAAACAATCCGTAACGAAAAAACCTAACAACCCCCACTCCAACCGGCACAGCGATGCGATGCTATGCAATAGCTTTACCGCGGCAGTCCTCGAGTGCCACACGTATTTTTTTTCATATTTATAGAAAAAGGTGATCATAGATTACAATTTTATCTTGATTATTTGTAAACAGTTGAATTCCGCTTCCGCACAACCTTCAGCAAAAATTAAAAACAAAGTCAGGTGGGGTAAATGCGAGTACCATAACTAGAATGACATATTCAACCATAGACAACATTTTACTTTATAACAGTATAAAATTTATAATTTCCATATATATGAAGTATTTAGTAGCCTAAAGTTTTAAGTTATTTGTTTAATTAAAATCACTCTGATAATATAGATAATCAAATTTAAAAAAAAATTGGGTCACTTATTACATTTACCCGGTGTTCAGGGGCAAATGTAATAATGTTGGTCAATTTCTCAGGGCTTTAGACAGTTGCAAATCAGGGGTAATAGCAATAAAATGCGAAAATTGAATTAACTTTGGTTTTTTATTTCAAAGAGAACACATGAAAGCTTACAAAGATATGAATTTTTCCTTACAGACTACTTAAATCAATCAAAGTGTTTACGAAATAATCATATTTCTGAATTTGAAATCAAAGTATATTATACCACGCTTGGTTATTGTAGGATTCGGCAATATTTTCACGATGGAATCAGCGGTGATTGTATCAACATCATCTATTATAGGCCATGCAAAAGTTGCACCCTTACCCTTGTCTATCTGTTTTTGCACGAAGCCTACGTAATATTTATGTCCTTTCACCAAAGTATATTTAACTATCACCCATTTGTTAATATGGATATCTAGCCCAGTCTCCTCTTCTGCCTTATTTTCTTTATTCATTTCTGTCATTGCTGCTTCATTGTCTGACTCAATAAGAACTTCAGCTTCCTCTTCCACCCATTCACTTTCGTCAGAATTTGCATAGTGCACTTCATTATCTGAGTCTACATCTGTCGTGTCACATTCTGAATCTTCAGTCTTTTTCTTCGCTTTTCCTTCTTTCTTGCCATTTTTTTGTTTATTTTAGCTTTTTTTTTTTAGATAATTTCGCACCATCTGGAAAGAAAGGGGTAATTGTAATAAAACTTTACATTTGCCCCTTAACATGTTATTACAATTGCCCCAACACCAAAATTTGAAGAGGTAAATGCAATAATAGCCATAAAAAAACAACCTTCACCAGTTAAGTAAAAATTTGCATTTAGATTAATTCCCAACACAGAATATTAACATACTAATACAAATAAATTAAAAAACTTACGTTTCTTTCAAAGATGAAAACCGATTGAAGGTTACGTTAACAAAGTGTGCAACACGCGGCATCGACGTCACTCAACTAATGACGTTTCATTCACTCATCGATCTGTAAAACTCTCTTTCGAATTGATCAGCAGCACCAGTTTTCTTTAGGAGTTAGGCCGTAAACACACCCTATTGCTAATACCCCGTTATTGCAATTACCCCACCTGACCCTAATATATTATCTTTAAACATCGATTTGATAATTTATTTTCCCATATTATATTATGGTAACAAAGATATACTTAGTAAATATATAAAATATAATGAAACTGACTTATAATTATACTTAAATGAATATCTTTAAACATTCTATCTTGTAAAAAAATCATAATAGTTACAACCAAACCCAAACTTATTGTGCAATTTTAACTTCAAAATGTTTCCAACATTTCCAGTGAGATAATATTAATTATATATTGTAATAAATTGTAATTGTAATTGTATGTATGTATGTTTAATAATAAATAAATTTGAATTTGAATTTGAGATCTTCCGAAGTTTAAATTTATTTAACTGCTCCTCATTTCGTTGTGAATTCCCGAGGGAGAACAGTTAAGACTAGTCAACAATCTATTGTCAACAGAAAATCACCGTACTTTACTTGTAATGTAATAAATTTTAGAGAATTTCCTTTAAAGCAGGTTCATTAAAATAACGATACCTATTTAATAAAGTCTTGGTAAGTTCATAGTGTTTTAAATATAAATTAGTCTGCCTTTCTGCCCGACGCGGACGTTTTTAAGTGTAAGGTTACTTCAATTATAAAAATAATGTGAAAATAAATCAGTTAAAAAATAAGTCAATCTTTATTTGTTTATACAACTGTCATTAGTTTTTTTTTTTTTTTTTTAATCACATGTCAAGTTCTTGGACATTTCCCTCACGCTATTTTCCACCACAGAATAGAAATATGAATGTTATAAATTAAAATAACTATTTTATTTTTTTCTCGATCGCCTAGTTTATTAAAACAGGAAGCGGAACATACATATAACTGATGTATAAACGATGCGCTCAAACTTCTATCCATTTTTGAACGTATATTACATGTTTCCGAACGAGTGTACGTATGTATGTGTAATGTGTATGTATATGAACAAAGCCGGTCTATTCCTAGAACTTTTATAGCCTAAGGCCTACTAACAACCCTTTGTTACTAGATAGACTATTGTGTACTCAGAACTTGTTGCTATTTAGTTACAAGCTTGAAATTCAATTGAACTGTATGGAATTGGAGTTTGTTGACAAGGATATCCGATATGGAGATTATTTTATGAAACTACTGTTCCTTTTTGATTGCGATTTAAAAGTTTGGCTTTAGTTAATATATGGGCTACGGGCTTAAATGATGCATGAACAGGGAACGATGGGAATGATAAACAAAAATCTGTAGTGAATAAACAGTGATTAAAAATATTTTATTTTTTCCAAATACGATAAATAGGTATATAATAATATTATTTTGTTTTGAAAGTAAAAAGTAGAGGTTATCCTGGCTCTATGTTATATTTCAGTTTGTCCTATGACCTTATTGATGTTAAATAAATTAAACCTATATTTTATAATCGATGACTATTATAACAAAAAGTTTCATCAGAATCCGTCCAGTTTATTTGTGCGTGAAACCCAGACAATAGACAGTCTGAATTAGGTGACGAAACTTCACGTAATTTAGTAGCACATTCATAGTATCTTGTTTATTAAAAACACTATGAGAATATTTAATACTAAATTTAGATATCCTATTCATTTTCACTGATAAGGTTTTCGCAACAGCTTTCCAAATTAATAAAAGTTTCAGCGTATACTATCTTGAAAATACACATACTTTTCAAATTAAACCATAAGTTAAGGATAATAAAGTACAAAATAACAAAGCGGTTTGGCTAAATTAAATTCCAATAGAGCTTCGGATCGTCTGAACTTGAAAACAAATTATCGACCACAATTGCTTAGTTATTTATCGAATACTGATCGATTTATATTGAACAATATGTATTTTATTAAAACTTTGTCTTTAGTCAACTATGTGCCCTTTTATTAGCGATTTTATTGGTGTTTGAATGCGAGCTCATTACTCTCAGAAGCGCATTTAAGGTGAGTTAAGTTCACAATATTGTACATAATATTATCTGTTGAAATCGAATGTCGATTATTATTTTAACATTGAACATTAATCCCAATTTATAGGACGGACCGCTAGTTTGTAATAAAAAAGACGGGTTGCACTCCGGGAGTGCCGGCAGAAGTGAAAACTTGATTATTAACGTTCAGCATGTTTGATATTTTGGAATGGTATCCGTCTTACGCATGGAATATTATAAGGGCTAAAAAAAAAAAAAAATCCGTCTTACGCTTTTTCGATCAGGCCACGTGTCCTGACGCGAGTTTAAGATTTAATACCCAACGCCGCTAAAGAAGTTTTCACTTCAATAATAACACTCATGTAAAAACAAGCGTAGAGTGAACAGGTACCTTCTAGGGAAGCGCGTACCATCTTAGACCACATCTCAGCTTAACATCAGGCGAGATTGTGGTCAAGCTCTTCCCTATCGACAATAAAAAAAATAAAAAAAGACGTGTGGCACGCGGGGACTGCCGCGGTAAAGCTATTGCATGCTATGCCTTCAAGCCACACCTCCGAGCCCGTCGGAGTGGGGAGCGTGAGGTTTTTTCGTTACGGAATTTCTCGATTCGGTCCCCGCACTCAAGGCCCGCGATAGAAGCTATGCAATAGCTTAAAAACAAGTTACAACTATTTTTACGTCCATTGTTCTATCGTTCAAGAAAACTACAAAAACATAACTGCGTCGCACAGAAGGTCGTAATAAAGATATTATTTAACTACCAAACGGCCTAACAGTACGAAAAATTCCCATTAGATATAGCAAATGACTCGAAGGTAATTTTACGACGGACGGTCATATAAAGTACAACGTTAGGGCTCGTCCAAACAGAAAATTTTCGTAAAATCATGGTTTTTGAAGACTAACTACGTTCTTTGACGTCACTTATGGAGTCTGTTAATATCCTATAAGTGCATATTATTATCGATACGTCTTATATTTATGCAGAAAAAAATATTATGTATTGCTCTATATTTAAATTCCATTTAGGAGTAAAAAAAATACGTGAGGTACTCGGGGACTGCCGCGGTAAAGCTATTGCATGCTATGCCTTCAAGCCACACCTCCGTGCCCGTCGGAGTGGGGAGCGTGAGGTTTTTTCGTTACGGAATTTCTGGATTCGGTCCCCACGCTCAAGGCCCGCGATAGAAGCTATGCAATAGCTTAATAAACACACATGTGTGAACCGTCAAAGGCCTGAAGCTTAATATATTAGCAGTTAAGCTTTAGAATTCTTTAATTTCTTGCAAATATCTTAGGAGATTAGTTTATTTATAAGAACATTTACCTAAATAGGTATACGTTGTGAAGTTGTGAAGCATCTTATGAAATCATAAGATGCTTCTCCCACACAACAAAAATCTATCTAAACCGGTCCAGCTGTTCACGCGTGAAGCTACAATCGCGAGAAAAAGAGATTCATGAATCACCAAGTACATAGTATAAAACAATCTTTTTCTCCTTTCCTATGTCCCATTGCATGTTTAAATCTTTAAAAATACGCAACGGATTTTGATGCGATTTTTTTAATAGATAGTGTGATTCAAGAGGAAGTTTTTAGTATGTAATTTATTAGGTTTTAGACAACGCGGGCGAAGCCGCGGGCGGTAAACTAGTATACTTATATAAAAAATAGCCTTAAATATTTCACACCATTTCCACTGATCGGTTTTTCTTTTATCATCAATCTATACGCGGAGAATTTTTATTAATCCCCTCCGGGAATTGAACGAGCACTTATTTAATGTTCCGGGAATCTTCTCTGTAAAGGTGAGAGTGCTATAAAAGATAGAAATATATTTGTTTTAAACAAGTAACAATATAAAGAAGAATTTTAAAGTGTTTGTAACTATGAACTCAAAAATTACTGTAACTATTTCAAAGTTACTTTCACCAGCGGAAAATTACGTTATTCCTTAGCTAATAGCTTCTATCTCGATATTTTGTCTCTTAATTTAATTTAATTTAATATGTATATTTTATGCATTAAATAAATGAAACTTATATTTACAAGTATATATAAATAAAAAAATAATAATGTTTTTTTTTTAGTTAGATCTAGCCTTAAGAAAAATAATAAATGCTAGTTATAGGAAGGGACATTTTACACGTTATAAAATTGGAGCCTCGTCATCAATAGCGATATTTGATACGGATTATGAGAGATGTTCTCGATTTTTCTAAATTGAATACGTTCTCTTAGAAAACCGTGTTTGAAGATCACAACACGTGCCGACGTCACACCCCGGACACTCCATACAAAATTATCGTTTTGACAGTCACACTGTAGAGACTGCAAATGTGTGTGTTAACGCTATAGGGTTGACACATTTGTGACTAGCGTAAAAAAAAATTCGCGTTTTTCTGATGAAATACATCCGTAAATAGCACAATATCTAACCATTTACTACGAAAAACGATAATCACAAATCCAAAATAATAAATTACTTTAAGTCAATTTGATTAATGTTGTCAATCTTCGTTGCGTATCGTCCTTGCTTGCAGAAAAATGTGGACCATATTTAGCCTGATCGTGCGGGGTGAGGTAAGTGTTTAATTTTGGCGGGAGGCGGAGAGTGTCCGTTCTGTAGCGTTTAGCTACTATTATGTATTCTGTGCCGACGTGATGCCGACGCATTATAAAACTTCGCCATTTTAAATTATATATCTTAGTTCTTGTTATTATTGATTTTTTTTTAATTAAGCTCACTTGAATTTTGCGCGTCAATAAACCAAGTATCACGTGGTATCACACCTTTGGCAACATAAAAGAAGGTCCATTCACGATTTTTTTTGTATGTTTTTCATTCAACGTATAGAATCTATTTATACTTTTTCAAAGCAAAAACATAAATTACAAATTGCTTTACTTTCACGCAAATCTACTAAATCAGAGCAAGAATTGTTATACACGTTGTTATAGACATTTACTTATTACAACCTGAAACGCGTAATTATATACATAATAATATGTGCATTAATTATTACATACTTAATAATATTGTATACATTAAAATGTATGTGATAATTAAATAATATAACGATTATTAACAGTAACAACGTAATTGACTTTAATAAACTTAATCAAATTGATATAATCGTTAAATATGAAAATTTCATTTCGATTTCCCAAACATTAATTTAGCAAAGCCTTGTTTCCAATACTCACAGATGTTGTGAAAATAACCTTTAAAATTCATAAATCGGAATGTTCTCTTGTTATCAGTGATCATGGCGTAAGAAGCTTAAGCTAATTATAAATAACGATATTATATTTGTTTTTATCTAATTTAAAGACTATATGAAACTCGACTTATTAATTATCATGTATCGTTAGAAGAGATTTCAATTAATAAACAAAAGATATTTTAAAGCGACTTTCCAAAAAGTTATTAGGACTTATTTATGTGTGTTTGTAAATGTACGTACATATAAATGTAATGATATTTGAAATGGCCACATTTTAATCGATGATGGATGTCAAACGAAGCAAAATTCAAGGTAATGAGTGGAAGTATCCAACATTCATATACATATACATGTGTAATGTATGGAAATATACAGAATACACACAGAAATATCGAATATACCATATATGTATTCTGAATATGTAGGTTCTTTTATTTACCATGTGTTTTGAATTATATGGAAGATGAAAATCCATGGATAGTTGTTGTTAAAAATATGTAATGACGATTCAAAAGTGCTTCTAGACGAAGTCTAATTGAATAAATAAAAAAAAAGAAGAATAGGGGATAAATATGCATAATCACGCTTAGAAACTATTTGACTAATAATATCACGTTTCAGACGTGACATTATCATAAAGAATATGTATGTAAAATCTCTATCATATTTGACGAAACACGATTTTATTAAGGTTCCACCATAAAACACGATACAAGATTTGGATGTATTTTAACGTATTAAGCATACGTGAATGGATGCTTAGACGTTTTTTATGTATGTCGTAAACTGCGATAACGCATTTGATTCTACGTTGTGTGTTTTTGAAGATATTTTAAGCAAATACCTCGTGAAGAATGAAATTTTATGGGAATATGCTTTTATCTTGGATATTGAATGTATGGTGTAAATATAGATTTAAATTTAAGGTGTCGTAAATTTATAGTTATGTCCTAGCTATAGAGCAGTTGTTACTTGTTAGTTTTTTGATCCTCATATTATTATAAATTCCATACCAACATTCAACGTTCATAATTAAATTGGCTTAGGTATTTGGGAAACTTTGATAAATTTATAGCTATCAACCCATGTATCATCACACTAAGACCAACAGAAGCGAAGCCACGTGGGTGAAACCGCGGAGTGCAGCTAGTAAAGTATATTACTAAAAGTTCCGTGTTTTTCAGTTTTGCTAACCAAACAAATTATATTATAAAATCTGTATGCTTTATACATCTAAACTAGAAAAGCAAGTTGTAATGAATATATTTTTTCTAGGCGTTAGCAGAGTTCCCTTACGCGCGTGGTAGAGCCATTGATAATTGGAAATAAAAAAGTCGCAAATAATATTTACATTTAGTTGCATAAAAAATTAGAACAAAATATCCAACTATTATCAACTTTTTTATCATTAAATAACCTTTAACATTTATTCGCATGATTCGTAATCTTTTTCTGGAATCAAAATGGCGTTATTCTGTACAAATTCCATTTTGCCTGTTTCTCTATTCATTGAAATGAACAAAGGTTTTTCCATTTGTGGTTTGTATACGCGGCTTTCCAACTATTTTCTTTTATCTATTTGTTGTTGGATAGACATTCTTAACTATTTGTTTTTCTATGGAACATGACGTCATGTTGCATGATATGCAAAAACTGGGCATCACACATTATGAGTTGGTAATATATTTGAATGACGTCATTAGTTTGAATAACCAAATGATATAAATTACGTCATCAGAATTTGATACTCCTGATATATTTTAGCAAAAATTACAAATAAAACGGACACTTTATTTATTATGAAATAAAATTTAAAAAAAGAACCGGCAAAAGAGCTTATAATCTATATCTGAGCAAATCATCCAGAGCCGATCATTCCTTTTCTTAAAAATAACATGACTCCAATTGATCCTACAAATTATCGAATTTAAAAAATAAAGGATTACAAATAAGTATAATATAAAAACATAATAAGAAAAATCTTTCGATTTGTTTTAGGAAAAGTACTCATTTATTAATCCAATCAATTTACACCCACATGTTACCGGTTTTTATTTTATCAGTTCATTCTCTCACGCTTTATTACCCATTCGATAAATTTAAAATTACATTAAACACATTATTTAGAATTAAAAACGCTTAGGTACCTACTGTAAAAGCATTTCAATGTTCAGGACAAAAGATAATCCGGGAATCCTGTTCCAATACTTTTATTTCGTCAACACTTTTTTAGAGATATAATAATATCGGTAGTTACTAAGGACCGAATGTATCTTATCCTATATTTATTATTAATCACATCCAAAAGTCAATTAATTCAATCATTTAATTTGTTACAGAAAAAAAGTATTGTAAGGAACAACACAATTTTAAAAAACTGTACAAAAAAATATTTTTAATGTATCTATAGACGTTTATCTCTTAAGAAATATAAAAAATGAAATTTAATTTGTATTAAAGTTCATACTATAATAATTATAAATATGTATTGTAATACTTGACCGCCTCCTTGGTACTGTGGTTGATGCGTGAGCGTAGAACCGAGGGGTCCTGGGTTCGATTCCCGGTGGAGACGAAGAAAAAAAAATGTCTCGGTCTGGCAGGACACAGAAGGCTGATGGCTGATGATAAGAAAATTGATCAGTGAAACAGATGTATGTATAATGCATTTGCCCCTTACCCCACTTGGGGACATGGGACTTCACTTTAATACTTTACGATAGCTATTCGCTACGAAAGCTAAAAGCCGAGTGTCTACGAGAATGCTACACTGACTACGGCGTAGCTATTAATATTATATACTTGGTTTAACGAGATATTCTAAAACAGGCTAAGTATATTCAAGTTATTATTAGAGTTAAGACTATTACTTATAAATTTAGTCCAAAGCTTATTAGGATTTTATGAAAATAGCACTCTCTACTAAGATTCTACACGGATAATATCTTAAAGTTTAATTAAAGATCTTTATTTATTTATTTATTTATTTATTTATGTAAAGGTACCTTACAGCTAAATTTACATTAGATATAACATTAACAATTCAATACGCCAATTAAAAGGTACACCAATAACAATCATAATACTGTGAGTGAGCAAAGTATAAAAGATACGATATTAACAATTACAAACCCCATATTATATAATTATATAATTATAGTTAAATAAAAAGGTAACAATAAATATGAGTGAGTACAAGTGTGAGTGTAAGTGTGTGTGTGAGTGTGTGTGTGTGTGTGCGTGTTGTTTGTGATTTTCTTTACAAATTTTGGTCAATAAGCTGTAGTATTACTTTTTTAAACTTAGAGCGAGATAATTGAAAGGGATCTGCCAAGGAGAATTTATTATTATAATTATTCGGAATTCTCAGAAAGGGTGAATGTTTGAGATAATTAGTAGAGGTTGCTGGGACACTAAAGAGAGACGTATGACGAGTACGTAGTGATGGCACACGATATTGTAAGTATTCTAAAGCAACAGGAAAATCAAAGTTATTATTGACAATATCATACAATAACATAAGGTCGATTACGTCTCTACGATCCTCCAAGGTATTGATTTTATAGTGAGAGCAAGCTTTTTAGCGTTTATTTTTATATTTCATTCTATTTACAAATAACTTTTGAAGCTTTTCCAATTTAGTTATATGACATTTATAACTTGGACGCCAAATAACGCTGGCAAACTCTAGAATACTACGTACATACGCGTAGTACAAAACTTTCAAACATGCCGAATCATCAAAGGGTTCCGCTTGCCTCAAAACAAATCCTAAATTTTTGTAGGCTTTTTGAGATATTAATTCAATGTGCATGCGGTAACTAAGTTTGTCGTCGAGGATCACTCCTAAGTCCCTTACTGACGTAACGGATGGAATAATTTCGTTGCTAATTTTATAGTCAAAACATATAATTTTAGTAGCCTTATTTCGAGAAAAAGTTATTTTTTGGCATTTATCTGTGTTTACTGATATATTTTGTTTAATTTATAATAATTGGTAAGCCTATTAAGATCGTCCTGAAGCAAGAGGCAGTCCTGAGGAGTTGAGTTTTTTCTAAAAATTTTCTTGTCATCTGCATAAAGCAGAAATTTTGAATTTTTAAAACAAGTATCGATATCCAATAAATAAATGTTGTACAATAAGGGACCGAGGTGCGAGCCTTGGGGGACTCCGGAAGTAACATCAACAAAGTCAGATCTATAGCCTCCCAAGATAACAGACTGACTACGATTTCGAATGTACGATTCCAACCACCTAAGGAGATTCCCTCTGATGCCAACCGCGTATAGCTTGCGAATTAATGACTATGACTATGACTACATAGTATAAAACAAAGTCACTTTCTCTGTCCCTATGTCCCTATGTCCCTATGTCCCTATGTATGCTTAAATCTTTGAAACTACGCAACGGATTTTGATGCGGTTTTTTTTAATAGATAGAGTGATTCAAGAGGAAGGTTTATATGTATAATAACATCCATTAAATTGTGGAGAAGTACTGTTATTTTTGAGGTTTATTTATTTATTTATTTATTTATTTATGCTTTATTGTACATACATACCAGGGCAAACAAACTTAGACTATAATTTTATACAATAATAACACACGGGCACATATGCACGAAAAGGCGGCCTTATTGCTCAAGAGCAATCTCTTCCAGGCAACCCTGATTGTAAGGAATGTTGAACGAGTACGCGTTGGCGCAAATTCGATGTCTAAATTGATACATTGTACAAATAACTATTTGTATACAATACAAAAACTATAAAATATAATAGAAAAAAAAATAAATAAAAATAATATATATATATATATATATATATATATATATGTAATATTAAAGATAACATAAGACATATAATGGTCCGGGAGCCAGCAGCAGATTTTATGACCAAGTTCCTCTCAAGCGGTAATTAGTAAAATGCATCAAAGTATAGTATTATGAAGCCTCGTGAACGTCAGCTGGAGCTCGGTTGGGGGGAAGAGCGGTTGTAGCCTCCCGTATCAGCTGACGGTTTTTCCACCAAGATACAGCCAGCTGACATATATATTTATCCACAGTTACATATAAGCTATCATCAGGTAAATTTTTGTTTGAGAGGAAATAACGGAAAATAAATTTTTCTTTAAATTTAACTTTCATGTTCGAGACACCAGCTGACGTATAATACACCATGTTGTAACCAGCTGACTATTTTTTTTCGTTGAGATATTGGGTTAGCTACAATTTGACAAATTTTTAGCTGAGAGGAAATGAATGAATGAATGTATTTTTTTTCCTATGTGCGTGGGAGGCTACAACCGCTCACCCCCCCAACCGAGCGCCAGCTGACGTTCACGAGGCTTTATAATACTATACTCTCATGCGTCTGACGAATTATCTCTTGAGAGGAAATAGTTAACCAAATTTGCACCTGGCTCCCTAACCATAATAAATATATATAAATACATATACTAAATATACCAAATAACACACAAAATATTATAATATAATAAATGATGTCTCATACAAAATATGATATCAAGAGATAAAATTAAATATAGCAACACAATATTATAATGATAAGAAATGGTTTTTAACCAGAGCTTTAAAACTACTAATATTTTTCGCCCGCCTGATGGATTCAGGCAGAGCGTTCCAAAGATGTATAGCACGAACAGTAAATGAGGAGCCGTAGAAATTTGAGCGATGAACCGGTGTAGAGAGAGTTAGAAGATTGGAAGAGCGAAGAGAGATAGAGCTATTTTCACTAAGATAACTAAACTGATTTTTAAGATAAACAGGTGTTTTAGGGTCAAACAGAACACAGTACAGAAGCTGAAGTATGTGGGCGTCCCGGCGAAGACGGATGGGGAGCCAGTTAAGTTTTTTGCGATATTCCGAGACATGGTCAAATTTACGCAATCCGAAAATAAATCTAATGCAGAAATTTTGCAGCCTCTCAAGGATGTCTAACTGGTACTCAAAAAGATCAGGGAATGAGGAATCGGCGTAGTCAAGGAAGGGAAGCAGAAGGGATTGGGCTAACGCAATTTTGGTGGAGATCGGTAGGAAGTTACGCAGGCGGCGCAACGAAGATGCACCAGCAAAAATTTTCTTGCGAATTTGCATGATGTGCTCCGACCAAGATAAGTTCTGGTCAAGGTACAAACCGAGGCTTTTAACTGTTTTGCTGTAAGGAATGCGAGAACCATCAACCACAACATCTGGCAAGCAATCCCATTTAATTTTGCTCATAAGCGGCTTACTGCCAAGTATAATGATTTTAGTTTTTACGGGATTTACCTTTAAGCCATGATCCTTGCTCCAATTGACGATGGCTGCGAGATCAGAATTAGTACGGAAAATCGCTTCAGGAAGTTCAGGCAGTGACACGTGCGAATATAGTTGGAAATCGTCTGCGTACATATGATAAGGAGAAGTTATGTTATTGGAGATAGAGTTTATAAATATTGAGAAAAGGAGAGGAGACAACACGCCACCTTGCGGAACCCCGGCATGAACATTGCTCCAGGAAGAGGTTAGGTTCTCCACTAGAACACGCTGCCGACGTCCCTGCAAGTAACTACGAAACCAATCAATAGTCGTTGGAGATATGGTTTCTAATGTGATGTCGTAAAAAATTACATTTTTTCCGCTTACATTGCAAACGCAGGCTGAACCCTACAAGTTTTATCAAAATAATGTACTAAGTATTGTACACATTGAAAAGGTCTACAGAAAAGTCCGTGATGGTATATATCTATCTCTTATGGATAACCCACAATAACTTTTTTTCTCATTTACTTTTTACGACAAATAATGGCTAATTTTCGAAGCGATTTTAACCAATACAGCATTAATCCTTAACCAATTAAATACCTTGAATACATTGTTCATTTAATACAATTTTAAATTACAATTAATAGAGCGTTGACCTTTTATTATTTTGTCCCGTCATAATTGTTACTTCTTATTTATTTATTTAATTATATAAATACTGGTACAAGGCAGTAATTAGCCGTGTACCTACGGTTATTACGGTAATAGTATTCAACCCTAATTTCATAGGTACACCAATTTAAAACAACCTACGTTATATTTATTCTATTATCCATTTACTTTTTTGTGCTGCCAAAATAAAATACCAAAGAAAACTTATTCTAATAGAAGATACAGTACAGAAGGCGGTCTCATTATTTTTAAATGATCTCTTCCAGACAACCAACCGAGATAATGATACAATAAACTAAAAAGAAGGCAGGTGAAAAGTATATGCAAAAATACATAAATAAAATAATACTAGTGGTCCGCCCCGGCTTCGCCCGTGGTACCTACATGTTTAAACTATCCTATCTCTCAACTTGGATCGAACTGCACATGGTGTGCGAATTTTATTATAATCGGTTAAGTGGTTTAGGAGTCCATTGAGGACAAACATTGTGACACGAGATTTATATATATTGATTCAATTATAATTCAATTATATTCAATCATATTAATTCTATACTATAAAACTAAGCCATTATAAAAACATACTTAAAATACTTAAATAGTAAAATAAATACATATTTACAAACAATATTATAAATAACTACACAAATTTAAATTAAATAAGGAATTTCGTTCCAAAAATTAGTTATGAATATGCATGGGCATGTCTCGTCTATTCTTCATTCTTTAATTAATGTGTATAAAAATGGGCATGAATATAGTCAATATCAAAAGCAGACTTAATAGATTTCCTGATAGTACAATAGGGAATAAATATTTGCATGGCATTTACGCGATCCGTGGGCATAAAACTAGTTTTGTTTAAAATACGACACTTTTGCGGTATCTGCTCCAAGTATTATTAAGTTGATAAATACAAATTGTATGACTATTATAACAATTAATTTTACGGAACACAATAAGCTTATATGAACTGGCTATTTCAAACGCTAAAAGATATATATAAGCTAAAGCTAAAAGCTATATACTCGTTGGTTCAAATAGACGAGGATATTGAACCTACTAGTTTAACCCTATGTCATTTAATTTGAGGTTAATGTCTACAAATCGAGAGGAAAAAGTACCAAGTCAGAATTGGCGTAAATCTTATTTGGGTTTAAGCCCCCCCCCCCCCCCCTTTTAAAAAGAGATTAGAGATCTCGATGAACTTCTAATCACCCTTTACTTTTTTATATTTTTCACAGTCTAAACCTTCCCTGGACTACCATAAACATTTCAAAACCAATATAGGTTAAATCGGCCCAGTTGTTCTCGAATTTTAGCGACACACACGATTTTTTCCCATTGGTGATATTCAAATTCCCATACTCTCAAAGACTGACGATTTTTTGTGCTCGTGCTTTTGATCTCTCTCCAGTCGTGTCGGTCTTCCATCTCGTCAGACTCTATAGATCGAATAGGATTACTTCACACAAAAAAGCGATCGGATCTGTACGAAATTTGGTACAGAGATAGATTATAGGATTAGCACATAGGCTATCCGGCGAGTAACGCTAGGTTCCAGCTACTACCTATATTTGTAGACTTCGTTCATAAATATCCGTGGTTGACCAGTCTATAGAGATTATTCCCCGTTACAATTAGGTCAGTATAACTTTATAACCTAAAGAAAAGCGTTAAGGGAAATTTTTAAATAATATTACCTCTAAGAAACTGATGAAGATGTTTCTTAGAAATTCTCCAGACCGTGGTAAATATGCTATTTTATTAACGGTGCACTTTAAATATTAAAAACCTTTGTTTTGTTTACAGCAACGGTTTAAATTGTTATTGAAGAATTTAAATACGAGAATTCATAGATCTTGATTTACTGCAATTCAAAACAATAAAGGAAACTATTTAATTAATATGCTACAATTTTATACGGGGTAATTAAATGTTTATTTTTTAATAATTACTTATGTAAGATGTTTTAATGCAATAACTCTTCTTGTTTACACATTATCCCTGAACTCCCAAATTGATTAAAAGACGGTCCTGAAAAAATATTTTGAAAATATTGCACAATCATCAAACATATTAAATTTAATTTTAATGTTCTCTTATGTTATTTATACGAGAGCAATCATATTTTAAATCAATAACAAACATAGAACAAAAAAATTACTCTTACTCAGATTCTTAACTATATTTCAGATAGATTGAACTATGTAACTTGCGAAAAATCAAGTAATGTCAAGCAAATAATAAATTTGCCATAAGATTCCTTCGAGAATGGGTATTACATTGAAGTTCCTAGATTGCTATCCCTAAAGATCGTATAATCTTATCTCCTCAAATCTTATCTTAGCTCCGCTTCTCTTGGTCTTAGCGTGATTATATATATAGCCTTCCTCGATAAATGGGCCATCCAACACCGAAAAAATTTTTCAAATCGGACCAGTAGTTCTTAAGATTAGCGCGTTCAAACAAACAAACGAACTCTTCAGCTTTATAATATTAGTATAGATTTAATTTAATCGGTGCTGTGCTTCGCTTTTATAATATTAGTACAGTGCTCCAAAATTAATAATGCGCATGCAGATCTTCGCTAATTATCGTATTTCCAGAAACACCCGAATCACCCCGAATAATTGAATCGTAAGTGCCCTAAACAATGCACTTGCATCTTGCACCTTATTCGAAAGAAATAGGAGTCAATTCAGAGACATACACAATCGAAAACAATTCGGGCGGTAGGTGACGGTAGCCTGTCAGTCAAAAAATTCAAAAATGTCGTCTTTATATATGGGTGGTGACCGCACGTATTATCTCTGTATGGAATTATATAGAGCTGCTGTTACCTACCCTTCTTAGTTTTGTTTCAAAGTTAAATTTTCCAATAAAATGATTATTTACACAGGTAGCAGATAGCAGTGGGGAAAGTGAAAATTAATAAGAGCATAATTAAAGTTCTGATCATTCTACGATATCAGAAATAGAGATTATCCCTGATTCTGTAAATCCTTTGGACTGAGATTTTAATGATTAGATTTCTACAATTTAAATGTAAACAGTGTTTGAAAATCATTTTTTTAAATATAAACTTTGTCTTAACCTTCCATACATCCATCATTACGCCCACAGACATGTATCAAGATAGACTAAGCGAGTGTATGTACTTCCCGTGTCCAAACTAAGTTTATGAAACTTACTTGACGCTGGCCTACACTCAGTCCGCGCTTGCAGTTCGCCAAGGAAAGACGTGAAGCTGAATAAAGTAAAATGCCGAATTGCGCCGTTATAAACTGTAGAAACTCCACAGCTGTGAGTGGCCGAGTTATCGGAGATGTTTCCTTCCACCGGTAAGTAATTTTCTAATCAGAATATGCACTATTTATTTTAAAATCAAATAAAGAATATCTGTGGAAAACGATCGTGACAAACATGGATACCAAACCATACGGAATGATTCGGAATACATTGCGGCTTTTACTTGGCACGGTAAAGATCGCGTCGTATGATAATAAGCAATGAATAGCGTCTTCTCATTTTTCTGTTCTCATTTTTCTGTCCAATTTTGTGGTTAGTGATGTTCATTTGATGCAACAGTTCTCGATTCTAATCGATTTTATAATCGAACAGAAAAATGATAATTTGAAGGAGCAATTTTTCAGAAAAAAAGGCATAGATTTTTTTTGTCATTTAATACGACTTGACCTAGAACTTTTAAGTATTTTATTACAAAGGTACTAAAAATAAATATTATGACATGGACGCCATTAGTTAAAGTGTCATCTTGGGAGTTTTTTAAGAAAACTCCTTATTGCTTAGACTATGTTTGTTTTTTTCAGTTTTCCAAGTAACCCGAACATAAAAGAAAAATGGATCGATGCAACGGGACATAAAGATTGATTGATTGACAGTTTCATTACTTTATTTCGATGGTCTCTCTAGTACGTAGTACATGGTAACTCAATGGGCATATGTAAGAAAAAGCTGAAACACATTAGTTTATTTGTTAGAATATTAAAAGGTTTATAACTTTATTTTATCATTCCTCTGTCTATGGTAATTATCATTTTTCTGTCTTTAATCGATTTAGTAATCGATTACGATTCATTTATTTGACTACCTCTTAGACATAGATCTAGTTTGATCTGATTTCTTTCGATTTACTTCGATGGGATAGGACGATACTAGAATCGCCGCGCGAGTGGCGTCCTAATCGATTTAGCGTAAAATGAAATTACCATCACTAAAAAGCGCTCGTGACGTCATAACGCGTCAAGGTCAGTACAAAAAATATGACACGCTTGGTTTTCATACAGATCGCGGTACTTGCGTTGTCTACTTAATATATTATGTCTGTGATTACGCCAGCTTCAGTAAGACGCTTTAATAGTTCTAAGTATAGAATTTTCCAAGTAAATCAATACAACAAAATATATACATATAATTATATTCGCAATCGTGTGGCTTATCCTCGCTATTAACTTACATTGAATTATCGGAACAAATTTCGTTACATAACTCTTTTACCATAAAATCACAATAAAACTCATAATTCTAATAAACTATGCATGAAGAAAATACATTTAACCACTCTATATACATATCGTCTTCGGAGGCTCGGGGAATATGACAGTTGCCGAACAGTGACGAATTTTTCTATGCGCATTATCAGTTTGGGAGTACTGTATGCATATTATGAATTGTGGATGTTTTTAGTTTTCACTTATCCGTTTTTCGGATGAAGCCGGGGCGGACCGCTAGTTCAAATAAAACATGATTTATTCACCTAATAATATAGCAATAAGAAAAAAAATTAAAATTGCGAAATATTTATTTGAATAAGTATGTGAAAATGAACGGACGTCGGATCTCCAATGCATACCTACGAAATATGTTTCAGGTAGGCTAAAATTTACATAGTCCTTACAATGCACCTGTATTTAAGGTAACCTGCTGAGTTAAGCAGGGTCGACTTATCCTCCCTTCAACTACATAGAACACTTTTTTGAAGTGAAAACTTCTTTAGCGGCGTTGGGTATAAAATCTTAAACTCGCGTCAGGACACGTGGCCTGATCGAAAAAGCGTAAGACGGACTTTTTTTTTTTTGTGCATATAAATAACAAAAGCATAACTTCGCTCGTTGCAAAAACTTGAAAAAGTAATATTTGACTTGATTATAATATGATATAAATAATGACGCATCTTACGTTTAGGAATTAAATGCTTACTAAAATAAATACTGTTAATCGGTACCAAATACTTAGGACATATTTAAATAATTCTGGATAATAGTAAATAGATAATAAGTCAATAATTTTAAAAAGCACTTACGATTTAATTTTAAATCCAATCACATCCCACAAAAAAGTCAATCATTTCTAATTCCTCATATTCTCACATTTTTATTTTTTGTTCAAAACATCATATTTAAAAACCCGACACAACTTTTTTTTTAATTTCTATGTCACAGATGAACTAGAAATTTTTTATTTCTCAATTCGAACTCTTTCCAAAGTTTCGTAAGTAATAAAATCTAGGATAGGGCGCGCGTTCCCGCGTATACAAGGTTACATACAACGTCAAATAACCACTAGCAGTTGTATTGGACTCAGAGCGCATGCCCGAGTGTATAAACTTTTAATATTACCTATAAAACAATAATATTTGTAACTGCAGTTTAAAAATATTGCTTATTATTATATCTCTTAGTATTTCGTTCGTGGTTCAATTCTCCACTACTTTCCTAAAAAGTAGAACTTTATGAAACGGCAGTTTCTATAAAAAGACTTCGTCAAAATTTTATCGTTTTTTTGCTACATATAATATTCATGTTGTAATATTGGGCTAGCTACTAGAATAGACTAGCTGAGTACTGGAATATAAATATATATATTCATATAGGTAGAAAAAGCTCTCCTGCGGCGATATTTCTTTTAAAACATTGAAATCTATATATTTTAGTCCTTAACCAGTAAACCAATATCCCTGCTAATGTTTTACATTATTATTTATAAGAGCATACTTTAATATGTTTTTAAGTTGCGTTTTAGTGCCATAATTACTGAAGCAATTTTAATAAAATTTAGTATTACGATAAACTACAGCTTGAAAATGGTACGTGAAAATGGTTTTACTGCGAAAATTTCTCATGAATATTCACCACCCTTTTTGTGAATATTTTTTGTTTTAATTAAACTCTTAGGCTGCTGAACAAAGGTTTAATTTTTCGTACTAAGACTGATTATGCCCCGTATTTTCAAGTGACGTTTTAAATATGACCTTTATTTTTCTTTTTCGCGAACAAATCTATTCTTCCAACAGAATAATTAAAATGCCAATTCCATTAAAGTATTTTACCGTTTCGTTTGATTAAAACACTCAGACTCACCTATTTGAATAGTTATCGAAAGCGTTGGTTAAAAATGGAAATGACATGAATGAGCTTTCAAACAAATTAAACAAGATATTATTCAATTACTCTTACTTCATATTTTACTCTATTTCTATTTATTTACGGAAAATTCTATTAATCCTCTATTTCCATTTACGGAATATAATTAAGAATAATTGTATTCGTTAATTTGTATAAACATGAACATTTTATAACCATACTTACTATAATAGTGTAAAAGTGAAGCGCCATGTCCCCAAGTGGGGTAAGGGGCAGATGCATTATACATCTGTTTCACTGATCGATTTTCTTTAGGGACAAGTAGGTGATCAGCCTTCTGTGTCCTACCAGACCAATAACATTTTTTTTTTCTTCGTCTCCACCGGGAATTGAACCCAGGACCCCTCGGTGCTACGCTCACGCGTCAACCACTGTACCAAGGAGGCGGTCATACTTACTATAGTAGCTCCCAAATATCGTTTTTGGCTAGTAATTGCTTGAGCATGACTATAGATCTAAATAAATAATCAATGTAATAATTTGTGTCGTGAGTAAACGTATATTTCTTCGGTAACGAATTACTTTAAACGTTATGTTTGTAAATACATGTTACAGAATACTATTATCTATACTAATATTATACAGCTGAAGAGTTTGTTTGTTTGAACACGCTAATCTCGAAAAATACTGGTCCGATTTGAAAAATTATTTTGGTTTTAGATAGCCCATTTATCGAGGAAGGCTATATATCATCACGCTAAGACCAACAGGAGCCGAGCGACGCGGGTGAAACCGCGCGGCGCAGCTAGTTGTCAATAAAGGTACCAATGTGTAGTTTGGTAAAAGGAAATGTTTGCATTGCTTACAAGTTCATGTAAAATAAGCGATATTAAACAATATTTAATTCATAACGTCTAATAAAACAAATCAATCAATTATTTGTTTCCATTTCAAAACCTTAATTTTATGTCAATCCAAAAAGAACAAATGAAAATGTACGGGTCACAGCATTTCCTGTTTTACGTCTCCAAAAATAGCATTCCGTAAAGGTTTTTAGGTTCCGCACAATATTTCCGAAGCATCGTTGCGATCAATCACATCGCAATCCGGGATATTGTAACCATCCATCTTATCCATCCATATTGACAAACCACGTATGTATATGAGAGAAGAAATCTTTACTTAAGCTAAAGCTGAAGAGTTTGTTTGTTTGAACGCGCTAATCCTAGGAACTATTGTCCGATTTGAAAGTTTCTTTGACTGTTAGATAGCCCATTTATCGAGGAAGGCTATATGCTATATTATATCAATACGCTAAGGCAAACAGGAACGCAGCAATGCAGGTAAAACCACAGGGCACAACAGCTTTACTTCTCATATTTTGTCGATTCAAGAACTGGGTAATTTTCCAAAAGTTGTATAATTTTTTAGGAATTTATAAACTAAGTCTTATTTACATTAAAAATAACTCACAATATTAATATTAATCAGCGTATTTTTCCGTGTTTAATTACAGAAGAGGTCGAAAAATATGCTAAGTTAAAATTTCCTCTGAATTATGAGGTATGAGCTACCTGACAATGGAATAATATTAAAAATATTTCCGTGTAACTCTACAGTATATAACGTCATATACAACATTGAAGTTGTGCAAAAAATTTCATATTTTCATCAAATTATTACAAAGAAATACTAAATTAAAAATTATAAAGTTTAAATATAAATTTAATATGAGTAGTTTAAAAAATTAAGCATTATAATTATTACATTAATTTGGAGTTTTTAAATGCAATATTGCATTTTATTTTTATTGGATTATTATTATTTTTATTACCTTTCGGTTATCTAAGCTTTTAAGCTTAGGCTTAACTTTTCCGAAAACGACAGAATTACCCAATTAGTATGTTATTTTATTTTCTCTTCTTTCGACCTTATCCTATATTCACAAATTCTATCTATGCATATGCTAAATCATGTCTTACACTTTACTGAGAAACCATCATACTTAGCTTACTTATCGGGTTTCGTCCTTGACACACATTTATGGATGTGTAGAACTTTGCGAGTCTTTTAGCACTTCGTTCGAAGACATTATCTACACGTAATGTTTCTTTTCTTATTTATTTATTGCTAGAAAAAACAGCAATGGAAACTTCGGCATTAAGGGGAATCATCTCCCCGCAATTCTAAGGACATTACACCTAACAAGCTTAAGGTGAAGCTTACCTTCTTAAAGTTTAAAACGAAACGTATCGACCGCTGGCATGAGGAAATTTCTAAAAGTTTTAGCACTTTAAGTCCTGCAAAGGTAAAGATAAAGCTTCTTGTTACATTTACAATTTACAAGGAAACATACAGGTAAATTAGCTTGGAGAAATTTTTGCGTTTGTAGTAGTGTATGGTCAGCAAATAAAATAAAACAACATTTTATTTTTAGTTTTTATTTTATATATAATATAAGGGATTTTAAATTAAACTATATGTGTTTCTCCTCTGAAAAAGATGAGACTTTATTTTAATATTTGCACATTTAACATACGTATAACTTTTACATTAACAATGGTCAATGTTACTAAAATGAAAAATTTACTAACGTGAAAAAGAAACGACATTTAAAGTTTAATTCTTTAGTTTGAGAAGTCAAAGGCTTGCCTCGACCATGTTTTAACACTGGAGCCATTTTGAATTAACAATATAAAGTTACAACACTTACACACAAATTAAACACTTCAACAAATATTATAACAATACAAATAATAACAACAATCAACAAATACAAAATTTAACAATTAAACTACTAGACCGGGAGATATTGACACAAAATTTCGAGTCATTTGTAACAGGATGGCGGTTCTACAGGGGTCTTAGTACGCAATGACAAAAAGAAAAACGATGGTGTGAACGCTGGTACCGGCGGCTTAGTCGCGTGGGCGTTAGTCGAACTCGTCGGAAAAATAGCGAAGTCAAACAATTTGTAACACAAAAATTTTAGAATTTACCGATAGCCCATAAAAAAGAAGTAGGCGGTAGTGTCATGCCATACTTTTCCGGTGTGACTTACAGCCCGCCATACCGACGCGAATGTGTTGATTTAAAAAAAAACAATTCAACCATTTGTACCAGGCTAACTTTTGCACAGGTAACCATCGTCGTGCAGCCATTTACGAAAATCGCCATGCCATACTTTTCGGACGATTCCAAATGGTCGCCATACCGCCGAAAATCTGCAATTTTTTTTTTTCGCCGAACCATTTACCCTAAATTTTTTTTTCAACAACTCCTGAATGATTATAAATAGAAGTGTGATAATGTCATACCTGTGGGAGGTGGCGAATCTGTATAAGATTTTTTTTTATTGTAAGATTTTATTCGTATTTTGAACGATTAGTAACAGTATGGCACTAATTTTTCCTGTAAGTTTGAGGTTCAACGAATATAAATACAAAATTTCAAAGATCTAGGTGGTGGAAATCTTCACTTATATAAATTAATACTAAATTAATTTTTCAAGTATGGCAGCACTTTTTCCCCCTACTAGAAGTATGGTAAATATAATAATGGTCACATTTTATCAAATACTCTCCAAAAATCCAAATGCAATACTGGTACAAAAAGTTTGGCGAAAAAAAAATTTTTGCAGTTTTTCGGCGGTATGGCGACCATTTGGAATCGTCCGAAAAGTATGGCATGGCGATTTTCGTAAATGGCTGCACGACGATGGTTACCTGTGCAAAAGTTAGCCTGGTACAAATGGTTGAATTGTTTTTTTTAAATCAACACATTCGCGTCGGTATGGCGGGCTGTAAGTCACACCGGAAAAGTATGGCATGACACTACCGCCTACTTCTTTTTTATGGGCTATCGGTAAATTCTAAAATTTTTGTGTTACAAATTGTTTGACTTCGCTATTTTTCCGACGAGTTCGACTAACGCCCACGCGACTAAGCCGCCGGTACCAGTGTTCACACCATCGTTTTTCTTTTTGTCATTGCGTACTAAGACCCCTGTAGAACCGCCATCCTGTTACAAATGACTCGAAATTTTGTGTCAATATCTCCCGGTCTATACGTAATAATTATAATTTTTGAATGAAATGTGTGCTTTATGTTCTAACGGTACCAAACGACTGCACGTGGCACCTGCGGACAGCGTAAACTGGTTTATTCTGGTTTTGTGCGTGTTTCCACTTTCCACTATCAAGTGACGATTTATTTATTTGTTTTGTTTCGTAATTATTATGGTCAAATATTAATTATGAAACAAATTATTATGGACACGATATTTTATTGTTTCACGGTAGTCGTCTTGTCGTTTGCTCAAGGACGTGAAATTGAATGATATATTTTTTTTATAAAGTCAAAACCATATTCTTTCAAATAAAAACTTGTTTTTATTGAAAACAAAAGTGTTGCTAGGAATAAGTATAAAATTAAATAGTAATGTTAGGATATCGAAACATTTTTGTATAGGCCAGAACGATATAGTGGAAACGCGCTCTAAGATCTGAGTAATATACACACCACTACATATGCAAAAATTTCTCCAAGCTAATTTACCTGTAATATATTGACTGTAGAGTTGTTTTATTTTTGAGTATTAAGCCGGTAAACCTCTGATTTGGAAAGGTAGATAAAAGTTTACGCCCACATGTTTACATAATAAATTCACTTCCAAACTAAAGATAGCTTCCTGAGTGACATTTACTTTAGCCCACTCAACGACACATGAATTTTAGAGATGTTTGCCATTTGATGTGTGTGATTACATGTTTTTCTTCCGTTCTTTCGAAGTGTATGTTCAGAACATTCTAGTGCTGAAGCTTAAGGGAAGGTTTATGTCTAAAAGTTTAAGGAAAAGCTTATCTCTTGCAAGCTCAAAGGCTTTCCTTGTATGTGAATGAAAGGCTGTTAATTAGTTATTGATTTTAGATTAGGTTTTGTATTCAAAACAGCCATATTTTATAAAAATTAGTATATTTTATACGTGGTGTCGGATAATTAAATAAATTTTTAATTTAGAGTGTTGAATAAAAATTAAAATTTCGGTGACATGTGATATTTGTTAAACTACGTGGTAATAAAATTTTTGACGACATGTGATATTTGCGTGGTGGATTATGGCCTGAACCCTCATAGGAGGCCCGTGTCCCAGCAGTGGGAACGAAGGTTACCTGATGATTAATATAGAAACCACAATAATCAATATAGAAACAATAGGATACATTAACATAATATGAACTAATTAAAATAATATGAATACTAAAAAAGTCATTAAGATAGAGCAAAAAATTTATTGACTTATTAAATCTATAGTTACTGGAAATTCAAACGTAATTATTATTAGTAGTAATAGATTAGGTACATTTTAAAGTTTATTAATAGCAGGACCGTATACGTACGAATATAATATTTTACATAGATTCTAGCATAGAAAGAACCTAACTTTTGGCAATATGCAACCAAAATTTTTGGCATGAAATATGAGTGAGTTTTAAATTAAATTCCTACAAGTCTCGTAGTTAGTATTAGATATATTTTAATCACACATTCTTGGAATATTTACCACAGACTAATTAAGAAAATATGCAGTACAGTATGTATTGATCAAGTTTCTTTGCAAGGGACGTTCAATCGAAATTCTAATATTAGTAATTGGTTAGAAATTTAATATTGGATGGATTTAATATTCATAAAATTATTTCATATTATGTGCATTAACTTAGCTCTTTGCATGTAATTAACCTAACACAATTTTTTATTGTTGTTATTTATAATTTTTTATGATCGACTTTTCTTTTAATCCTAGCTTTTTCTATTTTATAAACACGCACGTTTCTGAATATGGATGGATATATTATATTTATATACGAATAGAGATTTTTTAGAATAACATAATATGTATTTAATAGTATCTTTATCTTTACTAATATTATAAAGAGACTTGCTCTACGTCTGTGTGTTTGTAGGTAATCTTGGGGAGTACTGATCCGATCATTTTAATTCTTTCAAAAGGCACTATTGAGGAGTGTCATGTGATTGAACTAAAAAATCGGTGTAAAATCAAAGTGTGTGTAAATCAAGTCAGAAAGAAGCGAAATGTGAAGCTAACTTTTTATTAAAATCACTGCAAAAGATACTAATAATAATTGTAATCAAGAAAATTTTGTGAAGATATTTTTTTAAGTAACTAATTTAAGGGATGTCATTTAGTTGTGTTATGAAGTTGGTCGAATGGGTCGGCTAGAATTAGCATAGATTAATGAATAAATAGTGTATAACATCATATCATAGACATAAATAATAATAAGATTAGGTACCTATATTAGATAAAAATGAATTTTTGGAATAAAGATAGATAACAGCTATTTCCCTTATTATTTTTAAATTAATATTAATTTTTATTTATTGTTTGAATGTTTGTGTTGACAAGAAAGCCTCTTTCTAAACCGAAATAAATAATATTGTGACTTTAGCTTTAACTATTTACTTTTTGTATGCGAACGAAGCTGCAGGACAAACCAGTTTAACAATAACAATTTTTCCCTCCAATTTATTTATTCACAAAACTCGGCAGAATAGATTTTTTGTAAATTCCCCAAGAGTCGTAACTCATCAAAACTTTGATGTCACGTTGATATTATTTATAGGGTAGTAGCTGACCCGACAGATGACCTGTTTACGCGCGAAAGATGATTTTTTTTTTCTTAAATTCCCTATTTTCCCGCGCAACTTTGTTTTTTCTTTTTTTTTAATAATAATTTTCGTGACAATGACAAAGAACAAATCCGCTGTTTGTCAAACAACAGTCCAGCTGTTTAAATTTTAATTGTTTTATTGTACCATGAAAATATATCTTTTCCACGCAGGCGAAGCTGCGGGTAACAGCTAGTTACATATAAACGACAGTGCTATCTTAGTATTCTATCATATTATTTATCTATCTATATCTATCATATTATTAGCAGCTATTCATACCCTTTAATAATGCATTCTCATTATTAAAATCTTATACAATATAATCAAATTGTATCAATAAATAATCTCTTACATAATTACAGAGATTTGAAGTGAAAATTATGAGTATAAATGACGTCATATTCAAACTAAAACTAATTACAACAGCTTCGTTACATATTATTGTCTAGGCACTGAATTATTAGTTTAGTTATTTTAATTTAATACTTAAGATTCAATTTATTTATATTATAATTTATTTACATTATTACCTATACTTTTTACCCACCTCCTTTTATAGTATATTGTATCCTGGAAGCTGAATTTGTGGTTGCCTGGAAAAATTCACTCATAAGTGAAGACAGAAGAACACAGAAAGCATCTGTGCTGTATCACTAACTTGTGTGATTATACTATTGAATATTTCTTTAAAATAACATATGAAATTGAACTTTAACAAATTGAAGTTCCACTCTGTAAGGACAATGGAATAATGAATGAATACCTATACGACGACTTTTTAAACTATCACAGAGCGCAAACCTTTTACAAAAGGATTTAAAAATGATAATCCTTTCATTCCATTAAAAAACTAATAACTACCTACTAGGTACCTACTAGTAACAAAAAAAATGTGAAAACGGTTTAGGTACCAATGTGATATTTTTTTTGTTTTCCAATAAAGAGGAAATGTAAATCCCCACTATAATATAATAGTAATATAATAATACATATTATAATATATAATATCTATATATATATAAAACTCAAAGGTGACTGATATAGTGATCTATCAACGCACAGCCCAAACCACTGGACGTATCGGGCTGAAATTTGGCATGCAGGTAGATGTTAGGTCGTATCCGCTAAGAAAGGATTTCCCGAAATTCTTGCGGGAACGGGGAAAAACGGGGATGCACGTACAAAGTCGTGGGCGGAAGCTAGTTATAAAATTATAAATGCGAAAGTAACTCTGTCTGTCTGTCTGTTACGCTTTCCCGCTTAAACCTCTGAACCGATTTTGATGTAATTTGGCACAGACAATCTTTAGACCCCGAGAAAGAACATAGGCTACCTTTTATCAAAACACCACGCGGGCGAAGCCGCGAACGGAAGCTAGTGCAAAATAAATTTCAAAATTGAAACACTCCTTTGTCCCATTTATGACACAAAGAGCCTTTGTTTTAAACAAAAAAAAAGTTATAGTCGAATTCAGATCGACCCTAAAATACAATTCGCTACAAAATGTGCTCCACACAATGTCAATTAATTATTATCAATAAAATACTTATGTAAACAAGCAATTTAAAAAAAATGGCGGGGAAATTTTAAACTTGAAATTTTTATGCAATCCCATTCGAAAATCTCATCTTCACGTAATTTGTAGATAAAGACCTTACCTTTACCTTTCTACTAAAGACTTTACCTTTCTACTAAAACCGACTAACCGGTTGGCTTGGTTGGTAGTGGCCCTGCCTTCCAAGGGGGTTAGATTCCCACCCGGGGCAAATATTTGTGTGATGAATGTTTGCTCTGTGTCTGGGTGTTAATTATCTATATAAGTATTTATTTAAAACTATATATAATATATATGTATGTTTATCAGATAATCAGCCATCTGGTTTCCATAACACAAACGAAAGCTTAGTATGGTGCCGTGTGTGAAAATTATCCTGTCCTGATATACTAAAATACTGATTATAATTAACGCTATAAAACTAAACATTCATATTTAAAATGTTAAACACATTTAGGTAGAGTTCAAAGTTCATCTCAATTTAGTTTTCCTCAATGTTAAAATGTGATAATTAGCTAAATATAATTGAAAATGATAAGCCTTATGTGTATTATCGTACAGTTGTTTTTTCCTTAAATATTTTAATAAATATCATTTATCACTTTCTTCACAATCGCTTTAATCTTTTGATTATTCATCACGTAATAATGACTAGATTATTTTAGACTTTAGAGTAAGAGCAGAATATGATTCATTTATGAAAATCTCAATTTTAATCATATACCTACATAGATAGCAAATAATTAAACCCACTTCAATAACCTTTACAGTACCTATAAAACTAAGTTTTCTTAAAGTCAAATATCTTAAAAAAGAGCGCAAGTCACGTATCTGAAGTGAAACTTCTTTGGCAAGATTCAAAGATATCAAAATCGTCGCCTTACTCCATGACGTGACGGTATTGCCATGACGCGATCTTGAAATTCTACTCTCAACGCGTCTAAAGAAGTTTCACTTTAAAAAATAAATTCGTAATGAAGAAAATATAAAACAGGTTCCAATGATAGGTAATCATATTATATCGATAAATTAAATTGAGTTGAGATTTATATAAATTTATAAAGAATAGAAAAAATTCGATCACGAGGCGGGACTCGAACCCGCATCCTTCGCGCCATTCCGGGGCGGATGCCTCACCAACTCAGCCACTCGTGACCCGCCCGAGTGATCGAATTTATTCTATTCTTTCAGTTTTATGTGTCTGAAGGGACACACCGCGCGCCATCTATTGAGATGATTAACAACCATTTCAACCAATATGAAGCACTTTTCAGTGAATACAATATTGTAACGATGGAACACGACCTTTTTTGTTGAATTTATATTTTTGGTTTTATGGCATTCAAATGCTTTATAAATATAAATTTATAAAGAATAGAAAAAATTCGATCACGAGGCGGGACTCGAACCCGCATCCTTCGCGCCATTCCGGGGCGGATGCCTCACCAACTCAGCCACTCGTGACCCGCCCGAGTGATCGAATTTATTCTATTCTTTCAGTTTTATGTGTCTGAAGGGACACACCGCGCGCCATCTATTGAGATGATTAACAACCATTTCAACCAATATGAAGCACTTTTCAGTGAATACAATATTGTAACGATGGAACACGACCTTTTTTGTTGAATTTATATTTTTGGTTTTATGGCATTCAAATGCTTTATAGATATAAATTTATAAAGAATAGAAAAAATTCGATCACGAGGCGGGACTCGAACCCGCATCCTTCGCGCCATTCCGGGGCGGATGCCTCACCAACTCAGCCACTCGGGCGGGTCACGAGTCCCGCCTCGTGATCGAATTTTTTCTATTCTTTATAAATTTATATTTATAAAGCATTTGAATGCCATAAAACCAAAAATATAAATTCAACGAGTTGAGATTTATTCTCTTATCACAAATCTTTAGCCAGACCGCTGTGTCATATTATTGTGAATTTTATTATTAGAGCAATTTCGTCGTCTCCATTGATATAATATCGTATTTAGGGACAATTATCTGCTAAGACCGCCTCCTTGGTACAGACTACAGAGGTTAACGCATGAGCATAGAACCGAGAGGTCTTGGATTCGATTCCCGGTGGAGACGAAGAAGAAAAAAAAATGTCTCGGTCTGGCAGGACACAGAAAGCTGATCACCTACTTGTCCCTAAAGAAAATCGATCAGTGAAACAGATGTATGGATAATGCATCTGCTCCTTACCCCACTAGGGGACACGGGACTTCACTTTATCTACTAAGAAGTTTTATATTTTCCTCTTTAGATAATTTGTGAATTATAATTTACTAGCGATGCGTCCCGGCTTCGCCCGTGGTACATATTTACGTTTTCTCAACATAAGAACCGTCCTCGTACTTCAAGGAATATAATAAAAAAAGAATTATCGAAATCGGTCCCCCCGTTCATGCGTGATGACGTGACCAAGGAAAACGGGTTTCATTTTTATATACAGAGTGTCCCACCGTCGGTATTCTAAGCTCAATGGAGTTTTGCATACGCTGAGTACGTAAAAAATACTTATAAAATTCCAGATGCATTTTTTTCCAAATAGATGAATTCTTAAAACTCTTTGTGTACACCCCTAACAAGCAAGCCGCCCAACTTTGCAACCCGCAGGTGAGTTATCGTTTCAGATTATGTTTTCATAGACAAAATGCTCACATTAGCAAAGCGTTATATGCCGGCTGCTCGAAGCTAGAGAAGAAAAAACATGAATTTTAAGGAAAAATTTAGCAAAAAAATGGTTGTCTGTAAAGTCGGTTTACTGACGATAGTTGAACGTGACAACTTCCGATTGTGCTTCTTTGTCGCTCGTTCCGCGCTCTCGCTTGCACTTCAAGCACATGGAACGCCTCAGAGCGAGGTAACGCCGCATGAGTCATGTTTTTTCATGCGTGCAGCCGGCTGTAACGAATTATAAGACGTTGTCACGTCAAAAGTTTTGGCGTAATTTTGTAGTTTAAGTATTTTTTACGTCATCAGTGTATGCAAGACTACAAGTTCCTTCGCGCTTAGTATACCGATAGTGGGACACCCTGTATATAGACGATGATTCATTTTTAAAATCTTTATAAGAAAACACTCTTTGGACTCTTTGAAACTAGCAACGACTGCCAATTCTAAATGCACAAAGTTTGTTATTGTTTTGTTTGCAAGTCGTAATATTATTTTATTAAACTCTTAATTAATCTCAAGTACCGTACAAAAAGCGTACAAAGCGAGATATTTACCTCGTCATCATTATCCTATAAAGTTCTTCAAATGCTATTTTTATTATTTCTATCTATACTACGACAAATAATACATATTTTTACACGCTTTTTATTAGCTTCACCTGTATGTTTGTAACCGACTTCTTTGGGCGCGATTTTGACCCACTTTAAACGGCCAGATTTCGTTCAAACTTTGTAGATTTATTGAGGACCGATGACAATACACTAATTTGATAAAATTATTCCATTTTTATGTTTGTATGTTTGTTTGTAACCGACTTCTTTGGGCGCTATTTTGACCCACTTTAAACGGCCAGATTTCGTTCAAACTTTGTAGATTTATTGAGGACCGATGACAATACAGTAATTTGATAAAATTATTCCATTTTTATGTTTGTATGTTTGTTTGTAACCGACTTCTTTGGGCGCAATTTTGACCCACTTTAAACGGCCAGATTTCGTTCAAACTTTGTAGATTTATTGAGGACCGATGACAATACACTAATTTGATAAAATTATTCCATTTTTCAATTTGCAAAATATGATTTTTGTTAATTTATATAATTTTCATCTATAGTCGATAAGGTAAGAAAATAATTAAAATTTTCTATAATTTTTCTCTACAATCGATAAGGCAGGACTCGATGTTAATTTTTATTTCCAATAATTATCTTAAGCCGTTTTCTCTAATATTGACAAATTTTTGTATACTAAAGAGAATTTTAATTCTACAAAACAAATAAGTTTAAAAAAAAAAAAATTAAAAATCATATGTTCACTCAAAAAAATTATTTCGTTATTGTAACCGAATCTTTCAATTATTTAAAAAAAATAGTTTTGTTGAAGTAATAAATCGATTTGTTAAAGCAACGGAATAGCTTGTTCAAGTAACAAATTTTATTGATAAGAAAACTATTTTGTTATTGCAACAAAAAAATTTATTACAATAACAAAGCGATTTTGTTAAAACAACAAAATTAACTTCAGAGCAGTGAAAACTCATTTGTTATTGCAACTTAGTTCATCTTGTTAAATAAACTAGTTGATTTGTTATTGTAAGTAAATTCATTTTTTATCACAGCATATTTATATCTTGATTCCTATTGGGGATTACTATGGTCAAAACCGAAAAACACCTTAAACATATTGAATTTGTTGAGGAAACTGTTGGTACGATTGTGTTAAAAAAAATATATGTGATACTCAAGGATATAATTAACAAAGTGTATTGTTTACTTTTCATTTTAGAACGGCCTAAACATAAAAAAATACATACAAATCAACCCCTTTTTGAACATAAAACGCATTTTGTTAGGAATACGGCTACATATTTATACATGAAATTTATACCAAAAAATATGTTACGATATTTGTAATAACTTGTATTCTTTATTTTTTCAATTTTCATTATTATCGTTAAATTATCAAGAAAAAACTCGAAATTATAATAAAACCCACATAAAACCTCACCTCTTTTGCATATTTTCGACGAAAGTTGACGGTGTCAGTTCGACTCGGACGGGGGACTGTACGTGCGGTTTTTTTTGCAAAATAACGCTAAAATTCACCGAATTGAATGTTTTGTTAAATTAAACCAGATTGTAATAGGTATTTACATGAGCAGTTCATGAAACGAAAGTTAAAAATAGGTATGTAAAGATATAAAAATCTGTTTGTAAATTAGTTTTGTTTTTGAAAGGCGTCATTGAATATTATCCAGTGTCGATAATTTTTGACAGAAAAATATTATCAGAAAACACATACCTACAATAAAACAGTAACAAGACTTTCCCTGTGCCTTGAATGTTTAAAAAAAAAAGATTAATTGCTGTTCTATCGTATATTTTAAGGGTCCAAAACAATCCATAGGCCGGGAGATACTGACACAAAATTTTGGGTCATTTGTGACAGGATGTCGATCCAACAGGGGTCTTAGTATGCAATGACAAAAAGAAAAATGATGGTCAGAACGCTGGTACCGGCGAACTAGTCGCGTGGGCATTAGTCGAACTCGTCGGATAAATTACGGAAGTCAAAACACAAAAATTTTAGGATTTACCGATAGCCCATAAAAAAGAAGTAGGTGGTAGTGTCATGCCATACTTTTCCGGTGTGACTTACAGCCCACAATACCGATGTGAATGCGTTGATTAAAAAAAAAAATTCAACCATTTGTACCAGGCTAATTTTTGCACAGGTAATCCGATGATTGTCCAGTAGCCATGTACGAAAATCGCCATGCCATACTTATCAGACAGTTCCAAATGGTCGCCATACCGCCGAAAATCAGCAATATTTTTTTCGCTAAGCGATTTATGATATTGTATTGCATTTAGATTTTTGGAAAGTATTTGATAAAATATTTAATGTGTCCATTATTATATTTGCCATACTTCTAGGGGGGCCATTTGCCATACTTCTTCTTCACTCGTAGGGGGCAAAGTGCTTGAAAAACTTATTTATTCGACACGTATCAAAAATACGACTGTACAATACGTAAAATACTTGTTATAGTATGGGATCATTATATTCTGTTTGTTTGTGTACAATTCTACCGACACAACGTTATCCCGGATTGCAAACATGGGGCGGACGATTGTGAGACTTAAGCCAAGACGTAAAAAAAATAATAAAAAAATTGACGATTGGTAGGTACCAGTATGGCATTTAGATATTTGGAAAGTATATGATGCAATGTGACCATTATTATATTTGCCATACTTTTAATAGAGGGAAAAATAACTACGTTAAAAATAAAAAATAAAAAAGATTTTATATTATTAATTACTACATATTATTTAGATGTGCTATTTATTAAATAGGTTTGATGTCGGTGCACGGGCTTAATACTAAGTGCTTAGTGCTTGGCACTTTGTTGGCACCGACTTATTTTTTAACGTAGTTATTTTTATTTAATACTTTTTAGTGAATCAAAGTTACTTGCTACATTTCAATTAAGTCATCGAGATCAGACAAAAATGCTCATAAAATAAAAAGTACTTTGCCTATCCGAATAAAATTTTTGTGGGACCAATTCGACACTATTCCGCATCAAACAAAAAAGAATCACGTAAATCGGTTCAGAAACCTCGGAGTAATCGGTGTTCATACATAAAAAAAAACATACCGGCCGAATTGATAACCTTTCTTTTGAAGTCGGTTAAAAATTTGTGCCACACTGCTACAAATCGTTCAAAATCCGAATAAAATCTTATAATGAAAAACTTTATTATACACATTCGCCTCCTCCCATAAGTAGGTATGGCATTATCACACTTCTGTTTATGATCATTCAGGAGCTGTTGAAAATAAAATTTAAGGTGGTACAAATCGTTTAGTAAAAAAAAAATGCTGATTTTCGGCGGTATGGCGACCATTTGGAACTGTCTGAAAAGTATGGCATAGCGATTTTCGTACATGGCTACTGGACGATGATTACCTGTGCTGTATAATTAGCCTGGTACAAATGGTTGAATTGTTTTTTTTTTTAAATCATCGCATTCACGTCGGTATGGCGGGCTGTAAGTCACACCGGAAAAGTATGGCATGACACTACCGTACTTCTTTTTTATGGGTTATCGGTAAATCCTAAATTTTTTGTGTTACAGATCGTTTGACTTTCGTAATCCGTAGACTAACGCCCACGCGACTAGTCCGCTGGTACCAGCGTACTGACCATCATTTTTCTTTTTTCCATTGCGTACTAAGACCCCTGTAGAACCGCCATCCTGTTACAAATGACCCAAAATTTTGTGTCTGTATCTTCCTGCCTACTAAACATACACTATAATAAAATCGTAGGAAAGTCAAAACTGACATAAATGTATAGCAACATTTTTAACCGACGCCATTATAGGACGAAATTCTCAATTCAACTGAATTTTTTGTTGGTTCCGTTACCTCCGCACTTTTAACCTTGAGCAAAAACGCATCGCCGTGCCCTCCACGCCAAGCCACAAATTCAATGAGATAACCTTGAAAATAGTAGGGAGTCCAAAATGTTATCGATAAACATAATAATTCACGTCTGAATATTTGAATAAACAGCTTATAACACAAAAATAATATTTATTTAACCTCATCTCCTACTGTAAAAACTTAAGACCACATTTATAGCAACTATCAACAAAAAAAATCAACCTTTTGAGATACAAAAATACATATAAAATTGCAGCAAGTTACAGCACTATTCTCTATCAGTTACGCCACATTGGCATGTATACATGCCAATGGCGCGGGCAACCATCCTTTTTTTTATAATCTCTCGCTTCTGATTAGGGATGTGTAGCTGTATATTATTATAACTTATCGAGTTTATTTATTAAGTTTATATGAACTATAGGTATTATTGTGGAGTGTTTATTTGTAAATATCAAAACTATTACCTTTAAATAAAGGGAATTGCATGAAAACTACATATTTATTTTCCAATCATTTAGTTTAATACTTGAGTTATTACAAATACTAATTATATGTAGGTACCTATTTCGGTCAATTACCATATTTTGATATGACATAACGACAATTTGTATCATAAGAATATTCTAATAAAGGCACTGATTAGACTTATTAGGTAATAAATTTTGAAAACTGCTAAATAGGTAAGTACCTACAGATTTTTAGAGATATTTATACATTTTGGACCTAAGCGAATTTTTATCATTACATGGACAATAAATATTATGCTAGAACGCATACATTGTGTTTAATGAAGTTACTTGAATATTACACTACATCACTAGTAGGCACGTATACATGTCATTGGCGCGAGAGAACATGCTTTTTTAGCCATTAATTAAGTTATTTTTTGTCATCAAATATTTGAATAACTACTTGGCAATTTTGTTTACTGTGTACAATTATGTAATAACTGGGGATTCAGTTCATAAACTGTATAAATAAAACACGTAAAAGTAAAGGTTTAATATGTTTATTTTGTATTTATCTATGATCTGTTTCTTGGCATGTATAGGTGTCGTTGGCGCACAGGGCACGATTGCGCATGACATCTATAGATGTCATTGGCGTTCAAAAGGTTAACTGGGTGAACCGATGAGTTCATGATTCATAAAAATATAAATTATATAAAAATAATTCCTTTGCAGTGACTCTCCGAGGAAGAAAGAAATAGATTCGTGTTACAAATTTTAAAATCATACATAGTACATTTCCTTCGACAAGGTTTTCTGGTATTTATAATCTACCGCCTGACAACTTAACCTCCCCTCCAGTCGGTTAGTTGTCAGTCGATCGCTTACATTTTTTAAAGAGACGATCAGCGAGCCAATTGACCTTAAACAGCCGACCAGTGCGGTCTATAAGTGCCATAGCCGTGCCTTGTGATTTATTTAAGATTTAAGAAAACTATGAAGTGACTGTACCAAGTGAAGGAATAATAAAATATTAATTGTAACGAAGGCGTTTTTATTCTACAACCCAACATTCGGGATAATATAATAATCAAATAAGGCGTCATTATAAATATCATTATAAGAAAAACGAAGGTTTTTTTCAATATTGTTTTTTTGTTAAATTTTTACTTCACGAAATATACTCTTCTGAAGACGTCAACTCTCTGGAAAATCTGTTTAATCAGAGGATTTTAATAAGATACTAGATATGTCGCAGTCATCTGGAGGAATCTGCTATTTGATTGAAGACTAGAGCAATTATTGAATGACCACATTTAATTGAATGACTAAAGAACAACTCGTCATCCAACAATATGCCGAACGTTCTATCCGCTCTGTTCAAAGGGCTATATTACGATTCGCTAACTAGTTGGACATCGTGAGTGATGCTTGTTAAATCAACGTTCGGCCTAGTCATCCAAACAAATATCAGATTTAATCAGATGACGGCGATGTCTTATAGACACAAATAATGGAAACAATGCTAAAAAACATAAATTTAAAATTACAACATCATAAAGAATAGATTTGATCGGAGCCCTCAGTGCGCGAGTCTGACTCGTACTGGGTCGGTTTTATTTCCTTCTCGAATACCTTTAATCTTCAACTGTACTATATTTTTCCTGTTGCCATAACATGGTGGTACTGATCTACACACGCCACATGCATTTTTTCCAAAGTCACAACAAAATAAATTATCCAAGTTTACGCCCTTATAAAACCAATTCCAAGTTGCCCAATTTCTTCCTTGCCCGTGCCAACATATGTAAGACTGTTTAACTATACCGTTGAACATTGTAATAGACCATAGATATCGACACAACTAACACTGTATTCTTTGAACGGAAGGTATGACCCATATCAGTCATAGCTATGGCTCTGGTAACTTCAGTTGCAGGAAAATCACTCATTTTGTAATGTGTTCAAAGATAAACAGTAGAAAGAAATAAACTCAGTTTAAAACACGTTACAATATTTTTGATTTGAAGCTGCTATAGTCGATAAATAGGCACCAAACTCTTAAAGGGGTATAATATTTTAATGTTTAAAAATCGAAACACATTTTTTTTCTCGTCATCATTTCAAAGACGTAAGGGATTTAAAAAATTAACCTCAAACTAACTACAAAATACATAACAAGTCGAAAAAAACGTGATTTCTTGTCTGTTCCCCTATTTTTTTAGGTGTGTGTAGGTTGCATGCATATATTCCTACTAGGTATGAAGAGATATACAGAGAACGCTAAATACATTTGCCTGGTCACCATTACCATTAGATACACCATGACATGGTAGAGGCCGTTCTATAGAATTACGTCAAATAATGTACTCCATCTTTTATATCTCTGTAGGTGAGATGTTCTCCACCCTAGTCATCATCAGGTCTCCAGAATATAGTAGAGTCCGTGTTGAATAAAATTAATTTCTAAATCGGTGTTTTCTTAACTGTTCCCCACTCTAGAACTTATAATTACTTGCTTAGTCATCTTAAGGTCTCCAGAATGGGTCATGTAGTAGAGACTTTGCTTATAACGGTTAATGTTGAAAGATGAGTCTTCCTACATTACATTTACAACATACATAGTACACAATATTTACTATTCATAAATGTAATATGTTACTGCCTCTCAGAGAAAACATAAATTAGGTAGAAACCACTTACACATTACGATACAATACGATACAGTTTACAATTCCATAATCTTTGGTCACTTTTACTTCAACAACGATGTATATTATAGAGGGCGGTTAAAAAAACAAATTCAAATGTAGTGACAGAATCATTAAGGTCGTTGAACCGTGTAATTGCCTTAACTAACAAGGCTATAATACTAAAAATAGTTTCCAAAATAAGGCGAAAAAAATTTTTCGATCGTAAAGCACTCTCTGATGCTTCGCATCATGAGTCGTGCAATAGTTTAAAATTAAAAAAACAAGCTATTATAAATAATCCAAACTAAAAAGTAGAAAATAAATAATAGTTTAAAAAAACTAAAAAACACGCTTTTTATAGAAAACCGAACTAAAAAATAGAAAATAAATTTAAATGAATTTAAATTAAGAAAATAGTGTTAAAAATTTCAATGAATATAAATTAATAATAGTGTGAGTAAAAAAAAATATTTTATTTAAAAAAAAGCGTGGGGTGCTTCTTAAGATATTATCGAAATGATAATCACTCTACTCATATCTGTCAATAAAATATCTATAACCATTGACACCATGCACCCCACGCTTTTTTAAAATAAAATATTTTTTTTACTCACACTATTATTAATTTATATTCTTTGAAATTTTTAACACTATTTTCTTAATTTAAATTCATTTAAATTTATTTTCTATTTTTTAGTTCGGTTTTCTATAAAAAGCGTGTTTTTTTAGTTTTTTTAAACTATTATTTATTATTAGGGAAACATTGAAGTTATGTTCTAAGTAACAATAGGGACATAGAAATATTGACTAATCCTATCCTACTAATACAATAAATGCGAAAGTTTGTGAATATGGATGTATGTATATATGTTTGTTACTCTTTCACGCAAATACTACTGAACCGATTACAATTATATTTAGCACACATATAGAGGGTAACTCAGATTAACACATAGGATAGGTTTTATCCCGGAAATCCCACGGGAACTGGAACTATGCGGGGATTTTCTTTGAAAACGCGGGCGAATCCGCGGGCGAATCTAAAGAGAGTGTTAGCGTCTTTTTTCAAGTCGGGTGTCTACCCAGCAACATGGAAGCTGTCTAGAGTTATACCCATCCCTAAGAGCTCAAACAAATTACTAGTTGAAGAATATCGACCAATAGCTATTCTATCCTCAGCTGCTAAAACCTTCGAAAGCATCCTACATAAATATATTTACATGCAGGTGAATAAATATCTGTGTAATGAACAGCATGGATTCAGGACCATGAGATCGGTTGATACAAATTTAATGACTCTTGTCGAATATATTTCGGTTCGACTCGATCGAGGGCGTCAAGTTGATGTACTTTACTTTGACTTTCAGAAGGCCTTTGATAGAGTTAACAATGACATATTGTTGGCAAAGCTCTGTGCTATAGGTTTTTCCCCGGGACTTCTTCGGCTGCTGGCGGATTATTTGCGTGACCGACATCAGTTCGTCAGACTCGGTCTGTATGAATCTAAACCCTACCACACGCGTTCAGGAGTTAGTCAAGGTTCCATACTGGGGCCTCTCTTATTTTTGATCATGGTAAACGACCTACCTAGAGTGGTATCTCATGCTAGGAGTCTTCTTTACGCTGATGATTTGAAATTGTATTTGGCAATCGGGTCTGAGTTAGATTGCTTAGCTCTTCAGCATGACATCGATGCTATTTATGAGTGGAGCATTAGAAACCAATTGGAATTTAACATAGAGAAATGCTTTGTGATGACCTTCGGTCGGATGAGGCACCCGATACACTTTGATTACAAGATCAAAAATACATCCATTACCAGAAGCACTGTAATTAAGGATTTGGGTGTCACATTTGATCGCGGGCTCACATTTCACGATCATGTTGCAATGTTGGCAAGGGAATCTTTTAGACGGCTTGGGTTTGTTCTTCGGAATGTACGTGATTTTCAAACCGGACACGCTATAAGGCTTGTATATGGAGCCCTGGTCCGCAGCAAGTTGGAGACTAGTTCTTGTGTATGGAACACACACGAGGGAAAATATACCCTGATGCTCGAAAAAATCCAAAAGGCTTTCCTTCGGTTCCTGTTCAAGCATCAATTTGGGTACTATCCCTATTTATATCCGACAATGTTTTTGCTAGGCTGTCTTAGGTACAACTCATTGGAGACACGTAAGAAATACAATCAATTAGCCTTTGTCTGCAAGATTCTGCGTGGCAAAATTGACGCTATTGATTTGAGTGATGAGGTGTGTAAATTATTTGTGCCTGATAATTACTGTCGAGCGCGCAAGCATGTGCTCTTTGCTATACCGCCGGCTCACACTACAGCCCGAGCCTTATCACCAATTCCACGCGCTCTCACTGCGCTCAATGCTCTCCTCAATAACAACCCCGAATGCGATCTGTTCGCGGATGGATGGGGCTCGTTGTTGTCGGCGTGCTTGAGCTTTTCTGAAAAGTTTTGAATGGTTTTTGTTTTTAATACTAGCAATCAATTTATCATATTTATTGCTGGTGTTGGGAACAGAAACCATTCATTATATTAATTTATTGTTTTTCTTTTTATATGTAATTTGTAATTTGATTTAATTTAATTTTTTTGTAATATAATTTATGTAATTTTTTAGATATAATTAATGTAATTGGTGCAATACCGTTTTAATTATAATAATAAATAATAATAAAATAGTTATTGTACCACAGAAGTAACTTGCCTTCAACGTTTTCAATTTTAAATAATTATTTAAACATATAACTAAACTACTATTTATCCTTAAAACAATCAATAAACAGGCATGTCATCATATAAAAACTGCAAAACATGTAATCACGCGTAATCTACGATAGTGTAATCAAAACAAAAACCGTATATAAGCATATATATCGCGATATGGCCGAATTTATTTGATTAATTTTATCAAGTGCAGTGCAAGTTAACATGGCACCTCATATCCATTATACTAAGGTTAGTTCATAAAACTGGTTGAATCATATAATCATGATTTATCCTACTAATATTATAAATGCGAAAGTTTATTTGTTAGGCACTCCTTCACGCAAAGACTGAACCGATTGTCATGAAATTTTGCACATACATAGAGGGTAGTATAGTTTTTATCCCGACAATCCCACGGGAACGGGTTACGGGATACTGGTTTTCCTTCTACGCGGGCGAAAAGCATATATTAACTGTGCTGTGACCGCAGACAACATACAATATACATATTTTAAATTTTTTTTGTTATTACTATGATTGGATAAATCATAAAATTTATCACTAAGCATTAATAGATTCTTATTGAAACAATTTCATAAAAACAACAGCATTACCACTAATGAAATTCAAATGAATTAAAATCAAACAAAATTTTGAATAATAAGTGTCCATTGAAAATCAAGATAATTGCATTATTTTTGTTTACTTTTAAGAATAAAACGATTTTCTCAATCATTAACTTCACTTTAAAGACCCTCTACACTTTTGATCTTCTGTTAATATTGCAAAAAAATGTATCTGGAAGAAATCGCTTTTAAGACTGCCAAAACTAAATTTAGCTTCAATTTGTGATTGTTCAGAGCAATAAGGATAAATGAAATAAATAAATAATAGATACATCCACCTCTTGACCCGTTATATTGGGCATATAAGGGTCGAGAGACGTTTTAGATTAGCCCCATACTTATACCGAAACTTAACCTTATAAAAATCTCATCTATCTCTACAATTTTAGCTTTTCATCAACAACGAGTGGGTAGACTCGAAAAGCGGCAAAACTTTCGACACGTATAACCCCCATGATGGCTCCGTTATAGCTAAAGTATCTGAAGGTGATAAGGCAAGTATATTTACCAATACTTGATTAGATATCGATTATATAGTGACCCCTATTCAGTTGTGATATGGTTCAAAATTCAGTCCTCTGATGCACAAAATTGACTCGAAATAGGCTATGGCCTATCTTGGTTGTAAAATTGTTGTTGCGGCCAATTTGAGGAAAATATTAATTTTGGATTGATAATTAATCGCGGAGAATTACATTTTGATTGAGAATATAAATTCAATTAAATTGTAGAAAATATTACATTATTCTTGTTTTCCCAATGCTTTTTGTCAATCAGACTATACTTAAAGTCTTTTACATTTTAATTATCACATTATTTGAAACGGCATTCAAAAAATTATCTAAAACATTAACCATTTTTATTTCTTTCCTAATTATTATAAGAAATCAAGTAAACACCAAGATCTAATATTATCTTAACTTGTATTGCTTCTGAATCCGTTGAAACAGTTTTCCTTTTTAAATTATGATAAGAAATCGAACAACCGAGATCTCATATTATATTAGCTTCTATTGTCTCTCATAAATTTTTAACAACCAATTATATTTAATCACGTAGGAGGACATTGACCTAGCGGTTGCCGCTGCAAAGAAAGCCTTTGCCAGAAATTCTGAATGGCGTCTCATGGACCCCAGTGAGCGTGGCAAGATCCTTTACAGATTTGCAGATTTAGTAGAAAAGGAGGCCAATTATCTTGCACAGTTGGAAAGCTACAACAATGGCATGGTATTACATATGAGCACTATGCTTATGACTCAAGCGCCTGATGAAATCAGATACACTGCCAGTTTAGCGGACAAAATCGAAGGAAATACTATCCCGTCTGGTAAGATAGTTCTCCTGGTTTTCGCATATGATAATTTAATAAGAGATAATATGTGTAATAATGCTGAGTATTTGGACGTTTTAATACTGGGTGTTGCAGAGTTGGTTACTCATGTTGAAATGTAACAAGGGACGTCAACATTTAAACTAAGTTTTCATAATGTTATTGGCTCAACTGTTGCTCATAAAATGTTTCTCATAAATATGGGGCTTTAAAAGTATTCATTCATTATTTAATACTGTTTTAGATGGAGATACCTTCTGCTACACTCTGAAGCAGCCAGTGGGTGTATGTGGTCTTATATTACCCTGGAATGTACCCATCCTCATGTTCCTCAAGAAGGTTACAACTGCTTTGGCTGCAGGTATTCTACTTAAATATAAAAACAGTTACACAATACTATTATTTACGACAGTAACGCCACATATTACGATTTACGATATGTGAGCATATCAGAAGCTAATTAAAACATAAACCATCAGCTGTAGTTGTTTTTTATATTATTTTGTTCTATGTAAAGAAATGCCTGTAAACAGTTTCTAATAAAAGTGATCCAAGCAACAGATCATCCCACAGTTATAATTTTAGCAAAAACATAATATAATATCATGATGTTACTTACCCTACCAGCATGACTGCTATACCTACCACTGCGTGACTACTCATAAGTACTTACACTATCACTTTTACCAGGTTGTACTACTGTCATCAAACCAGCTGAACAGACGCCCCTCACGGCCCTGTACCTCGCTTCGCTCCTCCAAAAGGCCGGAGTACCCCCTGGTGTGGTGAACGTTGTCAATGGCTACGGAGAAACCGCTGGAGTAGCTCTTACACACCACCCTGATGTCGCCAAGGTTTCCTTCACTGGTTCGCTTGAAGTAAGTCCTATTTTATTTGGAACGTATAGTTGTATAAAAATAAAGAATTTAATAAAACTTTTCTACAGTTTGGATGGTCCAAAATTTTTTTTGTTCCACAAAAACAAATATTAATATAAAAAATTGTAAGAAATAAAAGGGATGAAAAACTATGAGGAAAAGCTCGCGGGCTCACTGGCGTAAAGGCAAGATAAGAATCAATTTCCCTGCTATATTCATTAATCATTATCTTCGTTATAGGTTGGCAAGTTAATCCAACAAGCCGCTGGTGCCAATAACTTGAAGCGAGTCACCTTGGAGTTGGGAGGGAAGAGCCCGCTTGTCATCATGAATGACGCTGACTGTGAGTAAGCAATATTTGATATTTCTTTCAATTTACTTTACTTATCTTAGAGCGATGCCACCATGTATCTCACAAGCTATATCCTGTTTTATAACCTTAACACTAAAACTGGCAGTCTATTTGGCAATGGGCTTACCTCAGTAAATGTGCATAAGCGGAAGTGATCGTTCCATCAGGCGAACAACTCCAATCTCTAACTTTTCTTAACTCTAGCAATAATAATGTATCGCGATTAAAATGCCGTTACTTTAAATAGTAAAATTCATAAAATCTACTGCTCAAAAACAGGCAATAAACTCTAGTGATCGAATTAACAATACTTACTAACTATTAAATTCCAGTGGCGATTGCCATCCCCTTCGCTGCCTTCGGAGTATTCACACACCAGGGTCAGATCTGCATCGCAGCATCCCGTCTGTACGTGCAGTCTGGTATTTACGACCAGTTTGTGAAGGGCGCCGTGGAAATGGCTAAGAACTATAAGATTGGAAACCCCTTCGATGCTGATACGCAGCATGGACCTCAGGTACCTCCTTTATTTATTGAATACCCCAGGCTTCACCCACGATATCTTTCAAAAAACTCTACTAATAGAATAAGTTGCATAGTTATAAAGATCTAAGCATACACCGGGAATGGACTGTTTGGTAATAAGTAGCGATTAATAAGTTAATACTGTTAAATCTGTTTATACAAAGTACAGTTAATCATAAACATGGCAAAAAGCGCAGCAGTACCTATAGATACTACCTTTTTTCCTCTTTATATAAAACATTACACAATATAACAGATCGACGAAGGAATGATGAAGAAAGTACTAGGCTACATTGAAAAAGGCAAACAGGAGGGTGCCAAGCTCCTGGTCGGCGGTAAACAGTCTGGCAGCAAGGGCTACTATATTGAACCTACTGTATTTGCTGATGTTCAAGATGACATGACCATTGCTAAGGAGGAAGTGAGTAAAAATATTAATTATATGGTGAAGATGATGAGGTTAACTTAAATAACATAATAGATATTGGAACGAAGTTCCTTATCGCGCGTTGAGAAAGAGGGCTAGACGGAATCAGAGGCGGCTCGCCCTAAGGAGCGCTGGTGCAGTGAACTCCCATAAATAATTATAATAAAATCTTAAATCATACTCCTTAATTTAATTATAAACATTAATTATTACTATTTAAAATCAATCGTAATCTTTAAAACTACTGTTAATACCAATGAATATATCCATCATTCCATCATTCCATACACCTGTATAATACCTACTGTATTATGTAACGCGCGAAGCGGAGCGCTCACGATTGCGCTCCAATGAAAAAAGATTTAGTACATTTCCTAATACGAAATCCAATAGGAGTGAAAGAGAGGGTTTTGCCAGAGCCCTGCGCGTGAAACAAAAGATTTTCTATGGAAAAGTAGCAAAATTCGGAGCGCCGCACCCGCAAACGTTGCCGGTTCGTTTTTACCGCCCGGCAGGACAGCGATTGCGCGCGCGGCGCGACGTTGCCAGTTGCCACTTCTATAATATAAACAAACACTCGAGTCAACTTCAATGCACGCGCGCGATTCATGCAATTTTCTAATTAAAATTATAAAATACGTGTTGAAATAGCCTGTAGTTATCAGTATTACTTGTGAGTGTTAAAATGAACAATAATTATAATGTGGCGTTCATTAAAAAGTGTGATAAAACGTTACAAATTCGGCTTGAATGTAAAGCTAAGGGACCGCCACGGCCTGAACTTGATCTGACGCAAAAATGTACGACAAAAACGAAAACATATACGCGTGTGTTTAAATCTGAACAATATGTGAAAACACCGTGGTTGTGTGGTTGTGATGAAAGCAACAAACTATTTTGTTTTCCGTGTCTTTTATTTAAAGCGGGCGCGGCCGGCGGAGGTGAGAGTGCTTGGACTGAAACGGGCGTTGACGACTTAGCTCATCTTTCAATCAAGATGAAAAAACATTCACAATCTCGGTACCATTTGTTGAATGAACTGCAATTGGCGTCTATCGGTCTTGTCGCTTTAAGTTATAGATATTTTTGCACACCAAAAAGAAAGACGTATCACGTATGCATTTTCTTTATAAGTAATTTTTTTGATAAATTGTACTGCTTTACACCATGTATTTTCAGTGTTTTATTTCAAGTGAACACCCATAAAATTTTGTCACGAGCCGCCTCTGGACGGAATTAACACCAAAAGTTGTTATAACACTTTTTGCTAAATTGTAAGCCGTGAGGCATACGCGTGTTTCTCTGTTTGTCTCTCTCTTTCTCTCTCTCTCATAGAACTTCGTTCCATCCGGGTGTCCCTTAACACCTCTCAAGTTTTTTTTTCTAAATCACTAGTAAAAATTCCATAATTTTACCAAAGTAAAATACCTACACGAGAAATCGTAACTACATTAAGTACTAATCGACCAAGATTTCTTATTTGAATTGTTTGAAAATATGGTTGAAAAAAATGTTTTAATTTACTTTCAAATCTCCCGCAGATCTTCGGCCCAGTGCAAAGCATCCTGAAGTTCGAGACATTGGACGAGGTTATTGACCGCGCTAACGCGACCAAATACGGCCTAGCCGCTGGTATCTTCACCACCAACGTGAACACAGCTATTCAGTTCTCTAAGAATGTTGAAGCTGGTATAGTTTGGTAAGTTTGCAGCAACATCTCGCTCTGAATCACGCAAGCGAAATGTTTTCGTTATAGAGAATATTATACATATAGGTACAACTTACCAACATTCTTCAAACGGTTTCGATTACACCACAACAGGACAACCCCCCGGACGACACCACGGACCAAACTGTCTTGTATTATTTACACATTATTGCACATAATTTTTTCAAAAAAAAACTGAATCAACTGCTAATAGTACCTACATTTATTTATACACAAAAACATGAATTTAAAAATAGTTTAATGATGAAACTTTCATGAAAAATATATTTATATCTACCATATTCTGTATGTTTGTTAAGGAGAATTGAATTTCAAGAGATTTGATTTGAAGAGATTTGAATTTCGAACATAGGCTCCCTTTGCCCCAATATCACTCGAAAAATTGATGTTTTGTATCTGTTTTAAATACAAATATCTTTCAGGGTCAATACTTACATGAAGATGTGCACCCAAGCACCTTTCGGTGGTTTCAAGGAGTCTGGAATCGGACGTGAAGGGTGAGTTTGATAGTATTATTTTAATTATATACCTATTAAGTTTTTATTCACCACCACAGGAAATCACAACCTCAATAATTTAACTGTACATATTTTTAACATTATTCAATGTACAGATCTAAAAAAAAATAGTTTCACGAGGAACTACTTATATAGATTAACTAAATGTGACATATCAAATATTTAAATTTTAAATGTTGATGGAATCAGGATTTTTTTTTTTTTTTACTTTTTTTTTTTTTGTTACAGAGGTCAACACTGTGTTGATGAATACCTTGAAGTTAAGACAGTGACTATGGCTGTACCAAAGAAAATCGGAAATTAGGATCAAGGTTGTTTAGGATTATTATGGATTTAATAAAAATGTTATTGTTGCAAAATATATTTCTTTTCATCCCATAATAAAAATGTTTTTTTTTTTTTTTAGTTCTTTATAATTGAAACGAATTTGGAATATTTTTATCGCTTAGATAGAAAAAAAGTTATATTCCATCTCATTTTTAAATTCAATAATTATCGAAGCTTATCGAAGATAGATCATTCAATCGATACCGGAAGTACATTAAGAAATTGGCGATTTTTTTATCTTTAATTAATAGTTAAAGAGTTGAGTTATTATAATAATAATTGCAAATCCGCATACTTATATTATAGCGACAACTAGATCGCAAACTCAAAATATATATTTGTATTTTATTCTGAAACAAATTAATATCTATTTTATGCAAAATTCTTCTTGTTATAATTATTAATGTACAGCTATCGGTTTAAATGTGTGGGTTGGTGACTGTGGTTTTCAGGGTTTTCATATAATTATGACATTAAAGCTCTTCTATTTGTTTGTACTGTTCTGTGGTTATATTCATAAATAAATATTCAAACTTTTCCAACGTATCAGTAATCAGTAATACCTCTGCACTGTGTTTGTGTACGCCTAGCGGAACAGAATCGTTCATAGTGACTTTGAAGTTGACACTTGACATAAAATTTGACAGTTAAAAGTTTTTAATTTCCGAAGTTTGACGGAAACACTTTAAACTTCAAGTTGTACTTGGTTTGATTTTATAGGAATATGAAGTGTATTTGGTTAATAATTTATTATTTCTATCGAAATATTACTATAATAATATAGTGGAGAGGTGTTGTTTTAAACTTTGAGTTAAAAAGTTGTGAAGTGTGTTAAGAATGGAAGGGAATCACATTAATAACTTCGCCTTAGCATTTAAAAATAACCGAGTAAGTATTATTTTAAATATTTTATGATAACAATAATTATACTGTTAATGCAAAAATATGATCTCATGCTATATAAATATTTATAGCATTATTTTATATTAATAGCCATTATAAGGTATCAACTTCCTACCTATTACGATTATAACAGTGTGAGAAAAAATATATTTTAAATTTTCTTGTAATTGCACCAAAATAAATTGAAATGTATAGTAATATGGTATGGCATGGTAATCCTCAATTCATTACTATAACTAATATAGAAACCTGTATTTTTTATTCTTATTTGAATTTGAATACCTAGTATTACAATATTACCAACCTTTTTGTTTTTAATTACTTAATTACTAATTATCTAATGAAGAAATTATACATACTTGCATCCATAAACAATGTTTCTTATTAAAGTTGATGCTTAATGCTGATTTCTAATTGAATCTCCACCCACACATACTTAAAATTAAAATAAAAATTATGTACATAATATAATACAAAATCAATTTATTATTAAATCTGTACTATAATATTATAAAGCTGAAGAGTTTGTTTGTTTGTTTGAATGCACTAATCTCAGGAACTACCAGTCCGATTTGAAAAATTCTTTCGGTGTCAGTTAGCATATTTATCGAGGAAGGCTATATATCATCACGCTAGGACAGGAGCGGAACACTGCGGGTAAAACCGTGGGGCACAACTAGTATATAATAACATGAAGCACACTGTATCTGTATGTAAGTTAAAATACAATAAAAATATGTCATTATAACAAGCTGAAACAATATAAAAGAATAAGAGAGAATTTATGTTTGTGCTAAACAAACTAGGAAGTTAACTACAATACAAAGACAATGTTCCGCAGTTAACTTCAAAAACTTCAACCAAACCTTAGAGCTATCTACACTTCTACACTAATATTATAAAGAGGAAAACCAAAAATATAAATTCAACAAAAAAGGTCGTGTTCCATCGTTACAATATTGTATTCACTGAAAAGTGCTTCATATTGGTTGAAATGGTTGTTAATCATCTCAATAGATGGCGCGCGGTGTGTCCCTTCAGACACATAAAACTGAAAGAATAGAATAAATTCGATCACTCGGGCGGGTCACGAGTGGCTGAGTTGGTGAGGCATCCGCCCCGGAATGGCGCGAAGGATGCGGGTTCGAGTCCCGCCTCGTGATCGAATTTTTTCTATTCTTTATAAATTTATATTTATAAAGCATTTGAATGCCATAAAACCAAAAATATAAATTCAACAAAAAAGGTCGTGTTCCATCGTTACAATATTGTATTCACTGAAAAGTGCTTCATATTGGTTGAAATGGTTGTTAATCATCTCAATAGATGGCGCGCGGTGTGTCCCTTCAGACACATAAAACTGAAAGAATAGAATAAATTCGATCACTCGGGCGGGTCACGAGTGGCTGAGTTGGTGAGGCATCCGCCCCGGAATGGCGCGAAGGATGCGGGTTCGAGTCCCGCCTCGTGATCGAATTTTTTCTATTCTTTATAAATTTATATTTATAAAACATTTGAATGCCATAAAACCAAAAATATAAATTCAACAAAAAAGGTCGTGTTCCATCGTTACAATATTGTATTCACTGAAAAGTGCTTCATATTGGTTGAAATGGTTGTTAATCATCTCAATAGATGGCGCGCGGTGTGTCCCTTCAGACACATAAAACTGAAAGAATAGAATAAATTCGATCACTCGGGCGGGTCACGAGTGGCTGAGTTGGTGAGGCATCCGCCCCGGAATGGCGCGAAGGATGCGGGTTCGAGTCCCGCCTCGTGATCGAATTTTTTCTATTCTTTATAAATTTATATTTATAAAGCATTTGAATGCCATAAAACCAAAAATATAAATTCAACAAAAAAGGTCGTGTTCCATCGTTACAATATTGTATTCACTGAAAAGTGCTTCATATTGGTTGAAATGGTTGTTAATCATCTCAATAGATGGCGCGCGGTGTGTCCCTTCAGACACATAAAACTGAAAGAATAGAATAAATTCGATCACTCGGGCGGGTCACGAGTGGCTGAGTTGGTGAGGCATCCGCCCCGGAATGGCGCGAAGGATGCGGGTTCGAGTCCCGCCTCGTGATCGAATTTTTTCTATTCTTTATAAATTTATATTTATAAAGCATTTGAATGCCATAAAACCAAAAATATAAATTCAACGAGGAAAACTTTGTTTGTTTGTTTGTTTGTTTGATTGTAATGAATAGGCTCATAAACTACTGGACCGATTTTAAAAATTCTTTCACCATTCGAAAGCTACATTATCCACGAGTAACATAGGCTAGGTTTTATCCCGGAAATCCCATGGGAACGGGAACTATGCGGGTTTTTCTTAGAAAACGCGGGCGAAGCCGCAGACGGAAAGCTAGTTTTATTATAAAATGTGGAACGTGGGTGAAGTTAGGGCAATAATATTTAAGTATATAACTAGCTGTCCCGGCAAAAATTTTTCTGCCTTACACTCACTTAGGTTATGAAAAATAGATGATGTCTGTTTCTCAGATCTACCCAATAGACACACAAAATATCATGATAATCGGTCCAGCGGTTTGAACATCAAGCCTTGCCATAAACAAAAATTACTATTATTATAATGAAAACACAAAAAATCAATTGCTAATTTATGAAGCCTGTGTCACTACCACGATTATGATGATTACAACAAATAACAATACTTCATCTGTCAAAATTAATCTAGCGGCTTGGGCTGTAGGGTGTGTCATACATACAAACAATTGAAAAACCTTACCCCCCCTTTCTTTCGCAGTTGAGTAACAAAAGATAAGTTATTTGTTTTTGTAACATTGACCCCATTGTAATTGTGGGCTGGTAATAAAATCTACTTGCAAATGGCTCTGATCATGACATTGTGAAGTTGTTATTGTGGTTAACTACATGTGGTTATATGTTTTAAGGTATCTTTTAATCTATTGTTACTATTTTGGTCAAGCTCACAATACTTAAGTTATTGCATGAAAAAGCTTTTTACATGTAATGTACTTCAGATTTCAAAAAGACCATTCAACATTTCAGCAGGGACAGTATAAGACCTCTTTCGAACAATTAAACTGACTGGAAAATTCATATAATACCATAATTAACAAAAAAAGACGTGTGGCACTCGGGGACTGCCGCGGTAAAGCTATTGCATGCTATGCCTTCAAGCCACACCTCCGCGCCCGTCGGAGTGGGGAGCGTGAGGTTTTTTCGTTACGGAATTTCTGGATTCGGTCCCCGCGCTCAAGGCCCGCGATAGAAGCTATGCAATAGCTTAAAAGCTGGTTATTGTGATCATAATATGAATTTGCCAGTCAGTTCAATTCACGGCGTAAACTGTCTCGAAATAAGAGGTCATAACGGCCTCAGATTATTTAAACATACCTACATATATATTTATATATGTATAATTAACTATATGTTTCTTGTTTGTTTTCACATTGTAACATCTTTACAATTAAATTTAATCTTGAATCCACACACCAGAATGTAAGCAGAGTGGGTGCGTTTATCATTGCATCAATAATTTTATATTTATCATTGTTCTTATGTATATTATTATAATGACTCCCACATACCTATATTATTCTATAATTTAATGTTGTTTATTTGCTTTCTAATTTACTCATGGACATTATACACATCTTTCGTACTTTATCATTTACAAAGGACTGGTCCTTTTATTCACATACTAGCTGCGCTTCGCGGTTTCACCCGCGTGGCTCCGCTCCTGTTGGTCTTAGCGTAATGTTATATAGCCTTCCTCGATAAATGGGCTATCTAACACCGAAATAATTTTTCAAATCGGACCAGTAGTTCCTGAGATTAGCACATTAAAACAATCAAACTCTTCAGCTTTATAATATTAAGTATAATAATATCCATAAACAAATTGATATGTTTACTTTCCATAATCATAGACCAAAGCCTAAGCAGGAATAAATCTCTTATATATAAAATTCTCGTGTCACAATGTTAGTCTGCATACTCCTCCGAAACGGGTGGACCGATTCTCATGAAATTTTCTGTGCATATCGGGTAAGTCTGAGAATCGGCCAACATCTATTTTTCATATGTACCACGGGCGAAGCCGGGGCGGACCGCTAGTATATATGTAAATAAATGAATTGAAGGATAATTAAAATTCATGTTTTACTTGTAAATGTGATGTGTGAAAATTCTTGTTTTCTAGTTTAGATCTAGATATTAATTTGACATTTAACCATATTTATTCTAGTACCAACTTGGCCTTGTGATAAGCTTATTGATGTCAAAAGTAGGTGTTGATCCCATATTCCTATATCTATAGGTACTAATATAATAAAGCTGAAGAGTTTGTTTGTTTGTTTGAACGCGCTAATCTCAGGAAGCCATTGGTTTGAATTGAAAAATGTTTTGTTCATTAATCGAGGAAGGCTTTGGCTAGCTAGATATTTGTTTTTATATTGTCGATAGGGAAGCGCTTGACCACAATCTCGCCTGATGTTATGTTGAGATGTGGTCTAAGATGGTACGCGCTTCCCTAGAAGGTACCTGTTCTGCTCTTTATATAGTATAACATTACGCTACGCCTAGCAGAAGCAATGAAAAAAGTTATAAAAATATTCCTTTTGAGATCAGACAACAGTTTTCCGGGTCAGCTCAGTCCATATAATAACTAGGACATTTCAAATGTAGATAACCAACTTGATCCAACCAAGATATTTTCATATTACCGGGATCGTGACCTAGCCTACTTGCGATACAGCGTGCAAGGCCACATATTAATTATAATATAGTAACCATCTAAAATAGCTCGAATCCACTATTCCATGGAGGCATTTTTTTCAATGTCACCCTTATTCAATTACGCGCCCATCCCAGCATGTAACTCATAAATGCAGCAGTTACTTTCCTCGCGTCGCATGTCGTTCGAGCGTTAAGTAACTGTTTGAATATGATCGTCGCGATTTCTCTGCTGTTCTCCAATTTGACGAGAATATTGTTCGAGAACCAGTACGCTGTGTTCAACGTCAGTGCTATAGCTGTCACCCTTCTGGAGACTTCCGTGTGCCCGTTGGCGATCGTGAAATTGATGTTGATAGTCACGAGGAACGGCGGGATCGTCAATAGTCTCAAGTGTATCGCTGGACCGCGATATTTGAAGTACAGATATGTGTATAATTTGAAACTGACGACGCATGATGACACGCGTCGAGTTTCCTTTGTGACTGTTGTGCTGGAGGGACACGGTAGTGTTAACACATGTCAGGTAATAACACGCACAGCCAGCACGCAATACTTACCTGACACGATGGAACTGCTAGGAGTCTTATTGTTGAATACGCTGCCACACTTTCTCATTCCTTTGTACTTGGTGTAGGAACTATAACACATATTGATGACAATACTGTACATTTGTACTAGAACATATTGAAACAATTTAAAACAATACATAGAATGCAAATGGTTTCAGCCGTTATGTATTGTTATAATGGGATTACCGCGGAATATTTCTATTATTGTAATAAGATTATATTGAATAGTTTACTCCTTTCTTCTTACAGAAAATTCTAATGAGCTTAATTGAGTATAAGTACATTATGTCAGTTCATGTTCACCGTTTGTTCTGATCTGATCGTTATTATTAGTTGAAATTTAATTTTAATTACCTCTATAAATAATTGTCGATCTATCATACGTAGACAAAGAATTTTCCAATTGGAAGATTTTCTTCAAGTGCCTCTTAGTTACATGTGATGGAGACGAACGGAATTTGGGAAAATATTGCATTTGTGGAAAAGAACCAGGTGAGCGTAATTCTCACTTTAGATAATACGAAAAATCTTAAGAGAACTTGTACTTTTCTGCAACCGTGGAGGTAGAAAATTGAATATCATTTTAAACCCGTTGAATTTCTATCTCACCATAGTGAAAAATATTGCAAGTAGTGGTAAATTACATAGTATCCTAGTAACAGACTTTCAAATATGTACCAGTAAGTAACTTACAGACAAATACCAGTAAATAACTTATTTTATCAACTAGCACTAATTGGGGATCGAAGTCCTGATTACGCTATCAATATTGAATTAAATTTAGTCGCAATACACCATTTATAAATAAACAAAACTCAAGATATAAATAAACTGATTGAGTTTTAGCTTATAAATATGGTGTTATTGCGTATGGTGATGATAATATTAAATACGATGCGATAATAACTCACAAAAGATATACAAGACAACAAGTATGCTGCAATCGTCTTCTGTTTGATCAGGATTTAAACTTCTTGCGATAACACAATTAGTTCAAATGATAAGCCAAGGATGGGTATTAAGTGTGCACTCAAAATTTCTTCTAATACTACCTACTAGAAAATTATTTTACTACTTACGTAAAGGGCCCTTAGTAGGTATGTGGTAGTAGTTGAAAACGGCAAAATGGACTGTTATCTATGAGCTATAATTGAAAATATTGAAGTTTTATCGCACTGAAATTTCTAATATGTATTACAGAACGTATGTGTGATGGGATGACTGTTTCCAAAACACGATTGGAAAAATTTTGCTCGATAAAAAGTTCTTAAGTTACCTCTAAAATATCATATAAAAAATAAATGCTCATTACAACCGTATTTTACGATAATAATTCGTATAAAATCACAAATACATAGGTTACCTTCTCGATTCCGTGACTGTTTTAGATTTAGAAAATACTAAATATTTTCATTCACTTTTTGATAAAAATGTGAATGGCGCTTACGATTTTTAGTTTCGAGCACGTTGATTCCATACTAAACGCGGACCCCCTCACCTCTTACCTAAGGCGCGAATAGCTGAATTTTCGCTCTTAAGTTTCAAAATTCCAAAAGTATTCCAAAACGTGACTACGCTTTTGCTCTTGCTAGCTTTATCATACCACTTCGAATCAATTTATTAACGTATTATGTATGTATGCATGAGAGTATATATATGTATGAGATTGTTAATAAAGGCTTTATTTATTTATTTATTTATTTATGTATGTATGCATGGTGTTTTATGTATAACCTCTAGTGGATTCAGCAAAGTTTATTCACTCGCATTCACTTCTAAATGTAATCCCGTCTCAGTTCAAACAGATATTTCAATGACAGAAAAGGATCCTTTCAAATTGCTCTATCTCTGAAGAATACGGAATAGAGCATATACGAAAGCAATCCTTTTCAATACGTAGGTATGTAAATAGTTATTTCTCTATAGAGAGGTATCAAATGGTTGACTTAAATAAAGTACTTAATAGTTGGAACATGGTTCAACTTTCAACTCAGTATTTCAGAAATTGCATAGAACATTAAAACGTGAAAGACCTACGACTATATGACTAGATGAAATTATTTTCAAAACTAAACTACGAATTTATAAAATGTGGCAGAAATGTGAGGATATAATATATGGTGCAACCGACTGCAAGGAGCGAATAAATTAGCGAACGAAAAGCGACCTTCGAAATTGGTTGCATTCATTTGTTTCATCTATCATGAGATCTTCAGTTCTTCCACGCTGTTCCTTCCTCGCCTGTAAGTAATTATTAACTTTTTGTAACTTGTACGTAGGTACCTAATTATACATCCCCATAATAAACAAAATCTCTGCCCTAACCGACAATACAATAAGCCAGTTAGACCTTGAACTAATAATGATACGTGATGTATTGACGATACGTCCTCTTATTGGCTTGAGTCCACTTCCCCACATAATGAACTTCGCACGGAAAATAAATGCAAGTATAAAGATAAAGTGACCCACAGTAAAGATAACACCGTTATAAAACATGATATTACAACTGGAGACAAGGCCCTTAAACTTTATGCGGCGAACTTATGACGTATCACCGGACGCCAGTTACGATCAAATGTAGGGATATTGTATTTTTTATCGTTACCATGTCGTAAAGGGATTGTGTTATTTGTGGAAGATCGTGACAGTTTTAAAGTATATAATCTTTCACTGTCTGCTTTTTCATATTTGAACCTTTGTAAGATATAGGAAGGAATACGTATCCCCCTATGCCAGACAAATCCCATCAAATATAATGATATTCTAAGTGTGACATATATCTAAAATATAGCATCTGTGTATAGTGCAAACTAATCGACTATCTTTAATATCGTAGAAAGTATGAGTCTCAAATATTTGTGTAAAAGCATAAGAAGCATGAAATAAAATTGTATGCAGCAACTATCATACGATAGATATGATCGAAAATCTAGTGTGTTAGGAACGTATCTCTCTCTATCTCTTAAAATGCATTGAAAATGTGGATTGTGAAGAGAAATATGGAAAAGCGAAGTCTAGATCCCATTTGGTATTCAAGCGACGATTCTTTCCATATGGATTTATACTAGTAAAATATTGTGGTTCGGATCGTATGCGCTTTCGGTATAGTAGAGCAATTCGTACCAAAAGTTCGGTATTCTTTAAAACATAACCTCAAAAATTAGTTAACTCACAACTGACCATTGCATAAAATTTAATGGCCTTACCACAAATCAATTTAAACACAGTCTAACTTTAAACCAGAGATCAACTTTAATAGTTGTCTGTGTGAAATACGACAAAACCAGATTAAAGAGAACCCGCGCTTAAAGTTAAATCCTGTCTAGAGATTTTTGTGGTAAGACAGTAAAAATTTAAGTCCGTTACGAAAGGATTTTAAACAAATCCAGTCTGTACGTATAGCATACTTTTTATCTTTATAAAGGTACACCCACATGAAAAAGTCGCACGCGCGTAACCTGTTTGTAGAACTGGTTTCGGATCTCATATCGATTATCGACCCACTTCCGTATATTTGCTGGCTAATGTGAAATTAAACTTTTCAGTACTTACGATTAAGCTTATTCATGAACCAATGATTTCATATTAAATACTATATCTATAGGTACTATATATATGTGAGAGAATCATAACAGAGTAGTTGTTATGTGGCTATACCTTCCTATAATAATGTACTCTATGATGTACAACATAATGTCGATATTGAATTGATATGAAATGCATGGGCTTACGGGCCATGCTATGGTTTATATTCCTTGAGTCAGTAGCTCGATGATATAGTCTCGGTACTACCATCGACCGCGCAAGGTGTGCGCACTGAGTCATTATTTAATATTATTTCACATATCTACCTAATTATAATTAATTATGGAGAGTTATTTAAATTCTCCGACAGCAGCGGTGGGATCGGCACTTATTACCCCCGATTCCAATACGAATAAGACTTTGTTAAACGGTGCAAATCTGCAAGTGAGTGAAACGAGTGATAGTGTTAGTGAGATTCAAGAAGATATAGCTAGGTTAATGAGGTTCGAGAAGAACCACAGTTTCCACCAATAAATCATGATAATGTTAGCACGACAACGACAATGTTGTGTGTGGGTTTCCCAATAAAGCATCATGTCATGCGCATCCCTGTTAAAAGAAATGGCAGATACACTTTCCCGAAACGAAACATTTTGTTTCCGGGCCTAACGCATAAGTAAGGAAGGTAAACTATAATGATGTTTACATACCGATGTAAGACCTGAACGACAGCGAGTTTACGCCAGCACAATGGTGTGACGAAATAGACTATCATCGGATTCCTAGATCGACTACGAAGCCAGCCTTCATCTACCTGTGAGGACATTATTTTTTTAACGTGGAAAGAAGCTAAGAAGCGAGAGGGAATACCTTTTTCGTGATATGGTATGGTAAAAAAAAAAGTGATCGAGATTCAACATACATCGAGTGCTCCACTACAAAGTTGGCGCTAATCGACCGGCTGCGAACGAGCTGGGTACGGGCTGGAACTACGCGAATATAGTAAATTCGTGGTAGAAGGTATTGCGGATGACCAGGTATGATCTCATTTATTATGATACACGCCGATTGATTTTGTGGGTCTTGATAGACATTTTGGCACAAATCATTTAAAGCGTCGCATGTTGCAAATTGTTTGCTATAACTGTGTGTTCACAGGTCATTACAAACGTGACGGTAAATCTCGCCTATGAAACAAAATCAGTTAGTTTAATCAATAAGAATAACAAAGGTCCGTTGAATATTTAAGAAATAGTACAACAACGCACTTATAGTCATAAATTTGGTCACATAGAAGAGGTTTGTTTTTCTAAGCAACGGGCGGCACGCTCTTAAAGAAACAATACCCTGTTAATGTGTGTTTACAGCACGATACCCTGCTTACAGTCACAGATGTTGCCGGCGTTAAGTTCAAGTGCCTTATTGACAGCGGATCTGATTGTTTTTTTTTTTTTTTCTTTGTAAAAGGATAGCCGATGGCATGACCAGGTCTCTAGAGTTTGTATACACTCGTGTAGCGGGAATTGGCGCTGTATCAACCTATTCATTCGCCCATACAACATTACCCATAACTGTTAATGATGTAAATATTATGAGCTTTGGTTATTGTAGACTCTCGAGTACTTCCGGGGATGAAGTAACAGGTTGAGATGTTTTTACTAGAGCCGGACGTAGTTTGATTATGGATAACAATGGGACTCAAATTATTCGTGAATTTAAAATAAAACATATTTGTTTTTGCGGACAATAATTTTGAATTAATAGACGCGGATTCGAATGATTTTAATTATGTTCATCGTGTGAGATCCATTATTGAAAGTAAAGCACGAATTTTGTGAAATGGAAATAAGACTTGTGAATACAACACTAACACAATCTATAGTTCTTTCAACGTTTATAAGGCTTTGTAATGCCCTTGTTGTTAACCAGGACTAGATAAATTATGTGACTTCATAGCTACTTTTTATATTCAACGATGTTCTCGAGTTTTCAAAATCATAAGAGGTTACATTCTTTTGTTTAAGAAGAGTATTGAAAGTCTCACTTGCGCAGAGTTTTCATTTAATTGGAATAAATGCAAGTTGCTGTTGCAACAATACAACAGCTGTTGCGAAATATTTTAGAAAGATAAAAAAATAATGACGTCTGCTTCTTTATTAACGATTTTCGGACAAATCTCGTTGTTGAAGTACACACAGATTCCTGTTCAATAGATTATTATGGTTCAGTTTTCCTACAAGAAAGTAATGATCAACTTAAAAATCGAATATTGTAATCAAAGAATCACTGACACAGAAAGTTGTTATCATAGTTATTGAATAGAGTTAAAAGGTTTAAGAAGACCTCAAGCATAATCAATTGCGTTAACATTTTAAAATATTAACAGACTAAAATAGTCTCAAAGCATCATGTCATAAGAAAAAGATTTTCTCCTCGTGTTCATAGATGATGGGCTTACATACAAGCTTTTGATTTCGATGTCGGTACCTACGCAAGGGTGCAAGAATATCGCATGTAGATTTTATTAGTAGAAACTAGTTGTCTCCACATAATGTTCAATTTGGGCAAAAATAGTAAAGATTCGCGACATGTGCGATGAAATGACATTATTGATTTAAGTTTAAGGTGTCACATACGATAAAAAAAATGCCTGCTATATAAACTTCTTGTTTTGTTAGGTGCAAATGAAGTGTTATCATTCATTTATTGATACAATCATTTCATGATTATTTGAAACATTAAAGTTTGGAAATCCTGCAAAATTTAGTGCAGTTCGTTAGAACGTACATTGGACGTTTTTACATCGCAAAGTTAATAAAAGGCCCTCTAGAGCTGGACAGTCGACTTAACATCTGAACGAAAATGTGTCAGAGCCACTTCATACATTACAATCGATACGAATGGCACTTACGAGTTTAAGGAATGCGCATTGGTAATTGTTGACGCATTTACTGGTAAATATTGTCACCTAGCTCCTGTTAAAAATATGTCTTCAAAAAAAAAGAGCATGTTAAGCGCTGTGTTTTTGTTGTCTTATTTAAGGCGCTGAAAAAGAATAGTAGCCGATCAAGCTCTGTCATTTGCAGGTAGCGAACTCATAGACTTGTGCTGACAGTGTTCTTTTGAGTTTTACAAAATTACAAGCGGGATAAGTTGCGCTAACGGGTTATTTTAAAGGTTTATGTCTGTTCTTAAGTTCATTGTTTCATTATCGCTGAACGTAGATATTGGTATTCTACAGTTATTGGCGAAATTCAACTTACTTTGAATTGTATTGTATGAAAGAAACGCACAGCACAGGCGACATTGCAATTGTCTATAGGCTGCAAGAACACCGTGTAATAATGTTTTAGTACGAGTGTCAACACTTTAGTAGTTAACCTATTTGAAATTAGAAATAACACAAAAGTCAGGATGGACGAGCAATTGCACGTCTATAAGGCTCGTATTGAAAAAAAAAAAGCATTCTGTTTAATGTTGATGATTTTGTGTTAGTAAGAAAGAAAAGCCGATTGTAACATCAATGTTATTTTACTTGTTTTGACAGTCATTTCTGATTATTGAATTGTCTGAAGGTAGACTATGACAATGTGATATCGTCGGTAGTGGTAAATGATATGGAAGTCGGTGCGACTTTAGAACCGGGTTCAGTCTTCGTAAATTAATTATTAGCTGTTACTCTGCCCCAATTGTAAAGTGTTGTTATTATACCTAGTATACATCAAGTTATAAGTGCAAGGTGGTTTTGTGTTTTCCTGTAAATAGTGTCACTGGACGACGAATTGATGGCGTGTTATACGTTGTTAATTACTAAGTTAGGAGAGAAGTTCTCCAGTCCATGCAAAATAATCTAAAATTTGCGATAACGAGAGGTATGGAATCGAGCCACAAACTGGAGGCCGTGTTCAGTATATGTTTGTCTCAACTTCCAAATTTATCTAAGCAGTTGGAAAGTGAGCCAATGAATAAAAAAAAATGAAGTCCACAAAAGTTACCCCTTACTTCCAGTAACTTCCAGGTTGCCTGGCAGAGATTGCTGTGTGTGAGCAATAAGGCCGCATATTGCGTAAAATATTTTTACCTTATAAGTTTGTACTAGATTTCCTTACATTGTTTTGTATAATAAAGTATTGTAAATAAATAAATATTCCGTATAATTTTATTTTTGTTTTATTTTATTATTTTTTTTACCTATTTATTTCCTCGGTTATTCAAACTCAAACATTTATTTATTCAATTAGACTTCTTCGAGAAGCACTTTTGAAACGTCATATTTTTCATATTTTTAACATTTACCACCAATTCGGAAAGCAGTATTTATGGAGAATAACCGGCAAGAAACTTCATATTATTTCCTATAATTTACGTATTACACAAAAGTTTCGTAACACACATGCACACTATACTATATATAATAGCTCTGTGTTTGACATAGCAAGGCGTGTATGTCATATTGTACATTAGAAGCTCCGCGCTTCGTGTAGATGTGGGTAGCGCTTGCGCTCCTTGTGATCACAGTACATGGCAGGCTCCGCGCTGCATGTAGTTCCAGATGTTATGGGTAGCATTGCGCTCCTTGTGATCACAGTACATTGGAAGCTCCGCGCTTCGTGTAGTTCCAGTTATTGTGGGTAGCTTTAAGCTCCTTGTAGTCACAGTACATGACAGGCTCCGCGCTGTATGTAGTTCCAGATTTTGTGTGAAGCATTGCGCTTCATGTGACTACAGTACATGTCAGGCTCCGCGCTGCATGTAGTTCCAGTATTTGTTCAGAGCTCTACACTTACAATATAATAAACACACACAATACATTCAAAGCTTCGCCTTTAGGCGACAGTAGCAGTTGTTGATATCGCCGATGATGACGATGATGAGTAATCATTTGTGAGTCGGCGTGAAAAGTTACAAACTGTGAAGGGAAAAGAGTTTGAATACAACAAATGGAATAGTGATGCAGAAGTAATCTCGCAAAATTACTTGTCGAATTGTTCGCGCGAGAACGCGCTCGTTGTCAGAATGGCCGTGTGAGAGAATCATAACAGAGTAGTTGTTATGTGGCTATACCTTCCTATAATAATGTACTCTATGATGTACAACATAATGTCGATATTGAATTGATATGAAATGCATGGGCTTACGGGCCATGCTATGGTTTATATTCCTTGAGTCAGTAGCTCGATGATATAGTCTCGGTACTACCATCGACCGCGCAAGGTGTGCGCACTGAGTCATTATTTAATATTATTTCACATATCTACCTAATTATAATTAATTATGGAGAGTTATTTAAATTCTCCGACATATATGTTGTATGATGGGGGAGGTTTTGGGGTAAATTATAAGATTGAGATTTGAGATAAATTGAGATATTTATTATTAATTAACTATAATGAGATGAGATGATGTAGCTCCGCCCGGTACGGAGTCCGAATGCGAACTGACTGTGTGTTAAAACTTAAAATAATAATTAATACAATATAATAAAATATGCACCATCGACGCATTGCATTCCGGGAACATGTACCTATTGTCTGTACGATTAGGTAATCGTACATGTTCCCGGGGGAGAAAAAGGTGAAGGTTAGTAACTTGATGAAAGATGAACTTAAAACTAACAAGGTGATATTACAATTTTGTGTCTATTTACTAAATGATTGTGTTAGTTATGATTACAAGATGAAGATACAATAATTATAAGATTAAGATACATTTGTTCTTTACGATAGGGTTACAAGATTATGTTACAATTGTTTTTAATAATAGCGTTACAGAGATTCACTTAAGTTGGGAAGGGAAAACACTCGAAAGATTGGCGACGAGGCTTGGTCATGTTTATTTACGCGCACATCACACTCACTAACACTTATCACACAATCACTTGTCACCGGGGTTGGAGGTGGCCGGGCGGGGACCGCGACACTGGTCGCCGCCTCCACCGCCGGCTCTGCTGAAGCTCGTCGACGACGCAGCTGTCTCCAATACGTTATTATTGCCACAACAACCAGAATTCCAATTAACACATATATTATGAAGTAATGATGAATGTCGTGATACGACAACTTCGTGCCCAATGGTTCACTCAGTTTTAGGAGGTCAATTTTTCTTTTTATTTCGTCAAATTGCTGAATGTCTTCCGAAATGTTTGTATTGAGATCCTGATCTGTTAATTTGGAGATCGATATATTTATAAGATGATTTATTGGAGCAATTTCTATTGCCACAAACTCGGAAGTGGTATTAATGTTGCTCGACAGCTTTTTATGAGAAAAGACTTGAAAATCTTTAGTTTTAATAGTACAACCCTCCATAACGCTTAACAAACCCGCTTTTGTTACTTTTGTAGAGGTTATTTTATCAGCACAGATAAATTTTATGTTGCATTCATTACAACAAAAATAATAATATACATTAGAGGTCGATAATTCTTGCCAACGATTCGTACAAGGTAATGATGTTGTTTGACAAATTCTCGTATTAGGAATTCTCTTACATAAATCATGATCATCTATTAAATGTCGAATAGGATTTCTGATGTGACAAAACATAGTAGTAGGATTCTGGCTCAAACATGCTTTAAAATCGCTTTCCGAGATCGTTATATAAGAGTCCTTTTGTATGTTGATAGCCGCTAAATTAGAGGTCGGTATCACGTTCACCATGCTGCCGTTTGAAATACGTGGGATAGAAATGAGATTAAATATTTCATACATATTTCTTTCCACCAAAGGTATTTTTATTTCAATAATTAAGTATTTTTTAGTGTTCTTGGCTCTGACTTTTAGTAAACTATAGACATCTTGAAAATGTAAATTATCAACAGGCAACGCCAAATCGTTGGGTAGTTGTGTAGATATCAAATTTAACTCTGATCTCAGCTGTTTTGGAGATAACAAATGAAAGTCTAATTTGCCACCGTAAATATCCGTCACAGTATCTAAAATGAAGTCTTGCATTCTTCTAAGTTTGTATAATAAGTTGTTAGTTATAAGCGCCGAGGATATAAAATCGGAGATAAGAGATGCGTTTTGTAGTTTTTGTTTAAAGATTTGGTTTGACTTTTCAAGGTAATTAAGTCTCTGGTTAATTATTTTATGTTGTGTAATCATTGTTTGTTCCATTCTTTTCATTAGATTTAATTCAGCTTCCACGATTGAAGTTTGATTTTTCCATAATTTAAATAAGTGATTTTCATTTTCTCTTAAAAGGTCGATATCGTTTTCATATTTTTCTGCAAATCTCTGATCTAATAATCCAAATAAACTGTTAGCAACGTAGCCTACTCCGTCTATTAAACCACGACGCGGGCGCTTAGCTCCCATATCAAATGAATCACTCATAAATAAAATGTTATTATAATATTCCAATTCGCCGAACTCGTGCTCAAGCTGTAATAGTATAGCGTCGCATTGTGTTAGTTGTTCTTTTATCATGGGACATATTGTTTTGAGATATTGTATGTCTTTTACGAGTGCGGCCGTTCCTTCTTGATAAGGGTATTTATCATAATAAACTATTAGCTTCCAATCGTCTCTAACCAGTCGCATGTTCGTTAATTTGTCAAAATAAATACTGTTGTTATTTAATGGTGTATACGTAAACTGTCCGTGACACGAACTTATTATTGAGAGGAAAAATAATGTTAACGATAACACCATAGCGGAGAAGGAAATGCCACGGGGATTCTTTGTTTTCGAGATTTTAATTTCTTCCTTATCATAGTCGGTAGATTCATTAATTGTATTTGTATTTGTAGGTAATAGTGATAGCTTAACAATAGGTCGTTTCATGTATCCGTTTTTGGTTTTAAGAGTGACAACCCTCACAAGGCCGTCACTTCCGGGATGTAGTTGTATGACTCGCCCTAAAGCCCATTTGCCGGGTGGCAAGTTTTCATCCTTTATGATGACTATATCGTTCAACTTCAGATCTGTTTGAGGTTGTCTCCATTTGGATCTTATAGATAGTTGCGTGAGATATTCATTCTTCCATTTAACCCAAACGTCCTGATAGATTTTTTGAGTTAAGTGCCATCGAGTTCTAAGATCATTTTCTGTATCAAAAATAGTTAGATTAGGGCCGCTTGCTAGGAAATGGGCCGGTGTTAAATAGTCTAGGTTATCGGGATCTTCTGTCAACGGGCAAAGCGGTCTTGAATTCAAACAAGCTTCAAGTTGAGATAACAGGGTCGAATATTCTTCAAAGGTGAGTTTTTGTTCGCCAATGACTCGTTTAAGATGATGTTTGAGGCTTTTCACCGCAGCTTCCCATAATCCACCCGCTGAAGGCCACGATGGGGCGTTGAAATGCCAATCTATATTCATTTCTGATATAATAGAGGTACACTCGTTACTTGATAGGATTTCTAAGATCTGTGTATATTCTCGTTGTAATATATTGTTAGCACCTATGAAGTTTGTTCCTTGATCACTATAAATATGTCGTGGAACGCCTCTTCTAGCGGACATTCGCCGCAACGCAGCGATAAACGCTGACGCTGTGAGATCGGAGACTAATTCTAAATGTACAGCTTTCGTCACCATACATATAAAGACGGCTATATATCCTTTTGATGTTTTGATTCCACGGCCTTTATTCGCTTTCACTAAAACATGTCCCGTAAAATCTATTCCCGTGTTATAAAAGGGTCGGCTGGGTATGACACGGGAAGGGGGTAAATCACCCATAAGTTGATGTTGCAATGTAGGATCCACTTTTTTGCATTTTACACATAATCGTAATCTCTTTTTGACAGCCCTGTTTCCTCTAAGAATCCAGTATTTTTGTCGTATAAAACCTGCGGTTAATTTTGGTCCGCCGTGAAACACAAGTTCGTGTGATTCGTCAATAATAAGCTCAGCTAACTTCGATTGTGGCGGAATAATAATAGGATATTTCATTTCAGGATTAATATTAGAGTTTTTTAACCGCCCACCGACTCGTAGCAATCCAGTAGAGTCTAAAACGGGGTTCAAACTTAAAATTGTACTCTTTTTACTAAGAGGTAGGCCGTTTGAAAGCTGAGATTTTTCTTGAAAAAAATATTCATCTTGAACATGTCTTATTATCATTTCTCTGGCACGCTTTAAGTCTTTCATAGTAAGATAATTATATTCATACGTTTTTTTGTAAATAATCTTGTCGATAAATTTTATAATATACGCTAAAATTCTTATAGTTTTCCTAAGAGAACTATATTTAGATAACAATTGTTTTATTATGTAATCTGATCTTGTAGTTGCCGCATTAACGCATGTTATGTTCTTTTTAAGATCTTCATTAGTTGTATATGTAGGATTTTCAGTGTGTTCTTCGGGATTATATTGAGGTAACCATTTAGGCCCGTTCCACCAATATGATGAGTTGGCGAGATTAAGTGCAGTTGATCCGCGACTAGCACAGTCCGCCGGGTTTTCTGTAGTATTAACATATTGCCATTGATTTTTTGGGATTGTTTCACAAATCATTTTTACGCGGTTTGCAACAAAAGGTTTCCACTTATCTGGTTCTCCATTTATCCAACCAAGTACGGCCGTAGAATCAACCCATCCATAAACACGTACGGTAAAGTTAGGTACGCATTCGACTATACTTTTCATCAACTTTGATAACAACAAAGCTCCGCAAAGTTCTAATCGAGGTATGGATAAGGCCTTCTTTAAGGGTACGACTTTAGATTTTGCTGCGACTAGGGTAACATGTGTAGTATTATATCTCTTTATTTTACAATACACGACACATGCGTACGCTTTTGTACTAGCGTCACAAAATCCGTGAAGTTCGATAATATCATTATCTTGCGTTTGTATCCATCGAGGTATCTTAAATTTCTTTATATGAGGTATGTCGTCCTTTATTCTATTCCACTCTGAAGCTATCTCGGTGGTTACAGGTTGATCCCATCTTAGATCTGATTTCCATGTTTCTTGGAATAAAATTTTTAGCTTTATAGTAACGGGTGCTAGCCAGCCTAAGGGATCAAATATTTTCGATATTTCGGACAAAAATTGTCGCTTTGTAGGAATAGGATTTGAGATAAATTCAATGGGGTAAAAGATAAATTGATCTTCATTAGGATCCCAGCGTAAACCTAACGTTTTTGTAGACTCTAAATGTTTAAAATCAAATTCCGCCTTTTCAATATCATCCATATCATCCGATAAATCAAGCAAATTTGAACGCCATTTTCTAAGATTAAAACCGCCAGCTTTAAGAAGGTTTATAAGATCTAATTTTAATCGTTTCGCTTCTTCCACAGTGTGCGAACCGTGCAAAAGGTCATCCATGTAAAACGAATTTTCTAACACATGGGGTGCGATACTATTAGGATAATTTGACCGCTCATCATTAGCGAGTTTTTTCAGGGTCATCATCGCCAAAAAAGGTGCAGCTTTTGTTCCATATGTCACAGTTGCTAGTTGAAACTCCTGTAAAGGTTGGGATTTATGATCACGCCAAATAATTTTCTGTAGTTTTTGATGTTCGTCGTGCAGCCATATATTACGAAACATTTTCTCAATATCAGCCGTAAACCCGTACTTAAATAGGCGCCATCTTAAGATTAAGATTTGAAGGTCTTGTTGCAGATTAGGCCCTCTATACATGAGATCATTAAGGCTAAAACCACTTAAGGTTTTCGAGGAAGCATTAAAAACAACTCGCAACTTTGTAGTTGATGACTCTGCGCGTAAGACACAATGGTGCGGTAGGTAGCAACTGGGCCTTAAGTCGGCGTCCGACATACAGGGTATCATATGTCCGAGTTCTTTGTATTCCGATATGAATAGCTTATACTCGCGTGCCAAATGACTTTGTTTTATTAATTTGTTTTCTAATTGCATATATTGAGCGATACATTTAGATTTTGACTCACCCAATTTTTCTTCGAAAATTTCTTTTAAAGGTATTTTCACCACGTAACTACCATCATCACGTCTTTCTGTTGTGTTTTGATAAAAATCTATACAATTTTGATCTTCCTGAGATACGTTTAAAGGTTCAGGGACATCCTCCATTTCCCAAAACTGCTGGATATCGCTGTTTAAAACAAGATTACATTGATATGCTGACTTACAGTTGCCGCTTAAGATCCATCCTAGTTGAGTTTGTTGAGCGACGGGAAACATAGCATTAGAGCGGCAAATACCATCCATAAGAATTTCCGAATAAACATCAGCACCTAATAATATATCAATAGGCCTACTTTTATAAAATTCTGAGTCAGCTAATTTTATTTGATCAAGCATGGGCCAATCCGGTTTTGGAATTGTATGATTTGGTAAATTCCTCACAAGCTTTTTCATTATAAACGCATCCGTTTCAAAGGTGAAATTGTTAATATTTGACATGCAGTTCATGGTTATTTTACCCTTACAATTATTAGCTTTGTTTCCAATACCAGAGATATATCCATCGCATTTTTGGCGAGGTACTTTTAACAGTTGCGCGGCGTTTTCGCTTATAATTGAGATCTGTGAGCCCTGATCAAGGAGCGCTCTCATATTTAGGTAAGATCCATCTGCTGCTTGAACCTTGATAATTGCAGTAGCTAGTAAAATTTCGCTGGGGTCACATGGAAGGGATACTAATGTGTTCATATTTTCTTGTTGCTGGCGTAAAGGTTTCGACCGAGGCACGTGTAACCTCGAACGTGAGGCTTCCGGTGTCATATTCTGTGACGTGAAACATTCATGTAAAATGGTGTTATGATTTTTATTACATTGCTTACACAATATCTGTGAAAAACATTTCTTTCCTTCGTGTGAATGTAGGCAGTTGAGGCAAAGTTTCATGTTTTCAACCGTTTTTCTTCGCTCATAAGGATGCATTTGTAACAACGTCGGACATGAATAAAGGCGATGTTCGCTGGAATTGCACAATGGACACTGCTTGCGTTTTTCATTTGTTATATTACTGGAATACATTCGTTGCGAAATAGCTTGCTTTGTACAATTTGGATTATTGTAACTTTGTTTAAATTTATTATTATAATTTTTAGAAAAGGATGATTGATTATTATAGTTTCTTAAATGTGTATGCTGATTTGATGGTTGATTAAATGCTTTTGTAGTGTAGCTTTCATGCTTTTTTCGTGAGGTCTCTAGCGTCATAAACTTGGTTTCTAAATACTGTAAAAAGTCTTGCAATACAGGTATTTCTCTGGGCGACTTTAAAGATTGCATATAATCATTGTATGTTTCTGTGTCTAACTTTTGAGATAATATACAAACAAGAAAAGGGTCCCAAGATGACACGTTAATTCCAAGATTTTCAATTGCATTAATGCTCTCATATGTAACATCATGAATCCGTTTAATATGTTGATACGACTGATATTGAAGATTAGGGATATTTAAGAGGTTATTAAGATGAGATGTAAAGATTAATCGCTTATTATCGTAACGATGACTGAGAATATTCCAAGATATGAGATAATTGTCGGAGCTGATTTGGAGATGTTGGATCATTTTTTCAGGCTCGCCCTTAACTTTACTCTTAAGAAACTGTAACTTTTGTGCATTAGACAAGGACGGATTATTGTGAATAGTTTCCGTAAATAGATCTTTAAACGAAACCCATTGCATGTAATTTCCTTCGAATGTAGGCAGCTCCACTTTTGGGGTTGATTTTTCTATATGTGATAGGGAATACATCTTTTTATTAATATCTGTTTTTAACTTATAGTAATGTTTTTCATAATTAGTAAATTGTTCTTCATATTCTGCGTTCGTTCCGCTCAATTCGTTTTCTAATTCCCAATGCAAGGTATCAATTGCCGACCAGCGGATTTGCAAGGACTTTAGGATATCCTCAAATTCCCACTTTTCCGACATAAGATCAAGATTTATGTTTGAAATAGTTCGCAGAAAAGCCTTAAAATTGGTTGTTTGTTTTTTCATAAGCTCTTCCGTTTTATTCATATTAGAGATATTGTTGGGAGGTTTTTCTTGATATTCATGAGAGGTTGACGGGGTTTGAAAGGTTGGAGGTTGTAATTCAGGGGTTTCTAAAGATTTATAATTTTGCAAGGCTGTCTTTATGTTATTGTATTTTTTCTTAATTTGATCATACCTATTGAATGCAAAATACTCATGAGAGTGATCGTTAAAAGATAGAAGTATCATATGGTTGTTGTGGAAGTCTACAAAATATTGTTCTAGCGTTTCTAGTCTTCGTCGTATATAATCGGGAGTCTTTCGCTCCGCTCCATCCTTTTTAAAGTTTATGTGTAGCTTTTCCAATGCATCTATTAATTGCTCTTGGGTAGCTAAAATATCCTCCATCGACATGTTTGAAAATAAGAGATAAAATAAGAAACCTTACTTGGTTAGCTTCAAGTTACGCTTACGCCGCGCCGAGATGTGAATTATTCCGTCGATGTGTAGAGGTGTGATGCCTTTCCAGGGCACCAGGGTTGAGATATGTAGATGTGTGGTGCCTTCCTAAAGCACCGAGGTTGAGGTGTGGTGTCCCCCCAAGACACCAGGGTAGAGATGTGAAGATATGTGTGGTGCCTTCCCAAAGCACCGAGGTCGCGATGTGATCACGGAAACCCGAACCACGCACACAAACACAGCACAAAATTTATGCACACTTTTTGTCCCGGTCCCGCAATTCACCGTTTGCTCGAAGGACCAATGTATGATGGGGGAGGTTTTGGGGTAAATTATAAGATTGAGATTTGAGATAAATTGAGATATTTATTATTAATTAACTATAATGAGATGAGATGATGTAGCTCCGCCCGGTACGGAGTCCGAATGCGAACTGACTGTGTGTTAAAACTTAAAATAATAATTAATACAATATAATAAAATATGCACCATCGACGCATTGCATTCCGGGAACATGTACCTATTGTCTGTACGATTAGGTAATCGTACATATGTATACATATATCTATACTAATATTATAAAGCTGAAGAGTTTGTTTGTTTGTTTGAACGCGCTAATTTCAGAATCTACTGGTCTGATTTGAAAAATTCTTTCGGTGTTAGATAGCCCATTTATCGAGGAAGGCTATAGGCTATAGGTATATCATCACGCTAAGACCAACAGGAGCGGAACACTACGGGTAAAACCGCGGGGCACAGCTAGTATGATACATAAATAGTTGTTATTTCATATAATGCTTAGCCACAATATTAAATGTCCAGTCCGCTAGTCTGAGTCTTACAGACAGACAATCAAAAACTTTTATAAGATCTTACGAATAGATACATTTTTGAAAACCAGCTCCGATTCGGATTATCCCTATAACCCGACAGACGAATAGACAAAGCCGATTGTAACATGAATAAAAGAAATAACGTTCATGCAATACAATTGTATACATTTTAAATACATTGGCTGTTTTAACGAATAATCCGTACTCATGGTAAATATTTGTTTAGCAGCAAGGTGTAAACGCATTTTAATCATCAAAGTGCTCGCTCGAGAAGCGGGCAACATTGTTGATCAAATGCTCAGAATTTAGATTACATCGATTTTATCAAAGCAAATAATAATCCGCGTCACTTTATAGAGAAAACTTTTTTAAATCATTCGTTACAAATCCGTTAAATACTTACATTTCTTAATAGCTATTATTAAACTAATAATTATCAAATATTTGCTATAGATAACACCTTTGTTTATTTAATATAATGTACTCATAATGAAATTAATACCTGCTCAATATATTTCATAGAAGTCCTAATATGGTTCCCCGAAATTATTTCATTTCTCATTCAATCGTAAGATCATTTTCTGTTTCAATAATTTTGTTTGAAATAATTCTAATGGAGGATTTTCTTTTCAAAGGAATTCAATTCAAGTTAATAAGTTCCATTCGTTGAATTACATTAGAAATTTAAAAATTTACGTTGTTTTAATATGCAACTTAATTTTCCTTATAATAAAATTTATGCAGTAAATATGAAATGTCAAGAAAAAAAGAAAAACACCGCCATTCATTGATAATATGAAGTCACTACCTAATAACACTAATAATTTACTTTAATTACGCTTTGCCACGTGCTAATGACATTTAAAACAAGTTTAAAAATCAGTAAAATTTTATTTATTTATTATATCTGTGTAATCATGTCTCATCGACATTTATTAATGGTTTATTTAAATTCGCCCACATTCATTCAATTTACACGCTTTTAGCATGACTCAAATAATGGATTTTTATTATATACCTTTATTATTGATATCCAATTCTACTTGTAAAATTAAAATTTTCGTTTATAAACGACATTTTACGTATATTATAAAACTGAGATTCTATATTCCATTTAAGTATATTTTTCTTTTTTTTTTCTCTGACCAATTAAAATGCTCTAAATAACTTAAAAGGGGAAGACCACTGACTGAAAATCGTGTTAGTTGCACCACTTGTAACTTAAACACTGAGCGGATTTCCAAGATTTTTCGATCGTTTGATTTGTATCCGTCTGGATGAGATTAAATTCTTAAAATTTTGAATACGGTGAAAAAAAGTCTACCTGAGCGAAGCCGGTACGACTAGCAACCAAAATGATTAGAGGTCTAAACGAGTTTCAAAAAAAACAATGGTGTAACTCGAAATAGTGATAGCAAAACAACAATGTTTTAATAAAAATACCTGAAAGGTGACCCCGGATTAAACAACCCAAGGTCCCAATGTAGGCATTTGATCAAATGACTGAATAAATGTTTTCAAACTTTGAGGCTAACATGCCTAACTCATAATTTTTTTTAGTGTAAACTATTATAAATAAAATAAATAAATAAACGTTTATTGTCAACATAACAAAAATACACCAGAGCATGAGATTTTACACAATATAAACATTTAGCAACACACATATAATACACACATTAAATTATTTATCATCAATACGAAATTATCATCAAAATATGTATTCATATAATGTGGGAATGTACTGGGCATTTTCACGTTGACAAAAGGGACCAACTCAGTATTCGGCACGAATGATAATAAAACCATTCGTGCCACTGATTTTCAGTGGCCCCTAATGACACTTGGAGTTGACAATTACGAAATACAAAAAAAGAAATACTTAAGAATAAAAAAAAATACGAAATTAAAACAACAGCAAAATTAAACTAATAAAACACGTCACTAACAATACTTGCAATTAAACGAGTATCAGAAATGAGAGAAAAAAAAAATACATTAAGGGCCGACTTTTCAATGCCCGGATAAAACCTATCCGTCCAATAAAGTATTACACGATAATATTAAAATGTCACGTAAACTGTCAAATAGGGGCAATTAGAATACGTTTTTAAAATGGTAGTTTTATACATTATTCGACGAATAAGTTTCAACCAAAGATTGAAAAATCAGCCCTAAAACAACCAAAGAAAAGTAAAAAAGGTCTAAAAACAAACAATAACTTAACAATAAAAAAAAAAAAAAAAACAACAGAGCATAACATATTAAAATAAACTAACTGAAACTAATATTTTATGAAAATTAAACACAGGAATCTATATGAAAAAGGAACTAAGGAATTACTTTCAGTGCCACCAAGGCCTTTATTTTAATTGTTTATGATAGGTACTCATTTATTGAATCATACTCTACTGAGAAGAATTGGCAAAATCAACTCAATAGTTCTAGAAATTCAATCGTTATTAGTTAAGGTATCCCCGACCTGAATATTAAGTCATTTGATGATAATTTAACTGTAATCCTCCTGCTTCAGACTATACTCAGTCTGGCCAAAATTGGAAAGCCTTCTTTTTTAATACTTTTGTAATTGACCGGATTCCATTGCTTCTTTCCTGAAATAAGTAATCAGAAAGGTACTTAACTTAACTAACTACCTACTAACAATAGTTCCTCAAATCAAAATATACAATGCTTAAAGCTTATGATAATTGTGGGTATCATGATAGCCAAAAGGAATTTGATAATTTATTATGTAACCTTTGAAATTATTAAAATGTAGTAAAAACTAAAAACTCGCTGACATTTTATTTGACCGACAATTACGAATGCTATACAAAGAATGGTTACATATGGATATAAAATCATACAATGAGTTGAACCATATAGGTAGTATAGTTAAACCATACTGTATAGGTATATTATGAAAAGGTAACCGGTAGAAGCAAAACTACTGGCTTTGGAAGGAAACCTTGCTTCATGCAGTATAGGTACTCAAAATTATGATTTTTTGAAACTGTGTTTTGGTTTTTAACACTGACAATTTAATGTGTATATTAGTAGTTCGAATGGGTGCAGGTTCTGAACTTTAATTTGTTATATTTCAATCAACTTATAAAAAAATATACCTAGATACGGTCGAATTGAGAACCTCCTCCTTTTTTGAAGTCGGTTAATAAAAATAGCGTGTGTGCCGAGCACACGTAGCGGGAGTGAAAAATCTTTGGAACTTCTTTTCTAAAGATTCAAAGATACAGAAAGCGTCGCCTAGTGAGGCGTGCCATGGAGTGCCGTGACGTGACGGTATTGCCATGACGCGACTTTGAAATTTTACTCTAAAGTCTCAACGCGCCTAAAGAAGCGTTTCATGCTTTTATTCTATTTTAATAATAATGATTATACTATCGGATATTTATTAAAATACATTGTTTTGTTTCAGCTGAGTTACTGCGGTCAGGACTGCCAAAGAATACCACCGGCACTATGGAATATGTATGGTGCTAAAGTTAATTATCTAGATTTAAGGTAAATTATTAATTATAGGTACTATTTTTTTATTTATAACATGTAAGGTAGTTGAATCCTGTGTGATGTGTCCCAAGCTTAGTTTCACTTAAGTCTTGTAGTCTTTTGTCTAGTTTTTCCATCAACGTTAACATTACATATTAATTATTAACGTAACATTTTACGTATTTACACAGAGACACATTTCTGTTTATAATTCACTAGCTGTTGCCCGCAGATTTGCCTGCGTAGAAACGATAAATTTTCATGGTACAAACTTTCATCCCCTATTTTATCCCCTTGGAGTAGAATTTATCAGTCCTTTTCTTAGCGGATGCCTACGTCCTATCATCTACCTGCATGCCACAGCCCGATCCGTTCAGTGGTTTGGGCTGTGCGTTTATAGATCACCTATGTCAGTCACCTTTGAGTTTTATATATTTAGATTCATTGCCTTTTCTTATGATTGAAGGTAATTTTGAAAAAATATTATAGCTTTGTAATGGTAAAATATTTTAAATTGCACGAGTAATTTTAATTAATTCTCTTAACAACAAACAAATCATCATCATATAATTATTGTAACACAGATTGCTAAACAAATACAAATAATACGATGCTTTCTGTTACCTAGGAATGTTTTCAACGGGGTGCTAATTCTTGTAATATTAATTTAATATTAAAATACAAATAATCAAGGCTTTAGGAACAAATTTTAATTATATAATTCCTATAATCAGAAAACTCTCTGTTATGGCAGACTCAAATTTTCTAAAATTCCTCTCGTAATTAATTAAAAGCAATATACAATTTTGTTCGATCATAAAAAGGGTCCTAAGCAAATTAAAAGGGGAAATAAAGTAAAGGGTTTACATACTTTGTTCTTCAAATTCAATAGAATTCGTCGCAGGTAATTAATTTCCTGAACAAATTGTTCCGTATTTACTTTAAAGGTTATTTTAAAGTGAGCATTATTTACACACACACACTCCTTTTTATTTTTTAACATGCTTATATTAGCTTCACCTAAATGTTTGTATGTAACTGACTCCTTTGGAATCGATTTGACCCACTTATTTAACTATACGTATTTATGATTATTTCTGTACCTATAGATACGTTTAAAAACATTCTTTAATTTTTTATTGGCTATAGAAAAAACATTTCACTTGCGCGAATGTACCGTGACATCTTCAACAAAAAACACCGACCAAATAACACCCAAAGGCTTTCTTAAATAAACAAGTTTAGTCCAAGTCTCATTACATTACAATTAGCGTTCCCTGTAATACACTCAAGAGACAATAAGAGCAATAATACTTACCCACATAATATGTGCTTATTACTCTGGTTAATGTAATTCCACGCAAATAGGCAGGTCTCCACAGAGCGAGCAGCCTCGCGAAGCAATTACTTCGTGAAGCAGTTCACTCTATATTATGCACGTATTTATAACATCACCACTGCTAAAACTGAAGGAAAATATCGTGAGGAAACCGACAAACTCAAACTCAAACATTTATTTATTCAATTAGACTTCTTCTAGAAGCACTTTTGAATCGTCATTACATATTTTTTTTACATTTTCCACCAATTCGGAAAGCAGTATCTTTGGAGAAGAACCGGCAAGAAACTCCATATTTCCTCTTTTAAAATCATGTCCATATACAATATAAATCTAACTTCATAACATGTCGAAGAATCAAAAGTTCGACGACCTGTGACATCTGCCAATCCGCACTTGCCCTGCGTGGTGGATTATGGCCTGAAGCTATGGCCTGATGCCTTATGGGAGGCCCGTGTCCCAGCAGTGGGAACATAAAGAGCTGATGATGATGTTCTCGCTTACTTGACCGAGGAAAATGACAGCACACACTCTTTCCTCGGCCGAGCCAAGTCCACACTAACCGAGCTGCTTCGTGTAGCTTCGCGAGGCAGCTCGCTCTGTGAAGACCCGCCTAACTACATACAATGTTGACATAAAAACGTGTGTAGGTTCAATGTCCTAACACTCAGACAATAGGGCTTTATTGTTATAATCCTCGTCTGCCAGTTCTAGAGTTTTTAAGGTAACAATAAAAAACAGATGTGAGGCGGGATCTCAATGTTTCTAAAAATTTTGGCATCCGTGCCACAGCTCTTATGCTTTTACGGATGTCATCGTAATTTAAGTTTATGTACAATTTGTTATTATGTTCCAAATAAAGAATTTTTTTTTAATTTTTTTTTTGAATGGTTTTCAAATAAAACTTATATCAAAGCCTTTTATGTTCTGAAGTGTATCTATCTACCTATGTTTTGTTTATCTAATATTTTAATAACTTCTTTTATTGATCGCGACATCTAATTTTACCGCCAATGTATGCAAGAAAATTTATAAATTAATCCTCTTATATATTTACACATATTACGTAGATAAATGTAGCTAAGACCGCATTCCATAGAAATCTAAATAACAAGACACATAGAAGTGCTATAATGTCATAATTCGTATGAAAACCGCTGTCGCCAAAATCAACACATTTAAACCGATATCTAAACAGTACACACAAGTAAACTATGCCTTTTATTGGACAGCTTGATTTTAGTGAAAACTACCTTAAATATTAAATTAAGCTTTTTAATATGTATCCTAACGCACGAATTTACGGTTTATTTTAGAATAACATCCCTAAGTATATGAGATGTTCGGAATAGATAAAATAATTAAATGGTCACACTGATAGCGGAAACGCGATGTATTCAATTGGCGACGAAGCGGGGTTCGCATTCGGTTATTGTCTTATTCTATCGGAGTCCGCCAACCGCGCCGCTAGTGTGAAGTCGTGTATTTAGTGTTGTTATCGGCCGCCTCGGAAGTTATTTACGCGCGCATCGGAGCGTGTCGTCGATTGTTTTACGTGCTGACCACGTAGTAAATTAGTAAAATCGGCCCGCGGAATTGTTAATTGTACTTTTTATTGATATTAGTAATCACGCGCTGACCGCGAGTTATTTATGTGACAAGTGAAGTTTAATGGCGACGTAGTGTGCCTGGCAGTAGTGGTGACTATACATTAAATTGTCTCCTTTCTGTTATTTTATCTTATGTAATTTAAATTATTCCCGTAAATATAGATTTTCCTCCCCAAGGGGCCCCTATTGTTTTGACTAATTGACTGACCGACACACCACATATTTATGGAAGCAGCGCACGAGATTTCAGGTATGTACTCAGGATGTATTTAACTATTGTTATTGTATTATGGTAGCAGAGCAAAATTAACAACAATCATAATTTTTGGTAACCAGAGCGTGGTTAAAATCCACCGACCTCTGGGTTGTAGGGCCCAGCGTAGTTAAAACGGAAATTTTGGTAATAATAATTACGATTTTATATGTTCGGTTATGACATTACGGTATTTTATATGTTCGGTTATAGCATTTAAATTGTCATACATATAATTTTCGTAAGAAATATCGGCAATTTATAACAATAGTTGAATGTTTCAATCCTGGGTACATTAATTGCGTCAAGTCATTATAAGGTTAAATCAAAGTCATAGGTATTGCGTCATACTGTGTTGAGTGATTAATTGCGTTCTAAAAATAGAACATTCGATATTCGAATAGGTACATTTGATATTTTTGTAATAGTTTGTTTATTTCAATACGGTTCTTTAAATTGTGTTTTACGTTCTAAAAATAGAACTTTCTATATTCGAATAAGTGCATTTGATGTTTTGTTATACTTTGTTTATTCGAATACGGTTATTTGTTTTTTGACTTGCGTTTTTTCATTTGTGTTTACGGAAAGTTTTTGTTAATTAAAAATGGCTGCATCTCACAAGGCGCAGTTAGCCGGTGTTTTGCGATGGCTAGGTTCAGCCGTATTGAATATATCGCGTCAAGATCGCATTCAGGCCCTTTTGTCCCGGGGAGAGGTTTTGGAAGAAAAAATGAATGATTTATATAATTCTTATCGGGCATTGTATGCAATGAATTTAGAACCAGAGGTTATGGATAGAATAAGTGCGGATGTAGATCAGGCTGAGGATTTGGCGGACCAAATACGACAAGCCGTGGGACAAATTAAGTCCACGGTCCAGCCTGTTGGTGATCTACCATATAAAAAAAATTTATTTACGTCCGGTGGAATAATAGGTCGGTTGCCTAAACTAGATTTACCCCATTTCGGTGGCGATTTAAGCCAATGGGTGGCATTTATTAATTTATTTGATAGTTTGGTTCATAATAGATGTGATTTAACACCTGCTCAGAAATTAGCTTATATGTTGGCTAGTCTCACCGGTGAGGCTAAGGGTTTGGTCCAACATTTGGAACTTGTTGATAATAATTATTCTATTGCGCGGGATTTACTTATGCGTCGGTATCAAAACATCCGCCGGTTAGCGGATAATCATGTTGCGGTAATTTTAAACTTGCCACATATTAATAAAAATTGTAATTTACGGACTCACTTATTAAATCCTTTATTAGTGGCGATTAATGCGTTGAAAGGTTTAAATTTACCTATAGACAGTTGGTCGTTTATTTTATTGCATATTGTTTTACAAAAATTAAATGTTGATATGCGTAACCGGTTCGAACAGGAATACGGCGGGGACTCTTCCACTCATCTCCCTTCGTTTGATGATTTTATTTGTTTTTTGGAGGATGAGTGTCGCAGGCAGGACAACGTCCCTTCGCCGTCGCCGGCCCCGGCCCCAGCGAGGCCCCGGCCGCCGCCGGTGCGCGCGGAGCGCCGCCCGGACCAGCGAGTGTACAATGTAGTTGCGGCCCGGCAGCCGGACAATTGCTGCTCGTATTGTAGGGCCCCTGGTCACGGTGTAGTTTATTGTTATAAGTTTTTGGCATTACGTTTTCAGGCGCGACGTAATATTGTGCGACAGCGCAGGTGGTGTTACGGTTGCTTAGGCTCCCACCTCGTGTCGCAATGCAATTATTCTCGACCGTGCAAGCAGTGTGGTGGTAATCACCACTTTTTACTTTGTGGCAACAGGAACGGGACGCCTCTGCCGGCTGCTCTGGCGCAGGACGCTGTTGTCAACAATCGATTGGAAGGTAATAATGTTGATAATCAATGGGCAGGTGGTGTGCAGGTTAATAGACCTCGAGTTTCTGGTCACACTTACAGGCGCGGTGGCAGAAAGGATAATTCAAATTATCGGAGCCAGGCACGTCCCCCCATGGGCGGGGGTGGTAGTAGACGTCAAGTATATCGGGCACCGGATGTGTCGCGACCATTTAGGGCCCGGGGCCCTAGGGGCCCTGGGGGGCCCAATGTATCTCGGGTTGCTGCTGATCAGCAACGGTCTGATTCTATCAATCCTTTGCAGTATTCAGAGTGGCCTCGCTTAGGACAGCGGGGATTTCAGCGAGATTATTAACTAGAACACACGCCGTCTCCATCTAAGTCTTCGACCTCTCCTGTTATTGTTTTGTTGCCGACCGCTCAGGTTTGCGTCGCCTCCCCATCGGGTGAGCAGGTTGCGGCGCGAGCGATTTTGGATTCTGGTGCACAGGGGAGTTTGGTGTCGAGAAGTTTATTAGAGCGGTTGCGGTTGCGTGTTGTTCCTGCCGCGAATAGTATTTTTGGTGTAGGCGGAGTTAAGGTGTCCGGTTTAGTGGGACAGGTCTCACTCACCTTCTCTCCTCTTAAATATTCTTTTCCTCGTATTTCAACGTCTGCTGTTGTTTTGGATAATGTTATGGGAAACCATCCGCTTCTTAAATTGCCATCGGAGGTATTTGAACTTGCAACTCAATTGAATTTAGCTGATGCCAAATTTAATATTCCAGGTCCAGTTGATTTGCTACTCGCTGCAGATGTTTTGGGAATGCTACGGTTTGGAAAATGCATTCATCTGCAACGTGATGGGTTAGTAGCTGTCTCAACAGACCTTGGTGATGTCATCATGGGCCCTGTATTTTCATTATGTGTTTTTAGTGAAGAGGACGGTAACTTGATTGTAGGACTCTCTCTCGCTGAAGTGGTTCAGCGTTTTTGGGAAGTTGAGGAGCCCCCTACAGCACGCCGTGATAACCCAGAGCATCTGGAATGTGAGCTGTTCTTCCAGAATAATACAGGTTGTCTCTGTTCGGGTAGGTTTGTCACGAGGTTACCTTTTCTACCGTCTCGTCCTCCATTAGGTCAGTCTAGAATGCTAGCTGAAAAAGGGTTAGCATCTATGGAGCGACGTATGAAGAGGGATTCGGCGTTTCGTACCAAGTATGTTGAGTTTATGCAAGAGTATTTAGAGCTCGGTCATATGTCTATTTCTAATTTTGATTGGAGGTCGCAGGAGCACTACTTTATTCCACATCATGCGGTGTTTAAGGGTGGTAAAATAAGAGTAGTTTTTGATGGCTCTGCGCCCAGCTCTAACGGTGTATCATTGAATCAATGTTTGCATTCGGGTCCTAAGTTGCATCGGGATATTGATGATATTTTAACAAATTTTCGTAGGCATCAGGTTGTATTTGTTGCGGATATTAAAATGATGTTTAGGCAGACTGTTATTCATCCAGAGGATCGTCGTTACCAGTTGATTTTGTGGCGAAAGAAAGAATCAGATCCTATTTCGGTTTTTTGAGTTGAATACTAATACGTATGGACTTAGGTCGAGTCCTTTTAATCACGTTAAATCGACGTTAGGTCAAAATATTAATATTAGAAGAATTTTCGCTTGGACTGATAGTCGGATTGTTCTTGCATGGTTGCAAGCATCAGTTCATGCATTGGAGGTTTTTGTTGCGAATCGGGATTCGCAAATTCAGCAATCGGTTGCTGTTTTAGAGTGTAGACATGTGCCAGGGGATGTTAATCCCGCTGATTGTGCATCTCGCGGTGTGAGGCTCCAGTTTTATTGAATCATTCGTTGTGGTAGGGTCCTGGTTGGCTGCTCCAACCAGAGAATTGTTGCCCTCAAGCTTCTATTAAGCTTTTTGAGTCTCTCCCGCGTTTGAAGGTCCTTTCGGTTATAAGGGAGCCTGCACAGAATTTAGATTTTTATTAATGCGGTTTCGTTCTTTAGATAGGGAGTTAGGTGAAACGGTTCTCACCTTCGGTATTTTGTAAATTGAAGCTGTACTTAATTCCAGGCCACTATGTCCTATTTCATCGGACCCAAATGACTTGGAGGTTTTGACTCCAGGACATTTTTTGATTGGGGGTCCACTTAATGCGCTCCCTGAATATCCATTTGAGAATACTCCGGTTAATCGGCTCTCACGTTTTAAACTGCTGCAACAACTTTCTCAGAGTTTTTGGAAACGGTTTAATTTAGAATATCTTCATTTGTTGCAGCAGCGTGTTCGCTGGACAGATAAACGGATCTACCAAAGGTCGGTGACCTCGTCCTAGTTAAGGAGACGAATATGCCCCCACTGTCTTGGAGACGTGGTCGAATTTTGCGGCTATTCCTAGGCGCGGACGGTATTCCGCGAGTTGCAGAGGTCCTGGTAGGAAATTCTGTCCTTAAAAGAGCTGTTGCGGGCTTATCGCGGCTGCCCGTTATGTAGGTTTTATCCTTATCCTCTGGTTTTGGACTCAGTCAGGTTTTGCCTGACTGGGACGGGGGAATGTTCGGAATAGATAAAATAATTAAATGGTCACACTGATAGCGGAAACGCGATGTATTCAATTGGCGACGAAGCGGGGTTCGCATTCGGTTATTGTCTTATTCTATCGGAGTCCGCCAACCGCGCCGCTAGTGTGAAGTCGTGTATTTAGTGTTGTTATCGGCCGCCTCGGAAGTTATTTACGCGCGCATCGGAGCGTGTCGTCGATTGTTTTACGTGCTGACCACGTAGTAAATTAGTAAAATCGGCCCGCGGAATTGTTAATTGTACTTTTTATTGATATTAGTAATCACGCGCTGACCGCGAGTTATTTATGTGACAAGTGAAGTTTAATGGCGACGTAGTGTGCCTGGCAGTAGTGGTGACTATACATTAAATTGTCTCCTTTCTGTTATTTTATCTTATGTAATTTAAATTATTCCCGTAAATATAGATTTTCCTCCCCAAGGGGCCCCTATTGTTTTGACTAATTGACTGACCGACACACCACATATTTATGGAAGCAGCGCACGAGATTTCAGGTATGTACTCAGGATGTATTTAACTATTGTTATTGTATTATGGTAGCAGAGCAAAATAAATAACAAACATGAGACGTTTTGTTTATTTTTGCTCCAATACGAAAAAATTCGGCTTTTCTACAACAGAGGTTGTCAATTTTAATAGATTTAACTTTGAACATAAACTCATAGAAATAAGGTTGAAATTTGTGTTAAACGTGATAATAAGAATGGTCGACTGTGTCATTCATTGTTATTTCGATTACTATGGTGACACTCGTAATAATTGTAAATCTTATATATAAAAATGAATCGCAAAATGTGTTGGTAAGCGCATAACTCGAGAACGGCTGAACCGATTTCGATAATTCTTTTTTTATTATATTCCTTGAAGTACGAGGATGGTTCTTATGTAGAGAAAACGTAAACATGTACCACGGGCGAAGCCGGGGCGGACCGCTAGTATTCTATAATTTTAAGGAAAAACGGCAATATTTATAAACAAAAATACTTACCGGTGAAATTTTATTCCTTTATTAGTATAATTACAATTTATGGAAGAATTTCCGCACTGGGAAATGCTGTAACACACCATGTTTACTCACGCACGTGTCAGGAACAACTGAACAAGCGACCACCAAGCGACGAACAGACTTGTGGCATGGTAACCACCTGAGCGGCGACAATGTCACGCGCGCTTACGACTTCTATTGCCTTGTTATTTAGATTTCTATGCCGCATTCACTGTGACAACACAGCGTAGAAGTCGATATAGATTCTCTTCACTTTCATTAATGCATTAATGTTTCTCATCTGTTTGTATAAAACAAAGTCACTTTCTCTGTTCCTATGTCCCTATGTATGCTTTAATCTTTAAAACTAGGCATCGGATTTTGATGCGTTTTTTTAATAGATAGAGTGATTCAAGAGGAAGGTTTTAGTATATGATTTATTAGGTTTTAGAGAAAGCGGGCGAAGCCGCGAGCGGAATGCTGGTAGACTATAGCCTTCCTGAATTATGGGCGTTTAATGCCTCTTGATAAATAAAATAAACTCAGATCTAAATTCATCCAATGTAAGTCCATAAAATGGCTATTTACAAGAAGTAAATACATCGATCATGACATAAATTTTAACTTATAACCTCTGTTTTGCAAACGACTGACCTAAATTAGTATCCTAATTATTAAATCTGTTAAATTCATTTAATTGTACGTTAAAATTCAAAAGCACTCGCTTATCAGAATAAACACTAATCTATTTATAAACTTTTAATAGCGAAGAAATTACATGGTCATAGTTAACAAAGTGCGATCTGTTTTAAACTTTAGGTTTATTAAGTGCTTTAATTGCAAGTGTCTAAATTGTTTTCTTATTGCATAATAGTTTCTTGAATAGATACATTTAAATTTTAAATATGCATATTGGAACAATTGCTTACCTGGTTTGTATTAAATCAAGAACAATATTAAGCCCACGGTCGTCCACGGTCGCCCAGTATGCGAAAGAATTGATTCCCACATAAAATAATAAAGAAGTAATGTTTCTAACAGTAGGAATGATCCGATCCTGAAATTCTTACAGAAAGCAAATTCTGGAGTGACATAGGCTATCTTTATGGACATAGGTTATATATTTCACCTAATTTCGTTTATAAGCTCTCCTTTGATATGCATAAAAACGTGTAACAACTTTAGCGTCATTTTATCATCAGTTGATTCTAATTTGTATATGAATAGAGTATTAACATAATTATCAGTTTAACTTAGTCTCGCTTTAATCAGACATCAGTTGTTTTATGCGTCATTGTTTTATAATTATAATATTATAAGAAATAAACGCGGCCGAGTTAAATATTAGTTTGAATGTAATCAGAATGTACTGCGATTCTACAAAGCTACCTAATTGATGTAGGTAGTTGATAACAAAACGCAGCAAATCAACGACTATTAGCAAAGTGAAGGTAGTTGGGTCGAACGTCGTATAAACAACGTCCGAGCCACGATTCGTACGAATGCGCCACGAGTCAAAGGAACGCGGCATTTTATAGTATTCGACAGCTAGCATGTTTTGACAGGAAATAGTGACAACTATAATAACAACTATTCATCCACTAAAATATTAAATCAAAAGTTACGTCTAAGGCAGGCCGCACACCAGGCATACACTTGTATCTCGATAATTGTGGCGCCACATTTGAAACGCGACACATTTAACGCCCCCATATATCTGTACGTGAGCACGCACACTGAGGCGGGCCGCACACCAGGCATACACTTGTATCTCTATAATTGTGGCGCCACATTTGAAACGCGACACATTTATCGCCCCCATATATTTGTACGCGAGCACGCACACCGAGGAAACATTTGTTACTTTGTAGCGGGCGCACTTTGTGGCGAGACGTTGTCCGCGCTACACGAATTCAAGATCGAACACGTTCGTTATTTGTGGCGCCACACCAAGAAATCGTCGTCATCAGACGATGATGTCGACATTCTCAAAGCGGTGCCACGCTACAACTGTGCTTCCGATGTGCGCATATACAATACATTTGTAGCAAGCTGAGTTGTAGCGCATTGATTGTGGCGACGTAAATGTTCGATGCATGTAGCATGTGGCGCTGGTGTGCGGCCCGCCTGAGGAAACATTTGTAGCGGGCGCACTTTGTGGCGAGATGTTGTCCGCGCTACGCGAATTCAAGATAGAACACGTTCGTTATTTGTGGCGCCACATCAAGAAATCGTCGTCGTCAGACAATGATATCGATATTCTGAAAGCGGTGCCACGCTACAACTGTGCTTTCGATGTGCGCATATACAATACATTTGTAGCAAGCTGAATTGTAGCGCATTGATTGTGGCGACGTAAATGTTCGATGCATGGCGCTGGTGTGCGGCCTGCCTAACAATATTATGTATACATTATCATAAAATGCTATTTGAGGCTTTGACTGTGAAACTTCACACATCATTAATAATCTTTAAATTACTTTTCAGTGGAATCTAAGCCTTCATAAAATCTGAAATTTCCGACTAACTGAATTCCCGCATATTTTATCGATTAATTTGCTTTGTAAACTTGTGGATAATTATCCCTCTGTACCGTACTTGTAGATAATTATCCCTCTGTACCGTACTTGTAGATAATTATCCGATATATTCTCAGAATATATATGTACCGAACTACCGAGGTATTTTCACATTTTCTCGGTAATTCTAATGACACGAATGATGACCTAAATAACATATTTAGGTACTCCTCTACTGGGAAGCTATTTATTACTTACCCATTTGTTTAACGTAGAAGTCTACTAGTAGAATAATGCTTAACTTGTTATATTATATGTTACTATCCCGTAACGAAACTGCCATAGTATGTACTTGTATTTTGGCATCACCTCTAACTATGGAAAATTCTTTTGGTTTTACATCAAACAATGTTTAATTCGTCGAATATACGTTGATTGGTATCTACTTTACCTTTGCATTTTTTTATTTTAGTGCATCATTCTATTTATTCAAATATATTAATTTATTATATTATTTATTCCGCTGTAGCGTTGCAAATGTGAGGATAAATAATATAATGAATAGATCGCGTTTAAAACCGTTAAAAGGTCTTTAATCTCTGTTGTCTTGTTTGTATCTTAAAGTCATTACTTAAAAAGATTAACCAATGTATTCACCCAATACCTTTTTTTAAGTTTGTAAACTGTTGTTTCACTGTGATGGTTTTGGCATATAAAATACACTCCACGCACTTAAGGGTTAAACTGTTTTAAAGAGAGTTTTCTTATAACCTTCCCTTTAATATTCCAGTTACAACAGTATTGAAACGTTAAAAGGTCTGGATAACTTCACGCGTCTCGAGGAGCTTATTCTCGACAATAACAAACTGGGCGACAACGTGAGCTTCCCCTACCTGCCGTATTTGCAGACGCTCTCCTTAAATAATAATCAGGTGATTTTATATAAATATAATATAAAGGGTTGGAAGTTGGAATGTAAGGAGATAGGGTTTACGAGGTTTTCTATTAGTGAAAGGTTAACAAAATAAAGGTCAGGGTGGGTGGTATATGGCAACTTTTAAGGATTTTTCGCTAATTAAAGTCGACTGATTTTCGTGGGTGTTAAAAAGAGTGTGCTTTTTGTGAGCAGTCTTAATTATGTTTAGTATTTATTTATTAAATTAGTTTTGCTGTCCCTACAGTAACAGAATTTGATAATTTGTGCAAAGATAACACAGACAGTTCCAAAATATACCCAGAAAATAGAACATTCGGACAATATTTTTGTGTACCTTTTCCAAGCGGCCATTTCGCAGTCATTTTCAAAGCATGGACTTTATATAAAGACAATAAAGAATAATGAATATCTTTACTTCTAGATAGACAATGAAGAATAAAATCTGATTCTTTACTTGTAGATAGAAAATCTAGAGAGCCTAGTGGGCAAGCTGAGCGAAGCGTACCCGTCGCTGTCGTACCTCAGTCTGCTCAGCAACAAGGCGTGCCCCAACCAACTCTCCGATCTCGATAAAGATGAGACGGATTATCAGAGATACAGGTAATATAGCTTTAGGAAACTATAAATTTATGAATATAAATTTTATATAACTTATATTTTTATATAATATATATTATATATCATATAGTATATTTATATTTTATATTTATAACTAAGTACTGTAACTATAAACTAGATTTTTTTGGTAGTACAAACAAAAAAGACCGTGTGTGCTGTGCACACGTGTCAGAATTGAAATTTCTTTGGCAAGATTCCAAGATACCACAATCGTCGCCTTACTCCATGACGTGGCGGTATTGCCATGAAATTTTACTCTCAAAGCGCCTAAAGAAGTTTCTTTCAAAAATCTAGGGCGCTTTTATTACAATTGAGGTGGGATTCGAACCCGCGCTTTTTTGCCATACCGGGGCAACGCTAACTAACTTTAATAATATTTTGCATGTACACAAAAGCTCTGACTTACACACAAGAGTAGGAGATAGACACGATTATGGCACAAGGAACAGGAATAGAATTGAAATGCCATTTTTCCGATTAGCTAAAGTTAAAAATTCGTTTATGGGTCAAGGTATACGCTTATACAATAGAATTCCTCACAATATTAAAGAGTTTAGTAGTTCTAAATTTAAAACTTACATAAAAAATGTACTAGTTCAGAGAGCGTACTACAGTATTCAGGAATATATGGACGATGAAGACCCATGGAGGCATAGAAATCTAAATAACAAGACACATAGAAGTGCTATAATGTCATAATTCGTATGAAAACCGCTGTCGCCAAAATCAACACATTTAAACCGATAGCTAAACAGTACACACAAGTAAACTATGCCTTTTATTGGACAGCTTGATTTTAGTGAAAACTAACTTAAATATTAAATTAAGCTTTTTAATATGTATCCTAACGCACGAATTTACGGTTTATTTTAGAATAACATCCCTAAGTATATGAGACGTTTTGTTTCTTTTTGCTCCAATAAGGTTGAAATTTGTGTAACGTGATAATAAGAATGCTCGACTGTGTCATTCATTGTTATTTCGATTACTATGGTGACACTCGTAATACTTGTAAATATTCTATAATTTTAAGGAAAAACGGCATTATTTCTAAAAAAAAATATTTACCGATGAAATATTATTCCTTTATTAGTATAATTACAACTTGTGGAAGAATTTCCGCAATGGGAAATGCTGAAACACACCATGTTTACACACATACGTCTCCAGAGCAACTGAACTGTGACGAACACACTGGTGGCACAGCTGGTGATGTGGAAGTCACCTGAGTGGCGACAAGGTCACGCGCGCTTACGACTTCTAGTGTCTTGTTATTTAGATTTCTATGCATGGAGGGTTGTCGCGTAAAAACCACAGGACAGTTCTTTGGCATATTATGTAGTTAGATATAAGTTACATATTATGTAAATTTATTGACATTATTTTAAAAGAGCAACTATGGAGTTTCTTGCCGATTCTTCTCCATAGATACTGCTTTCCGAATCGGTGGTAAATGTTAAAAATACTGTGTAATGACGATTCGAAAGTGCTACTAAATAGTAGTCTAATTGAATAAATGAATGTTTGAGTTTGAGTTTGAGTTTAACGCCTATCTCTCGATTGTATTTTAATTCGTGTTTATGGAACTACATTTTAGACTTTAAGATTATGAAAATAACACGCATTAAAAGTAAGTGGAACCAGTGAAACGTTTTATTTTCAAAACTTAAAAGACTGCAAAGGATTTGTTGCAAATAAAATTATTCAAACAAAAATAAACTTTTAATGAAGTGGTTGACCTATGCAAATAATATCAAAAAGTATTGAATGTCGAACTTATACCTACCGGAAATTAAAACAATTTACACGCAAATTGCATCGTTGACTTTAGAATTAGACCGGACTCTCAGTGGAGTTTCGTTTGCAAAAATCGCGGACCTAAATCTGACTTCTGATATATATTGTATAGATCCCAGACATCCTATAGACAGATGTTGCCAACCAGTTTTGTGATCCCCCTGCCCGCACCCCGGTAATTAAATATGGCATACAAAGAAAAAAATAAAAATTTCCAAAACATGCCGTGTGGGGTATCAAATGAAAGAGCTTATTGAGTAGATCACGAATATATAGCATACTATATACATTTCTTACACTTTCTCTAAGATTTTTTAGAAAATTTACGAAAATGGTCCATTTTTGAGTTAACTTTAAACCACTATAGATTGAAAACTCATGAATATATTTTTTAAATTATTATTTTAAATAATTAACAATAGTCCATTGTTTACGATTCAATATTTCGTACAGTGAAATAGTTGCATGGGGGAGTGGGGGGAGCATTCAAAGATGGCGAGTATATTTTCAAGTTCATATAGTATATAGTTATTTTCATCAAATCCACCACATAGCTCACTTATATTATATTACGAACTATTGAATCATAAACAATGGACTATTGTTAATTATTTAAAATAATAATTTAAAAAATATATTCATGAGTTTTCAATCTATAGTGGTTTAAAGTTAACTCAAAAATGGACCATTTTCGTAAATTTTCTAAAAAATCTTAGAGAAAGTGTAAGAAATGTATATAGTATGCTATATATTCGTGATCTACTCAATAAGCTCTTTCATTTGATACCCCACACGGCATGTTTTGGAAATTTTTATTTTTTTCTTTGTATGCCATATTTAATTACCGGGGTGCGGGCAGGGGGACCACAAAACTGGTTGGCAACATCTGTCTATAGGATGTCTGGGATCTATACAATATATATCAGAAGTCAGATTTAGGTCCGCGATTTTTGCAAACGAACATCTCCTTGGAGCCTGCTCTAAATGAAATTATCATACATTCAGAATTTAGAGACTAAAATAAATATTATTTAATAATTTGCATATATTATTTAATAATTATATTGTAAGAGGAAATAATAAATCCAATGAGTCATAATTTGAATTCAGTAAAATATTATTCATTTTTACATTTTTAATTTTTATGAGTCTATTTATATTTCTTGCAAAATAAAATTAAGGTTTATATTGTATCGTAAAACTTAATGAAATGCAATCGAAAAAATTAATGAAATGCAGTCATTACATTACGCCGAATTTATCCAACGCTTTATGCTGTAAAAAGAACTCGAATTAGGTAATATGCTCAAATGTCAAATACTAATACCTCAGTTTATATATAGGTATGTATTCAAAAACTCACATAACATATAATTTAATGAAACACATTACATTAATATTATTTATTCATTAAAAAAAATTAAGTAAAATAAAGCCGACGCCATTTTTTTATCAACAAAAACATAATAATACAGCCGACTTCCTTGTTGCGTGTCAAGATGAAGAATTAGTTCATTATATTTTTTTGCGAATATAAAACAATTTGCTAAATTATATGAATATTTATAAGTTGCGCATAATGTTGCTAACCCGCTGTTTTTATTATCTAGCTATAGGTATTTAGTTGTTTTAGCCCGCGGCCGTCTTCGTGAACCGGAAATTATATCGTATATATTGCCTAAATAAATGTGCATATTGCTAAAAATATAATTATTTTAAGATTTAATGTGTCTCTAAACATTAAAATCGTAGACTGATGTTTCAATCTAATGTGACACTTGCCTTTTCTGAATCGCACATGTAAAATGTAGGTATTTACTGTAAGAGCGGGGGCACACGATGCGTTGCGGCGGCGGTGCGGCGCCGGAGCGGTGTCGCTGCGTCGTCTTACATAGAAATATCTGTGGCATGTCACACGATGCGCTCCGGCGCCGCACCGGACTTGTAACCACCAAGACGAGGCGGGGAGGGGTGAATGCGGTGCGACGTCGGAGCGGCACCGCTCAGTTGTTTTGCGTCACAAGGAAGGACACGCTGTGCAACGCTGCTACGACGCTGCTGCGACATAACAACGTTACGGCGCCGCACCGCTCGTGTGCCCACTGACACGGTGAAATCTTTGCGGTGCGGCGCCGCAACGCATCGTGTGCCTGTGCCCTTAGGCAGAATATACGACAAATCCTTGTTCCACGGACTTCAAACACAAACAAATCAATATCTTTCTATACAAAAATTCTTGTATGTTACTCTATTTAGAACTGAAGAACGTCTGAATAGATTTTATTGATTTATAGTTTTTTTGGATTTGTCTCCATTTATATTAAGATAAAAATTAAAAAACTTACAAAAGGATATATAGGGTGTAATCGTTAAGTGTGCACAGGCGATTATTCCGTAACTATTGCAGATATCAAACAACTTTAAACTGATATCGAAAGCCCTTTACCTAATGAGTAAAATGACAATAATAACTTTTAAAAAATAAAACGGGAAATATCTAAAAATTTACATCAAACACGCCCATACATTTAGTATGAGATATGACTATCCCCAACATGTAATATGAAAGGTTTTGGTTATTTTTTTGGTTTTGTGCTTAAATTACTTCGCAAATTTTAATGAAAATTCATTTAGAAACTGTAAA